>JAPTOF010000029.1:1200000-1800000 GCA_028554755.1 Cordia subcordata | reverse complement strand
GGCGCTTAACATTCATAAGTTCGATCATCCCATCAATGGAGTTCTTGTGAAGACATTGAGACACTGTTACATCGAGTAGTTTAAGGGTTAATCTACTTAAAGACAAATGATGTAAAAGTACTCGTATGCTTTATTTCCAAAGATAGCATACATATTATACATGCATCAATTCCATACTCATAAATTAATTATGATTATATTGTCGTATATCCAAAAAAATGTCTTCATTTAGTCCACTAGCTACAATTGTCAAAGAGCACAAGCTTACTGCACCGAATTTTGTGGACTGCGACCGAAACTTGGACATAGTACTCATCATAGAAGAGTACAAATATGTCCTAACAACTCCTTGTCCTATTGTAAGGGCAAGCTCTTCTAAAGCCCAGAAAAATGCTGAGGCAAAATGACAAAAGGCAAATAGTATGGTCAAGTGTTATATGATGGCTTATATGTTAGATTTTTTGCAAAGCAAGCATCATCATATGGAAAATGCAAAAGAAATCATGACCTAACTGTCTCATATGCTTGCCGACAAGAGCAGGCCCAAAGGCAAGGTGCTCTTAAAGAAACTATGAATCAAAGAATGGCAAAAAGAGAATTTATCAGGGAGCATATGCTCAAAATGATGGATTACTTCAATACTACCGAGATCATAGGGGCAAAAATAGATGAATAGTCAAAGGTAGACATGATTTTGGAGACTCTACTACCATCTTACACCCAGTTCAAGCCTAATTATAATATAGGCAGGATGAACATGGATATGATGGAATTGATGAAAGAGCTCCTAGCTATAGAAGCTATAATGAAAAATAAGGGCTACATAAACGTAGCTCAAGCATTCTAGACTTAACCCGAAAGGGAGAAAGTTCAAAGGAAAGGGAAAGCAAAAACGTGGTCGAGGGAAAAGAAAGAGAAATGGTAAACAGCCCAAGCAGTTAACAAGTGAAAAGCCCAAAGGCAAATGCTTTAAGTGTTTCCAAAAAAGGCACTACAAAAGGGATTGCCCAAAATACCTGGCACGAGGCTAGATAGGTACATCTCTTTTGTTCTACATTGAAACCTATTTGGTGTTTAATTCTACTGATTCTTGGATTGTAGACTCTGGAGCCACTAACCATATTTGCAATTCTTTGCATTTGTTTTAGGAAATGAAAGAACTAGATGAAGGGGAATTTGCTCTCAGAATGGGTAATGGAGCAAAAGTATGGGCTACTATAGTGGAAGGAATGTGCTTAAATTTTCCATGTAAGAGGAAGTTATTTTTGAACAATGTTTATTTTATTCTGGATGTATGTAAAAACCTTATCTCTATTTCACAATTCATATTAGATGGTTTTTGCATTAATTTCCATTGTGCTATTAATATTAGTAGAGATGGAAATATTATTTGTTCCGATAGCATGCATGATAACTTGTTCTATATGAAACCTATTACAAATTTATTGTATAATATAGAATGAACAAATTCTCAGAAAGGAAGGTTTCTTCAACCAATGATACTTATCTTTGGCACCTATACTTAGACATATTAGTCTAAAGCAAATTCGGAGATTAGTCGAGGATGGGCATCTTAGCTCATTAGATCCCGAAGATCTACCTCTGTACGAATCTTGCCTCAAAGGGAAGATGACCAAGCTATCATTTTCTTCTAAAGGAGAAAGGGCCAAAGAAGTATTGGAATTGGTTCACATTGATATATGTGGTCCTATGAGCAAACCAGCACGAGGAGGCTATAAGTATTTCATTACTTTTACTGATGATTAGTCTAGGTATGGATATTTATATTTTATGTGATGTAAGTCTGAATCCTTTGAGAAATTCAAAGAATTTGAAGTTAAGGTAAAGCTAAAATAAGATAAATGTATCAAACCCTTTTGGTCTGATTGAGGTGGTGAATAGCTCTTGGGTGAGTTTAGAGAATACCTTACACAAGAAGGAATTGTGTCTCAGTTGACTAAGCTAAGGACTCCCCAGCAAAATGGTGTAGCATAGAGAAGAAATCATACCCTATTAGATATAGTTCGGTCAATGATGAGTCATGCATAATTACCTTTACTTTTTGGGGATACACCCTTAAGATAGCAGCATATATCTTAAACTTGGTTTCATCTAAATCAGTATCCAGGACACCACAAGAAATGTCGACTGGGTGTAAGCCTAGTTTAAATCATCTCCACATTTGGGGTTGTCCAGCTTATGTACTTAATAGTAATGCTTCAAAGTTAGAACCACGATTTGAGTTATGCTATTTTATTGGGTATCCTAATGGAACCAGAGGTGGGATCTTTTATAATCCTAAGGAGCAAAAGGTGTTTATAAGCACCCATCCTAGATACTTAGGGAACGATGAAATGATCCAGAAAACACCAGATTCTAAAGTTGTTCTAGAAGAGAATTCACAAGAATCTCTAGTAACACCTGTGGTAATCGTGAATGAAAAAATACAGCATATTACACATAATATATCGAAGCCTCGTCATAGTGAGAGGATATCTAGAACTCCTGATAAATACTATTGAGAGTCCTTTCAGACTTTATCAGAGGGTCAGGTGGTGGATCCCACAAGTTATGATAAAGTAATTTCTGATATTGATGCCGACTAATGGCATAAGGCAATGGATTTAGAGTTAAAATCTATGTATCTAACAAAGCCTAGGATCTTGTAGTTACACCTGATGAGGTAAGACCTATATGGTGCAAACGGGTCTACAAGAGGAAAAGAGAAGTTGATAGAAAATTTGAAACCTTTAAAATAAGGGATCAATTATGAGGAAACTTTCTCACCAGTAGCCATGCATAAATCCATTAGGATACTTTTTGCCATCGTATGTCATTATGACTACGAGATATGATAAATGGACGTTAAGACACCTTTTCTTAATAGAGAGCTTGACGAGACCATTTACATGACACAACTAGATATATATGTTGCTAAAGGCCAGGAACATATGGTTTGTAAGTGTAAAAAGTCCATTTATGGATCAAAGTAGGTATCTAGAGCATGGAACATCAAATTTGATTGGGCAATTGATATGTGCTTTCAAAGTTGACATTATGAAGGCCTTTGATGCTTTAAATTAAAGCTTCATTGGTATGATTCTTCTTGCTTTTGGTTTTCCAAGGAAGTATGTGGATTAGATTTTGGCATGTATCTCTTTTCCAAGCTATTCTATCTCTATCAATGGTGGATTGAAGGGTTATTTTAAAGGTGTAAATGGCATAAGACAAGTTGATCCACTCTCACCCTATCTTTTTGTTATTTCCATAGAGGTTCTCACATGCATGCTCAATAAGCTTGTAGATAGTTTGGCCTTTGGGTTCAATCCAAAATGCTTCTCCCTTAAGCTCAACCACCTTTGCTTTGTAGATGACTTATTTATTTTTTGCAAAGGTAATATCAACTCCATCTTGGATACTTTAGACACTTTCTCTTCTTACTCCAGTCTTAAAATCAACAAAATGAAGAGTGACATCTTTCTTGGAGGTATTTCAAATAAAGAGAAAATTGCTATTTTGGAGGAAATGGAATTTAATGAAGGTGAGTTCCTTATCCGTTACTTGGGGATACCACTTATTTCTAGAAAGCTTAGAAAGTTAGACTTTCTTCTAGTCTTCGAGAAAATCAAAGGCAAAATTGACAATTGGACAAATACTTGGCTCTCTTATGCAAGAGAATTCTTCATGTCAAATCTATTCTCACCAAAATTTGTGCTTGTTGGGCTTGTGCAATCCTTCTCCTGAAGAATATTGTGAAGTCTATTGAATCAAAATTTAAATGTTTTTCTTTGGGGAGATACCAGTCCCAAAGTGGCGTGGAAAGATATTTGCTTTCCATATAAGGAGGGAGGACATGGCCTAAAAAAGATAGACGATATAAATAATACTTTCATGCTCAAAAGCTTTTAGGGAGTGCTCGCCTATAAAGAATCCTATGGAGCCAATGGGTCTTTGAAAATTACAATAAAGGTGAATCTATTTGGACCATATCTTTCCCTCATGATGCAAGTTTGGTTTTCAAGATCCTCTTATCATTCCAAGAAGAAGCAAGAAAACACATCAAATTTACTTTGGGGGATGGTAACCATACTTCTTTTTGGCATGATTGTTGCCACCCAATTGGCACACTTTACACCTTTTAGAGCAATGCACTCCTACATCCTTCTCTCTTTGCAAAGATTAGTGCAATCTTTAATAATGGTTCATGGGATTTTTTGTGCAAAGCAAGTGAATTTGCATTCTGCAAAGTCAAAAGATAAGTATAAGTACAAGAAAGTGGAGAGTACAAAAAATCCTATACAATGATGTCATCTAATCTCTACAAATTACTCAAAGTTTTGTTCAAACATGAGGAAGCAAATTTCCTACCATATGAAAGTTTAACTCTTACATCATTGAAAATAGCATTGAAAATAAACTCCTCAGTTTTGGCTTCATGCTTGAAGATTCTTTGATTTCTTTTAATCCAAATATGATAGACGTGGCTCTAAGGAGATGCTTGAGAATTTTGGCTTGTAAGTGCTTCTCACGAGGAAAGATCTTTTTGTAAAGCTTGACTCAAAGGGGCCGTGAGTTTCAGCAAAAAGTTTCTCTAGCTCGAGCTTGGAAATGAAGTTTTTGCAAGCTAGAAATGCACAACTTGGGAAAGAAGAAGCTCCCAAGCTTGATGGAGCTCAAAATGATTCTCTCTTGATGGAGAACAATATTTTGGGGATGGACACTGATCAAACGCAAAAGATTCAAATGGAAATTGTTGCTAAAAATCACATTAATTGCTCCAAAAATCTGGTTGAAGAAGAATGGTTATTAACCAGTGGTCCTTCGGTGAAGGTGGCTGATTTACCTAATGTGCTGGCTACTTTTTCTGATTTCACCAGTCCTTTTGCTACCTAAATGGTCCAGAACTTGATAGCTCAAATGCTTCTCGACAACTCGATCAATTCAAATTGCAAATTGGAAGCTGTGTCCCACATGCAATGTTGGGAGTGTATGCCCTAAAGACCACTTATACATGAATACTAGACTAAATATTTGATCATTATAAATATATTTATTAGCATTTCTTACATATATTATCTCTAGTTTATATGTGTGATACATTGTGTAAAGGTCCAATAATATAATCCAATGACTTGGGTGCACAGTGAGGCTGGATGCATAGTAGGTCCAAATCTAGTTTTGGATATATCATAATAGATGTTCATAGCCATATGGTAGTGTTGGGTGCTCTACTGGGACAAGGCAATAGTGGGGGAGTCTCCCAATAAAGGTGATCTATCTAGGTCATTGAAAGGTGTTCCCTTACTTTGCTCCTAGTGCCTGTGGCTTGTGTTGGATAGAACCATCGTGAGTGTGTCTTCTGGAATTGTGCCATCATAAATAAAAGACAAAACACTCACTGCTTCTGATTGATCGATGCTCTTAAGCTTGAGCATATGTGGATGAACTGATGAAGTTAGAGTGCAGCACTTTGATGTACCATGAAGAGAGGTCTTTAGTGATAAATTGTCTACCTTATATCTTGGGTGTTGCGTTCTAATCTATTAGGACACGCATGTGCAACAACAGAGTCATGTGCCCTTTTGGACTCGTCCTATTGGTCATAAAAAATCTTGATCTAGTGATATCACCATGCATGAATATATTGGTTATTTGGCTTATAGATCATTCCCTATATCAAGAAAACCATGAACAAGTGGTGATCACTTTTTGGACTAGAGATTTCAAGGCTCCAGATGTAGTCTTAGAGGTGATAGTGCCTTTTAGACCACCCTTAACTATGAGTATGCATAAAGGGGCATTGTGGTCAGTTCGCTTAGTTGGTCAAAGATAGAGGTTACTTCATGTAACAAGCTCTTACCTAGCTGCTAATTATTCTTGGAATGCGGCTATGGTCTTTTGGTAGAGTAGACCGTAGTCAAAATGGCCACGATGTCACCAAAGCGGTGGCAAGGGCATTTTGGTCATTTTGGGGGCCAAGGTTAATTATATCTTTTGGTTCCTCCACTAGCCATTACTCTATTGGATTCATAATTGAGGAAATGAATAAGTGGGTTACTTAATTAAGATTTGAATTTGGAAATTAAGAAGGGATTTAATTTTTTGGGTCATCCTATTATAACTCATGCATATCATAATTGGATAAGCGGAGACCACATGGGAAATATTTAGTGTGTGCATGATATGGAATATTTAGGTGTCCTTTTATCCCAAAGGAATATTCCTTATCTAGAAAGTTTAGTAAAGAGTATTGAGGGAATTACAATAGTCCCTAGATTTTATCCTTTTAGGGTGAGCTTAGTACTATATATATTACTAGATAAGCAAGGCCAATTTTGAGCCTCTTGGATTTTTCCCTCTCTTGGTGTATGTGTAGAATTTTTCACACACTAAGACCAAAAACACACACTAGATCTATTTTCCTCATTTTAGCCTAATATTTAGCTTTCCTACTAATGTGTTGTGTTTTTATGTGTGTTTGCATTATTATTTGCCTATGATTAACAGGTATTAAGTGCTCATAAAGATGTATTGGTGCAATGCTTTTGATAAGAATAGGCTTAAGTGTAAACAAATGTACATATTGAGTTTAAGAGACAAATTGCTACACTAATTGCTTGTTTTTAATGATTTAGGTGAACTTTGGGTTAAGATCAAGATTGGGCGATCATAGGTGATGAAGATGGGAGATGTACAAGTCAAAAATAGAAGATCGGAGGCCGAAAAGACAAAGAGTGGAGGAAATAAGTCAACTGGATGACCTACAAAAAGGAGCCGGTCAACCGGCCACTGCAGAAAGCTGCTAAAAATAGCCAGACAACCACCCCTCCAAAGTTGGTTGACTGGCTAGGTCGATCGGCAGTTCGTGAAAAGCTGATAAAAAAGCCCGATTTTCAGGCTTAAAGAGGAGAAATCTTTTTGACAATTTTGGGGAGAATCTTAACACACTCATCACAAACATACACTTAACCTTAGTCTTCACCCACATCACACACCCTCTCACACATTTCATCACCTTGAAGCAACAAAATTTAGAGGGTTTCAACATTTTGATTTAAGTTGCTCAAGAGCTTTGTATAAAATTAGCTAGGATGAAAGGGAAGCTTCATAAACTCTCTTTCATTCTATCTCTTATTATGATTGAGTAGACTTGTGTAGGGTGATTTAACTTATGTAATGTGTTAGCTATATAGTCTTACGATATGGGATTAAATGGCTGAATATATACATGTTTGATTTTCTTGTTCAAATGGTTATTTTCTTACAAAGAGTGGAGGAAATAAGTCAACTGGATGACCTACGAAAAGGAGCCGGTGAACCGGCCACTGTAGAAAGCTGCTAAAAATAGCCAGACAACCACCCCTCCAAAGTCGGTTGACTGGCTAGGTCGATCGGCAGTTCGTGAAAAGCTGATAAAAAAGCCCGATTTTCAGGCTTAAAGAGGAGAAATCTTTTTGACAATTTTGGGGAGAATCTTAACACACTCATCACAAACATACACTTAACCTTAGTCTTCACCCACATCACACACTCTCTCACACATTTCATCACCTTGAAGCAACAAAATTTAGAGGGTTTCAACATTTTGATTTAAGTTGCTCAAGAGCTTTGTATAAGATTAGCTAGGATGAAAGGGAAGCTTCATAAACTCTCTTTCATTCTATCTCTTATTATGATTGAGTAGACTTGTGTAGGGTGATTTAACTTATGTAATGTGTTAGCTATATAGTCTTACGATATGGGATTAAATGGCTGAATATATACATGTTTGATTTTCTTGTTCAAATGGTTATTTTCTTACAAAGAGTGGAGGAAATAAGTCAACTGGATGACCTACGAAAAGGAGCCGGTCAACCGGCCACTGTAGAAAGCTGCTAAAAATAGCCAGACAACCACCCCTCCAAAGTCGGTTGACTGGCTAGGTCGATCGGCAGTTCGTGAAAAGCTGATAAAAAAGCCCGATTTTCAGGCTTAAAGAGGAGAAATCTTTTTGACAATTTTGGGGAGAATCTTAACACACTCATCACAAACATACACTTAACCTTAGTCTTCACCCACATCACACACTCTCTCACACATTTCATCACCTTGAAGCAACAAAATTTAGAGGGTTTCAACATTTTGATTTAAGTTGCTCAAGAGCTTTGTATAAGATTAGCTAGGATGAAAGGGAAGCTTCATAAACTCTCTTTCATTCTATCTCTTATTATGATTGAGTAGACTTGTGTAGGATGATTTAACTTATGTAATGTGTTAGCTATATAGTCTTACGATATGGGATTAAATGGCTGAATATATACATGTTTGATTTTCTTGTTCAAATGGTTATTTTCTTATTCATGTCTAAGTGTTTGATTAAATGCCTAAATGAGAAGCATGTGTATAAATTGAAGTGTATTTATTACTAAACACATCTAATCCATGATATAATCATGTCTATGTGTTTATATGTGGAAGCTATGAAGTGGGTAATTCTTATATTCATGTTTATATGTATATTTGCATGGCTAGTAATGAATATGACTTCAATAGCACATACATGTTTTTTGTTAATTGCTTTTAATGGTGTAATCCGAGCATGATGATGTTTGGTAGTTGAATAGATCCTTTTATTCATGAACACCTTGGCCTAGAACATGTATGAATGTGCTATCAAGTCAAATCTCACTGTAGTGACCTCAGAATGACGGTAAGTAATTTAGGGCTAGCCTAGACTGAGTCTCCTTTGGTTTTAAATCCAGCCAATAGGCTTCGAGATAGGATTAGTCGACCTTAGTAGCACTAGGTCTTGGCTTTAAATCCAGCCAATGATTTAGGTACTATGGTAGGTTCATTCTAAGTCACCTAGGAAGCTAATTGGTCACTCTTAAGGCCCTAGGTCATAAGGACCATGCCGTAGCTCTAGGACGTGCCGCCTGGGGACGGACCCACACCGAGTCCTAGGGAGAAATTAAGACACTAATTTAGCAACCTAGTTAAGAGCAATCACTAAACTAAGCCATCATTCTTTAATCCCATAGCATTTGAGTATAAATCACCTGTTCATAAGTTGAAGTCACCCTAACACCTTTCCATTTGTTAATTCCTTTAAATTAGCTTGTCCCCCACTTTTCCATTCCTATAGTTTAGTTTAGTTCGTTTTAGCTAGAGCTCCTGACCATCCAAAATCCCAAAAATAGATAGTTTAGATTTCTTTTTAGGCACACTCTAGAACATACACATAGAATCCATCTCACAACATAGCCTCCCTGTGGAATTGACCCCGTACTTGCATACACTTTACTACACCGATCCATATGCTTACGGGTCTTTAGAGCTGGTACCCAAGACAATGATCAAGTTCTTGGCGCTGTTGCCGGGGAGGCACAGTGGTTTGCATTCTTTGTTTGTGTGTTTTGGTAGTTGTTTTTCTTGTTTTCTTGCTTTTCCTTTATTGTTTTTTTAGTTTTTCTTATCTTGTTTATTGTTTATATTATCTTGCTTTAGTTTTTGTTTATCTATTTTAGCTTTTATCTTAATTTTTAGTATACTGTCTAGGATTGTGGTTTATTTGCTGTAGTTTTAGGAATATTGAAGTTTTCGGGGGTCGAAGTGGCCAGAGTTAAGATAGTTAGCGCATGCTTGGTAGGAGATCCCTTAGAAATCCCCTAGTTCCTCTTAATCCCGAACCCGATAGAATTGCAAGACATTTTAGGAATTTAGGAGATCTTCATGAGAAGATGACCAATCTTAATCATCCTCCTAATCCTCTAAATCCCCTGATGAATCTCATTCTACCTCATGATCACCATGGGCATTAAGGCCAAGATCATTTTAGATGAGAGCCCCGTAGACTGGATCCACCCATAGATGACAAACCCACTCTTAGGGAATTCTTTCTCCCCAAATCCTTTGAGCCTAATTTGGCTATTCAAATTTCGGGTTTATGGGAGATGAACTTTGAGATTAAGCATAATATGTTGGCTATGCTTCCTTCTTTCTACAGGAGAAGCAATGAGACTCCTCTAGATCATATCACTGATTTTGTTGAGATAAGTTCCACTCTCCATGTCCCTAATATCTTCCAAGAGGTCATACGTAAAATTGTTTCCTTTCTCTCTTAAGGACAAGCCTAGGGCTTGGTTGCATTCCTTACCTAATGGTTGCATTACTATATGGGCTGAGCTTCAATCTAAGTTCTTTCAAAAATTTATCCCATGGCCAAGACAGCTGACCTTAGGACCGCCATTATGACTTTTTCCCAACATGACCTAGAATTCTTTCATGAGGCTTGGGAGAGGTTCAAGGATCTTCTTAGACAATGTCCACATCACGAGTATGGCAATCATGACCTATTACAATATTTCTTTTGAGGTTTAAATGAACAAAATAGGATGATGGTCAATGTTGCCTCCGGTGGTGGCTTCTATTGTTTGAGACCAACTGACGCATGGGAGAAAATAGAGTTGATGGCTGAAATTTGTTTTCAAAATTTTGCCATGGAAAGGTCTAATCGGGGAGGCAACAAGAGAAGTGTTAGTGAGGTTGGAGTTTCTTTAGATTTACCCACTAAGGTTGAGGCTTTGACAAATAAGTTAGATCAATTCATTTCTTTGTCTCTTTCATCCCAAGGTCATAGGAATAGTTTTATAGGTTCTTCCTCTGCTTCTTTTGTTGTTAAAGTTTGTGCATTGTGTTCCTAGTCATCTCATGAGACCATAGCTTGCCCCTTAGCATCTCAATTTCCTGAATTCATAAAAGAGCAAGTATGTGCCACACAAGGTTATTCTCGTGGATATAATCCATTCTCGAACACATATAATTCGAGTTGGAGGGACAACTCAAAATTTTCTTGGAGACAAAGTCAGCATGAGTCTAGTTCACATCCTCAGGTTCCACCTCAGCAGCGACCTCGTCCTCAATATCCCCCTCCTCAACCTCAGGCTTTACCTGCTCCTTCTAGTAGCCAACCTCCTAGTAATGATATGATGTAAATAATGCAATTTATTAAGAACCAGTAATAAGAATTGGCAGAAAATAGGCAGCAAATGGCGAGGTTTGAGGCACAATTAGGATAGATTGCTAGTCAATTGAGCGTTCGAGACCCCAGGAAATTGCCTTCTCAGCTGGAGGTAAATCCTAGAGTCCAGTCACGTTCCTCCACTGATACAACTTATCCTTCTCAGGCCCAGACTAAGGCTGTCACCACTCTTAGGAGCAGTAGGGTAGTGGATAATAAGGTAAGAGTTGACTTTGTAGTGCCTGCACCTAGTGGTCCTTCTGAGCTAGAGTACCATATAGTAGCCCTGTTGAGGGAAATTCTAGAGAGGGTCATGTTGAGAGAGATGAGCCTACTAGAGACCATGGAGAGAGTAGTACTTCCTGCCCATATCGGGAGGGAAATGATCCCATTGATGATTCCTATGTGTCTAGAGGTATTGAGCTTAGAGTTCCCTTTCTATCCACCTTAGAGAGGCCTACACCTAGTGAGGATTCTAGGTTTTTCAAGGTTTTAGAGCATCTTAAGGACCTTAAGGTCAATCTTCCATTGATAGATGCGATCTTATTCCCTCCTATTCTAAATTCTTTAAGGATCTTTGTACAAAGAAGCGTAGGTCATGAAACATTCCTAAGAAGGTGAGGCTTATGGTGAAGGTGAGTAGTATTTGTACTTTGGGCTTTCCGGCCAAAATGAGTGACCCTAGAGCTTTCACTATTCCTTGTAGGATCCGAGAGACCCAGATTGATCACGCCTTATCAGATTTAGGATCTAGTATGAATCTCATTCCCTACTCCACATATCAACAGCTAGGTCTAGGTGAGTTTTCCACTACACATGTTACTCTTCAGCTAGCTGATAGGTTCGAGCGTAGACATAGGGGTGTGATAGAAGATGTTATGGTCCAGCTCGGTGAGTTCGTGTACCTTGTTGACTTTATAGTGTTAGATATGGATTCAGGACATAACTCTAGACATTCTACACCCGTTCTTCTAGGTCGCCCCTTTCTTGCCACCATAGATGCCATTATTCATTATAGGTCGGGGTTATTGAAGATGAAATTTGGGAATTTGAGATCCACTATGAAGGTTGCCGAGGCGATGAATAGAGCTAGTATAGGAGGAAAGGATGGAGAAGAGTGCTTTAGGAATGATGTGATTGATTCTTGTGTCGAGAATTTTGTAGAGAGAACTATGACCGATAAAGCAAATTTGAGGAATTGATGTCCAGCTTTGATTTGACACGTTAGAGCAAAAATGTGTAGCTTCTACTTCCTTGATTGAGAGCCCTTTGATTGATAAGTCATTTGAGGTTAATCCTTCTAGTCTTGATTCTAGTGATGTCCCCGTTGATAATGTTGAGGTTGAGCCCCCCTTAGTAGAGCCTAGCTCTTCTTTAGAGCTCAAGCCCCTTCTCGATCATTTGAAGTATGCATTCCTAGGCCCTAGTGAGACCCTTCCAGTTATCATTGCTTCCGATCTTTCTAGTGAGTAAGAAGAGCATCTCTTAGAGGTTCTTAGGAAACATAGAAAAGCTATAGAGTGGAAAACTGATGATTTGAGAGGTATTAACCCTTTCGTTTGTATGCATCATATTCATCTTGAAGATGGAGCCATTCTTTCTAGGGAGATGCAAAGGAGGCTAAACCCACACATGAGCGAAGTAGTTATGAAAGAGATCATTAAGCTTTTAGATGCAGGTATTATTTATTTGATCTCCGATAGTGAGTGGGTTAGCCTAGTCCAAGTCATCCCTAAGAATTCTGAGATCACGGTTGTGAAGAATGAGAGAGAAGAGCTTATCCCTACACGTACTCCTACAGGTTGGAGAGTTTGTATTGGTTATAGGAAGCTTAACTCCAAAACGAAGAAGGATCATTTCCCATTATCTTTTCTAGATTAGATTTTAGATAGAGTGGCTGGGCATAGCTACTGTTGTTTTCTAGATGGCTATTCGGGTTATAACCAGATCCTTGTGTTTCCCGAGGACCAGGAGAAGACCGCCTTTACATGCCCCTATAGCACTTTTGCTTATAGGAGAATGCCCTTCGGTCTTTGTAATGCCCCAATGACTTTCCAGAGGTGTATGATGGCCATTTTTAATGACTTGATTGAGAGGCATTTAGAGATATTCATAAATGATTTCTCAGTCTTTGGTGATAGTTTTAATGAGTGCTTGAGTCATCTCTCTTTAGTCTTAGACCAATGTGTAGAGAAGAATTTAGTGGTGAGTTGGGAGAAATCCACTTTATGGTGCAAAGAGGGATAGTGTTGGGTCATATAGTTTCATCTAGTGGCATTTAAGTTGACCCAGCTAAGGTAAAATTGATTGAAAAGTTACCTATCCCTAAGTGTGTCAAGGATGTTAGATCTTTTCTAGGGCATGTAGGATTCTACCGAAGGTTTATTAAGGATTTTAGCCACATTACATGTCCCTTGTCTAGGCTCCTAGCACAAGACGTCCCTTTTGACTTTGATGATGAGTATGTTAGGGCTTTCACTTAGCTTAAATCCTTATTGTCTACATCCCCAATTATCCAACCACCTAACTACAATCTCCCATTTGAGGTTATGCGTGATGCATCCGATTATGCGATAAGAGCTGTTTTAGGTCAAAGGAAGGATAAGTTGCCCCATGTTGTGTACTATGCTAGCAAGACTCTTAATGAAGCCTAAAAGAACTATACTACTACAGAAAAAGAGCTTCTAGCAATAATATTCTCCTTTGACAAGTTTAGGTCATACGTCCTAGGATCCAAAGTGATTGTCTACATTGATCATGCTGCATTAAAGTATTTGTTGTCTAAGAAAGAGTCTAAGCCCGACTTGATTAGGTGGTTGCTCCTCCTTCAAGAGTTTCACATCGAAATCTGGGATAAGAAGGGTAGAGAAAATTTAGTTGCGGATCATCTCTCCCGTCTTGTTAGAGAGTCTTATAGTGATCCATCCCCTTTTCATGATTCATTTCCCAATGAGCAATTGTTTGCCGTCTCTCATCACACACCTTGGTTTGCTCATATTATCAATTATCTTGCCACAGGGCGTTTTCCTTCCCATTAGGAGAAGAGAGAAAAAGACAGGTTCCTAGCACAAGTTAGGCATTTCTTTTGGGAGAATCCATATCTTTTTAAAGTGTGTGTGGATCAAATGATTAACCGGTGTGTGCCCAAGGATGAGTTTGAGAGTGTTTTAAGCATGTGTCATGATGAGGGGTATGGGGTTCATTTTAGTGGGAAGAAGACAGCCACGAAGGTCTTGTAATGTGGATTATTTTGGCCCACTCTCTTTAGGGATGCCCAAGAATATTGCAAAAAGTGTTTTAGATGTCAACAATCCGGATCCATCTTTAGGAGAAACGTGATGCCTTTATCCCTTATCCTTCCATGTGAGTTATTTGATGTTTGGGGTGTAGATTTCATTTCCACCTTCCTTTGGGTACCAATACATTTAGTTGCCATTGATTATGTGTCCAAATGGGTTGAGGCAATTCCCACACTCACTAATGACCATAGAATAGTGGTTAAATTCATCAAGGACAACAGTTTCTCTAGATTTGAAGTCACTAGGCTCTTGATCAGTGATGGGGGTTTGCATTTTCGCCATAGGACTTGAGAGGCCTTGTTGAGAAGATATTCGGTCACCCATAAGGTACCTACTCCTTATCACCCACAAACTAGTGGACAAGTAGAGGTGTCCAATAGGGAGATCAAGTACATTTTAGAGAAAACAGTTAGGTTCGACAGGAGAGATTGGTCTATTAGGCTAAATGATGCTTCGTGGGCTTGCCGTACCACTTTTAAGACTCCTATTGATATGTCTCCATATAGATTGGTTTATGGGAAAGCTTGTCACTTGCCGATAGAGCTTGAGCATAGAGCTTATTGGGCCATCAAGGCCTTAAATTTTGATTTGGCAAGAGCGGGTGAAAAAAGGAAACTAGACCTAGCAGAGTTGGAAGAGTTTAGATTTGAAGCGTATGAGAATGCCAAGCTTTACAAGGATAGAATGAAGAGAATTCATGATAAACACATTATTAAGAAATCATTCTCTCCCTCCGATAAAGTTTGGTTGTTTAACTCACGATTGAAACTTTTCCCAAGTAAGCTCAAGACAAGATGGAATGGTCCCTTTGAGGTGTTGGTTGCCTACCCTTCTGGAGCGGTCAAGATTAAAGACTTGAAGGATGGCTGAGAGTTGACAGTGAATGGGCAATGCATGAAGCACGCATATAATCCGATCATTGCTTGTATGGAGGTTTTAATGCTTCAGGACCCTATCTATGGAAGTTGAAGATGAGTTGGTGTTTGCCCGGGTGACGACATGGTGGTTAGCGCTACTAGAAGGCAACCTAGGTTCAATTTTGCAATTTTCCATTTGTTTCACTTTCTTTCCTTTTTATTTTCTTCCTTTTTCTTTCACCTACATCAAAGTGTTGAATCCCGATCCTTTGTCCCACAAAATACACCATTGCTTATTATTGCACATGCTAATGCAAGCATGCATAGGCAATACTACTAATCTTGTTTTCTTTATGAGTGTTTGTGAATTGTAAGTCACAGGATTAGTAGTACGGTGATTTATCATTGGCATGGAAAGCTTTGAAGAAGATGCAAGGTTGTATCTATCCTTTCTCCAATTGTTCCCCATGTTTTTTTTTACCCCATCCCCACTCCTTACTTGCTTTGTAATGCCAATTTGCTTATTTATGTATTTTGATCTATTTGCTTGAGGACAAGCAAAGTTTAGGTTCAAGGGTGTGGGAGTTGGGTTTTTTCCTTATATATCTTACTTAGGGTAGATTGCATTATGTGCTTTAAAATGGTGAATTTTTTTTAAATTTTGGTGCATGTAGAGCCATTTATTTCTTTGTTGATCATTGTGATTAACTCTATTGATTGGTGAATATGAGATGCATTGTGGGGAAATGAATAGCGTGGTTTGAAGGCTAAGTCTTGGAAGGAATGCCCTTCAAAGTTGTAGGGAGTGAGGACCTTTAAAGATTGACCCTTGTAGCCAACCCATAGCTTAATAGGAAAAAGTATTGAAAAAAAGGGCTATTGATATGAGTGCCCCTTCCTTGATTGGTTCTTTTCGATGTGCCAAAGCCTTTCTTTTTCTTTTATTTTTGTGAATACAATACAAAGTATGAAAAATTGAAAAAGAAATGAATTGAAAAGAGGCAAAAAGGTGCAAATATATATATATATATATATATATATATATATTTAAAGTGAAAAAGAGAAAAAGCCGAGAGACCAAAAAGTTTTGTGAATAAGTGCATAAGTGACACAATGTCAACTTAGCACATGTTATCATCTTTGTAGATATGTGAATAAGGCTTTTTATAAGCCATTGTTTATGTATATTCTGTCTTCTTGTCTTTGAGGCTTTTTGCATGTTGGGAAGGCCATGATAGTTGAGGGGGCACGAAATATCAACATCCTAAGTGCATGAGTTAGAATCCTAGGCTCGTGGTGGTTTGGCAACTTAGGAAATTCCTACAAGGAACGAGACCCCTTATGAGTAGAGGAAAGATCCAAAGAGGCTTAGGGATCTTTCCATAATAGGAATGCCCCATTCATGCTTCTTACACTAACTTGGATAGAGAGTCAATCCCTTAGGTAACCCTTGGCATCGGCTTTAGAAATAAACTCAAGATTGGGCTTGCTTGGGGACAAGTAAGGAGAAGGTTTAGGGGTGTTGATGTGTTATGTTTTTGTGTGTGTTTGCATTGTTATTTGACTATGATTAAGAGGTATTAAGTGTTCATAAAGATACATTGGTGCAGTGCGTTTGATAAGAATAGGCTTAAGTGTAAACAAATGTACATATTGAGTGTAAGAGACAAATTGCTACACTAATTACTTGTTTTCAATGATTGAGGTGAACTTTGGGTTAAGATCAAGATTGGGTGATGATAGGTGATGAAGATGGGAGATGTACGGGTCAAAAAGAGAAGATCGGAGATCGGAAAAATAAAGAATGGAGGAAAGAAGTCAACCGGATGACCTAAGAGAAGGAGCTCGTCGACTGGCCATTGTAGAGAGGTGCTAAAAATAGCCGGACGACCACCCCTCCAACCGGTCGACCGGCTAGTCCAGAGAGCATCACTAAAAAGCCAGTGGAGCTAAGAAGAAAGATGGTCGACCAGCAGTTTGTGAAAAGCTGATATAAAAGCCCGATTTTCAGACTTAAAGAGGGGAATCTTTTTGGCAATTCTAGGGAGAATCTTAACACACCCATCACACACACACACTTAACCCTGGTCTTCACCAACATCACACACACTCTCTCACACATTTCATCACCTTGAAGCAACAGAATTTAGAGGGTTTCAACATTTGGATTCAAGTTGCTCAAGAACTTTGTATAAGATTAGCTAGGATGAAAGGGAAGCTTCATAAACTCTCTATCATTCTATCTCTCATCATGATTGAGTAGACTTGTGTAGGGTGATTTAACTTATGTAATGGGTTATCTATATACTCTTATGATATGGGATTAAATGGTCGAATATATACATGTTTGATTTTCTTGTTCAAATGGTTATTTTCTCATTCATGTCTAAGTGTTTGATTAATTGCCTAAATGAGAAACATGTGTATAAATTGAAGTCTATTTATTACTAAATACATCTAATCCATGATATAATCACGTCTATGTGATTATATGTGGATGCTATGAAGTGGGTAATGCTTATATTCATGTCTATGTGTATATTTGCATGCCTAGTAGTGAATATGACTTCAATAATGCATACATGTTGGTTATTAATTGCTTTAAATGGTGTAATCCGAGCATGACGATGTTTGGTAGTTGAATAGATTCTTTCATTCACGAACACCTTGGCTAGAACATGTATGAATGTGCTATCAAGTCAAATCTCACTGTAGTGACCTCAGAATGCTGGTAAGTAACTTAGGGCTAGCCTAGACCAAGTCTCCTTTGGCTTTAAATCCAACCAATAGGTTTTAGGATAGGATTAGTCGACCTTAGCAACATTAGGTCTTGGCTTTAAATCCAGCCAATGATTTCGGCACTAGGGTAGGTTCATTCTAAGTCACCTAGGAAGCTAATTGGTCACTCTTAAGGCCCTAGGTCATAAGGACCACGCTGTAGCTCTAAGAGGTGCCACTTAGGGATGGACCCGCACTGAGTCCTATGGGGAAATTAAGACACTAATTTAGCAACCTAGTTAAGAGCAATCACTAAAGTAAGCCATCATTCTTTAATCCCATAACATTTGAGTGTAGAATCACCTATTCATAAGTTGAAGTCACCCTAACATCTTTCCATTTGTTAGTTCTTTTAAATTAGCTTGTCCCTATTTTTCCATTCCTATAGTTTAGTTTAATTCATTTTAGCTAAAGCTCTTGACCATCCAAAATCCCAAAAATAGTTAGTTTAGGTTTTTTTTAGGCGTATTCTAGAACACACACATAGAATCCATCTTAGAACATAGCCTCCCTGTGGAATCGACCCCGCACTTGCATACACTTTACTACACCGATTCGTGCACTTGTGGGTCTTTAGAGCTTGCATTCAAGAAGACAATCACCTTCTACACAACTATGTATATCCTAGTTGTAGAGAAAGGGATAGTGGAGAAAAGCACAAGAGGGCTATTAAAAGGAAGAATCAACGCAAATAGGCCACTAGCTTTTGAATCACACATCGAGGGTAATGATATCTTCATCTATACTCATTTATCTTTATATGGTTATGTTGATTCCAATGTGTATAACATGTTTTAATGCTCTATTCCTCTACCATATCTTGATTATGGGTTTAAAATTATGTTTTGGAACTTAATCTTGCATGTAGTAATAGCCATTAGATCCAGCAACTGGTACTAGAGCATAGGTGCTGTTATACACATAGTTATGGCCTTATGTTGTGTAATAAATCAATAGAACGTGTAATAATCTTATGGGTGGCAAGATTTAAGTGTTTCTTTGGTGTATGTATTGTGGGTAACCTTTGTGGTTGCTGCTTGTGAGTAATTTTTGGCCCTAATCGATTGTTCGAATGTATGGTTTTATTTTCTTGCAAAGGAAGCTATTGTAGCTTCAAACTAATTGAAGCATAGGAATAGGAAATGGCTTGTATTTGTGGCTACATTTATGTTTCTTGTCATAGATGAAGCTTGTATAGGTTGATTTTGTATGTAATTTCTTGTAATAAATCGATTCGAAGCTGAAAAAACTGCAGTGGATGTTGTTCGAGACTATTCTAGAATAGCTAGTTGACCCTACTAGTCGAGCAACAAGAACCCAAGCATGACTGGCAGACAACTAAAGGATTCTGGAAGTGTCGTTCAACCCAGCCGGTTGAATAGTAAGAATTATCAAGGTGACCAGCAGAGGTAGTTTTATAGCTTTATGATGACTTTGACATTCCAATTACTTTGGGCTTTGAGCCTAGGGTTTATTTATAGGGAACCATCGATTGGGAGCATTTAATTTTGTGACAAATGTTTATTTTGTAATATTTATATGCAAGTTTGATTATATGTATGGTTATTCTAATCTATCACATAACATTATGTCCACCCACGTAGGGTTTAAACTTGGCTAACTATTAGATCTTGTTTTGGCTTGAGTTTTCTAAGTCCTTTGAGATTGCTTAAGTCCCTTGAGATTGCTTAGGCAAATTATTTGTAATTAGAGATCCTAAATAAGAAATGCATGTAATTGGCAATTTACCTATTTTCCTGTGCAAATTAATCAATTGACTTATCAAGATAACTCAATGCATGCCTATCTATGGATTTTAATCCAAATGTAGGTCCAATTCTATTTATGTTGTCAATGTGCTTTTATAACACAAGGTGAAAGGCGGCGTTCCTAAGGGTGTTAAGGCCTAAAACAAAATAATGAGATAAATGAAGGATAAAGAAAACCCTCGAGGTTAAAATATTAAGTGGGAGAGGGGGATGGAAAACCCCATGGCCTTCCGCATCTGGTTCATATCAAGGGTAAGTGGCATTTCTTTCATATATTATCTTTGGTTTATATGTGTGATACATTGTGTAAAGGTCCAATGATATAATCTAATGACTTGGGTGTGTAGTGAAGCTTAGTGCATAGCAGATCCAAATCTAATTTTGGATATATCATAAAAGGTGTCCATAACCATATGGTAGTATTGGGCAGTCTATTTGGATAAGGCTATAGTGGCGAGTCTCCCGATAGAGGTGATCTACCAAGGTCATTGAAGAGTATTTCCCGACTTTGCTCCTAGTACCTATGTCATGCGTTGGACAGAACCATCATGAGTGTGACATTTGGAATTGTGCCATTATATGTAGAAGACAAGACAATCACTGCTTTTGAGTGATCGACGCTCTTAATCTTGAGCATATGTGGATGAACTGATGAAGTTAGAGTGCAGCATTTTGATGTACTATGAGGAGAGGTCATTAGTGATAAATTGTCTACCTTGTATATTGGGTGTTGGATTCTAATCAATCAAGACATGCATGTGCAAAAACAAAGTCATGTGCCCTGTTGGACTCATCCTATTGCTCATAAAAAATCTAGATCTAGTGATATCACCCTGCAGGAATATATTGGTTATTTGGCTTATGGATCGTTCCCTAAATCAAGAGAACTAAGACCAAGTGGTGATCACTTTTTGGACTAGAGATTTCAAGGCTCCAGATGTAGTCTTGGAGGTGATAGTGCCTTTTAGACCACCCTTAACTACGGGTATGCATAAAGGGGCATTTTGGTCATTTCGCTTAGTTGGTCAAAGACAGAGGTTACGTCATATAACAAGCTCCTACTTAGCTAGTAATTATTCTTGGAGTCCGACTATGGTCTTTTGATGGAGTAGATCGAAGTCCAAATGGCCACGACGTCGCTAAAGCTGTGGTAAAGGCATTTTGGCTCATTTTGAGAGCTAAGGGTAATTATATCTTTTGGTTTCTCCGCTAGCCATTACTCTATTTGATACATAATTGAGAAAATAAATGTGGGTTACTTAATTATATTTGAATTTAGATATTAAGAAGGGATTTAATTTTTTGGGTCTTCTTAATATAATTCATGCATATCATAATTGGATAAGCGGAGACCAAATAGGAAATATTTAGTGTGTGCATGATATGGAATATTTGGGTGTCCTTTTATCCTGAAGGAATATTGCTTATCTAGAAAGTTTAGTGAAGGGTATTGAGGGAATTACAATAGTCTAGATGAGCAAGAAACATTTTAAGCCTCTTTGATATTTCCCTCTCTTGGTGTATGTGCAGGATTTTTCACACACTAACACCAAGAACACATACTAGATCTATTTTCCTCATTTTAGCCTAATATTTAGCTTGCTTACTACATAGCTAAGTATATCTTAGTTGTAGAGAAAAGGATATAGTGGAGAAAACCACAAGAGGGCTATTAAGAGGAAGATTCAATGCAAAAAGGCCACTAGCTTTTGAATTATACATCAAGGGTAATGATATCTTCATTAATACTCGTTTATCTTTATATGGTTGTGTTGATTCTAATGTGTATAACATGTTTTTTGTGCTATGTTCTGCTACCATATCTTGATTATGGGTTTAAAATTAAAATTCGGCACTTAATCTTGCATGTCGTAATAGCCATTAGATCCAACAAATCAGAGCATAGGCCCCGTTATGCACATAGTTATGGCCTATATTGTGTAATAAATCAATAGAACTTGTAATAATCTTGTGGGTGGCAAGATTTAAGTGTTTCTATGGTGAATGTGTTATGGGCTAACCTTTGAGCTTACAGCTTGCGTGTAATTTTTGGTCCTAATCGATGGTTCAAATGTATGGTTTTATTTTCTTACATAGAAAGCTATTGTAGCTTCAAATTGAGAGAAGCATAGGAATAGGAAAAGGCTTGTATTTGTGGTCACATATATGTTTCTTGTCATAGATGAAGCTTGTATGGGTTGATTTTGTATGTAATTCATTGTAATAAGTCAATTTAGAGCTAAAACAGCTATTGTGGATGTTGTTCGAGATGATTCTAGAGTAGCCAGTCGACCCTACTAGTCGGTTGATAGGAGCCCAGGCCTGACTAGCAAAAAACTGAAGGATTCTAGAAGTGCTAGTCGACCCAACCGATTGACTAGTAGGAATTATCAGGGTGACCGGCAGAGGTAGTTTTGTAGCTTTATGATGATTTTGTCATTCCAATTGCCTTGGGCTTTGAGCTGAAACTTATTTACATGGAACCATCAATTGGGGACCATTTAATTTTGCAACAGATGTTTATTTTGTATTATGTATATGTATGTTTGATTGTACGTATGGTTATAGCAATCTATCACATATAGGGTTTAAAATTGGCTAGCTATTAAATCTTGTTTTGGCTTGAGTTTGATAAGTCCATCGAGATTGCTTTGGCGATTTATTTGGTAATTAGAGATTCTAAAGAAGAAATGCATGTAATTGGCAATTTACCCGTTTCCTACGCTAATTAATCAACAAACTTATCAACATAACTAAATGCATGCCTATATATAGATTTTAATCTAGATATAGGTCTAATCCATTTATGCTATCAACGTGTTTTAATAACATAAGGTGGAATGCAGCAATTCCTAAGGGTGTTAAGACCAAAAACAAAGTAACGAGATAAATAGAGGATAAAGAAAACCCTTGAAATTAAAATATTGAGTAAGAGAAGGGAATGGAAAACCTAATGATTTTCTACATCTGGTTCACGTCAAGGATAAATGGCATTTATCTCCCCATCAGAGGTTGTCACAAGTACCTAAATTTGATGAGGTGGACTTAAGGTGTACATTTATAAGGGCATTGATGACATTTGGCTATCCCATTCATGGAGTTCATCATCATAGATCGTCTCAAGGAATGGTGATGAGAGTCACAACCCCATCAGAAGGCTCAAGTCTAGATACATGACGAGGAATGAGACACTAAGGAGGTGGTCAACTAGAATCATGGGTTCAGCCACCCATCGGTGAAGGCCCCTAGTAGATTTGAGAGGTCAAACAAGTAGTGATTAGATTCTATTAGATAGCGTTTGTCTAGATAAACGTCATCCAAATAGGCTACGCCTAACCCAACAATTCATAGTTCAACCATCCTATCGATAAAGTTCGTATGATAGTTGAGGCACTATTACATCACTATAGTTTGAGGGTTAAACTACAAAATAGCAAATGATGTAAAAAGTGCAATGTATGTTTTTCCACTGTTACGTACATATTACACATGTATCCTATTTTATTATTCGATATTAATTATGATCTATTGATTGATATCCAGTATGACTTCCTTCAGTTCATTAGTAACAATTCTGAGGGAGCATAAGCTTACCAATCTGAATTTTGTGGATTGGACAAGGAATCTGGAAATAATACTCACTGCCAAGGAGTACAAGTATGTCTTGACTACTCCTTGTCTTGTTGTAAGGGAAAACTCTTCTAATGCCATGCGTGATGCTTAGCAGAAATGGCAGAAGGCCAATAGTATGGCCAAGTGCTAAATGTTGGCCACTATGTTGGATATTTTACAGAACAAGCATCAAAATTTGGCAACTGCTAGACACATCATTACTTTACTGTCTCTTATGTTTGCTAACTAGAGAAGGCCTATTAGGCAAGCTGCTACGAGAGAGCTTATGACCACTATGATGGTAAAAGGGGCACCTATCAAAGAGTATGTGCTCAAGATAATGGAATGTCTCAGTGCTTTCAAGATCCTAAGGGCGAATATTGATAAGCAGTTGCAAGTGGACATGATCTTATAGACCCTTTTCTTGTGGGGTAACAAAGATATATTTCTTTACAAATTCGTAAATATTACATCTTATGACCCCTCAACCAAAAGAGTCAATAATCCTAAACAAAAACTAGGTTAAGGGGTATGAATCAATTACAAAAGAAATCAAAGACTACATTGTCATACAAAAATAGAAATTGTACATCATCATAAGGTCAAAAGTATTGAGTACTATAAAGATGTGGAGGAGAATCAGATCTTAGAGACCCTTCCACTATCATTCAATCAGTTCAAGATCACCTATAACATGGGCAAGTTGACCGTGAACCTAACGGAGTTGATGAAAGAGCTCTATACAATGGAGGCTATCATAAAGCCTTTAGGTCATACACATCTATCTTAGGTTTCCTCTTCTGGACATCACCCAGAAGGGAAGAGGAAGCCCAAGATGAATGGAAAGCAACAGCATGGCCAGGATAAGAAGAAGAGGACCATTAGGCCAAGGTAGGGAACAAGTGTTGATAGGCCCAAATGGAAGTACTTTAAGTATAACGAGAAATGCCATTGAAAGAAGGATTGTCCTAATTAGCTAGCCACTGGATAGGAAGGTACATCCCTCATGCTCTACACTGAAACTAGTCTAGTGGTGGATTCTACTGATTCTTAGATTGTAGATTCAGCAGGCACTAATCATATTTAAATTCTTTGTTTGGGTTTCAAGTCAAGCGGGAGCTGAATAGAGGGGAGTTCGCTCTTTGAGTCAACACAGGAGTGAGAGTTTAGGCTGTTATAGTTGGTCCGGTTCGTTTGTCATTTGCTTGTAATAGGGTTTTGGATTTGAACAATGTTTACTATGTTCTAGAAATTTGGAAAAACCTAGTCTTCATTTCTCGTTTGTTGATGGATGGCTTTTTAGTATGTTTCCATACTAATGTTGATAATAGTTTAAAGATGGAAATTTTGTATGTTTTGGTAGATTACATAATGATTTGCTATATTTACACCCTATTGATGTTGCAACACAACACAGAAAGAGTAGAGTCCTTTAAAAGGAAGGTTCCTCAAACCACTGATACTTATCTTTTGCATTTACATTTTGGACATATTAGTCAAAAACATATTCAAAAGTTAGGCGAGAATGGGCCTTTTAGCTCATTGGATCAACCTAAGTGTATTTCTTGTCTTAAAGGGAAGATGACCAAAAGGTCATTCTCTTCTAGTGAACGAAGGTCAACGAGGTATTGGAATTGGTGCATATTGATGTGTGTAGTCCTATGAACAAACTAGCTCATGAAGGTTATGAGTATTTCATTACGTTAACAAATGATTACTTTTTTCTACAGATTAAGTAAGATTTTATTAATCGCAAATTTGATACACAATCATTATGTTTACAAATGATTACTTTAGATATAGTTAAATTTATCTGATGTGATACATGTCTGAATCCTTTGAGAAATTCAAGGAATTTAAAACTGAGATGGAGTAAAAGATTAGATAAGCAAATTAAAGCCATTTAGTCTGATCATGGTGGTGACTACCTCTCAGGTGAGTTTAGGGATTATCTCACACAGTAACAGATTATGATGTACGTGATTGCACTAGACACTCTGTAGCAGAATAGTATAGTAAAGGGGAGGAACTATACCCTTTTAGAAATGGTGACATCAATGATGTCTCATGCATTGTTGCCTATATCCTTTGGGCTATGCCCTAGAGAGAGCAACATTTATTCTAAACTTGGTACCATCAAAATCAGTACCTAGGATGCCTCAAGAAATGAGGACAAGGATAGTATCAAGGCCCCACAAATAGGTTTCTTTCTCTAACCATGAATTCTTTCCACCTTCTCTCTAACCCAACCTAAACTCGCTACCCTCCTCCTGTAGGATCGATAATATTACATGTGGTCTATCCTAGTCCATATTTTCAAAAATACTACCAAGAAAACATGCTAGGAAAATAAAATAACCACATAACACACACAAGAACATGCTTAAGAACATATAGAACATAACTAGTATTTGCAAAATATGTAAAGCTAACCTCTTGAAGCATGGGGCCTTTGATGAAACTAAAACCGTCACGAGCTTTGTTCCGGCTCACGAACAAGGCCACCAAAAAAAAATTGGCTATAAGGGTGTCGCAATATACAACTTTTTTTTTTTTTTGCGGGGTAAGAAAAGATTTTTATTCTGCAAGTGAGAAGAGAATGTACATGTACAAAAGAAACAAAAGATGGAGAGAAAACCTATACAATGATATTCTCTAATCTCCACAATTTACAAAGGTGTTTGTTCAAAAGAGAGGATGTAAACTTTCTACCACAAGATAGCTTTACTCTAACTTCATTAAAGATATTGTTGAAGATGTGTTCCTCCATTTTTGCTGCATTTTGAAAAATGCACTGATTTCTCTCAATCCAAATGTGATAAATTGCAGCTCCAAGAAAATGCTTGATGATAGTTGCCTTCAAGTGCTTTTCAAGTGCAAAAGAAGTAATGCAATCAATGATATCTTTCCAACAAATCAGGTTCTCAGAGATTAAGGCAAGTTGAAGGCCTTTTCTCCATATTCTTCTAGTAAATCCACATTCAAAAAAGAGGTGGTCTTTTGTTTCGCAACCCATATAGCAAAAAATACAAGTAGGATTGGCATTGACTCCCCATTGAAGAATTCTGAATTTTGTATTAAGTCTATCAAGGAAAGCAAGCCAAACAATGAAGCTATGCCTTGGATTATGCCATTTGTGCCAAATAATGTTGTGCCCCACAAAGTGATTTCCTTTCCTTCTAATGTGTTCCCAAGTATGTTTAAATATGAACTCCCTAGTCTTCTTCCCTATGGTTAAAGAGACTTTTCTTGAGAGCATAGCCTCTTGTGTGGGAAGAAGCAAAGTAATATACTCTAGAAAATCTAAAGCCAAAAAAAACACACAATAAGTATGTACTATGTGTTGTAGTAGTCTTTTTCCAAAATGGAAGATATCAACTACAAAATTTTTTGGATGTTATAAATGGTTTAAGGTCTTGCCTATTTATAGAAAAAGTTTGGCACCTAAACCTTGTAAACTTTCCATGTCGGAAACTTTTTCCTAGTAGTAAATGTTTGCCACTTGTCATGGAAGTTACTTGTACAATTTGAATTTTTCTTGTAGTAACTTTCTAGCACATGTCTTGGAAGATTGGGCCAAGCCCACAATCCAAGCCCAACACATAGTCCATAATCCATGTGGAGGTCCAAGCCCAATAAGACACCATCCAAGCCCAATTAGGTTATCTTGGATTGGAAAAAAAGCCCAAATCCAATTCCAAGCTTTGGCCCAATAAGACTACTACCACAATATGGAATTTGTTCTTTTAAGATTACTCTCTCAAAGTCATTTCAACTAAGGAAGAGACCAAGAAGACAGAATTAACCTTGGCTTTCAAAAATAATAAAAAATGTCCTTGCCCAATCTAGGTGACATAATAATAATTTTTTTTAACTCCGATCTATTCCACCGTAAGATCAAAGTTGCACTCCAAGAATAATTTCTATTACCCAAAAGCTCGTCACAAAAGAATGTGAACTTTGTCTTTGACCTACTAAATAACTGACCATAATGCCCCACTATGTATACCCATAGCTAAGAACCGGTCATTTGGCCTGTGTACTATCACCTGCTTAGCTATATCTTTTTCCGTTGGGTTTCTTGTCCTATTGCCAACCATCCTTGGTCACGGAATCTCTTGATCTCGGAAGCGACCCTCAAGCCATATGACCTATACACCCATAAAGGTAGTATCACTAGATCTAGATTCGAATGATAAATATGGACAATCCCAAAGAGGCACATAGATTCCATATTACATATGCATGTTCCAATTAATTAGAACTTAGCACTCAATGCACAAGGTTATTATCCTAATAACGTAAGATCTCACCCACAGCGAATCAAAGTACCAAACCCTAACTTCATTAGTTCATCTATATATGCTCAAGACTAAGAGCGACGATCATTTAATAGCAGTGAGTATCTTGTTTTCTTTCTTTGATAGTACGTCTATAGAAAACATACTCATAATGGTCCCGTCAAATACCTGACACACGTACTATTGAGACAAATCTGGAAAGTCCTCCAATGACCTTGGTAGATCACCCTCAATGAGGAGACTTGCTTAATATAACCTTATCCTGGTAGAGTGCCCAACACTACCATTCGGCTATGGACTCAATTTATGATGTGACTAAATCTAGACTTGGACCTACTGTGCGTCCAGCCTCACTGCGCACCCAAGTCATTAGTACAAGTCAAGGGACCTTTATACATACATCAATAAAACATACCAGAGATAATATGTAAGGAACTCATAATGCCATTTAACAAAATGATTATACATTATTTAACATCCAAAATGTTATATACAAGTGAGCTTTAAGGCATACTATTCCTAACAATCTCCTACTTGCACTAAATATCACTTCTGCACAACCTAATACCCATAGACTTCAAATGTGTGGTAAACATTTTCTCTGGAAGAGTCTTTGTAATGGGTCTACTAGGTTTTCCGCTGAAGGTATCTTTTCAACTACAACATCTCCTCTCTGGATAAACTCATGGATCAAATGATATTTTTGTTCAATATGTTTACCCTTTTTGTGATTCCTGGGCTTTTTGCACTATGAAACAGCAATGTTGTTGTCGCAACACAATGTTATCGGTATATGAATCGCCGGCACAACCTCTAGGTCTAAAAAGAACTTTCTTAGCCATACTACCTCTTTCGCAGCCTCTGATGCTGCTACATACTCAACGTCCATGGTAGAGTTAGCAATACAATTTTGCTTCACACTTCTCCAAGAAATAGCTCCTCCTGACAGAGTGAAAACATATCCAGAAGTACACTTCCTAGAATCTCTGACAGACTAGAAATTCAAGTTTGTATAGGCTAATGGCGTTAGATCATCTACATGGTATTCTAGCACACAATCCTTAGTTCCTTGCAGGAATTTGAATATATGCTTAACCGCGACCCGATGTGTCTATCTAGGGTTTGACTGATATCTATTAACCATGCCAACAGCAAAGCAAATATCTAGTCCAGTACATAACATGGCATACATGAGGCTTTCACCCGGCAAAGCATAAGGAACTCATTTCATGCTCTCTATCTCCTCAGGTGTTTTAGGACATTGATCTTGAGATAGATAAACTCCATGTCTAGAAGGTAATGAGGCCTTCTTAGAGTTTTCCATGTTAAACCTGACCAATATCTTCTCAATAAATGAAGCTTGAGATAGGGCTAGCCTTCTGTTTTTACGATCTCGCATAAGCTTGACGCCTAGAACGTGACTAGCTTCTCCTAAATCCTTCATTTGAAATTGAGTAGAAAGCTAAACCTTGATGGATGATAACATCCCTACATCATTTCCAATAAGCAGGATGTCATCCACATACAGAACCAAAAAAGCTACAGCATTTCCATTACGCCTCTTATACACGCAAGGTTCATCAATATTTTGATCAAAACCATAAGATTTAATTGCATGATCAAATTTGATGTTCCATGCTCTAGATGTCTGCTTTAAACCATAAATGGACTTTTTTAACTTACAAACCATATGTTCCTAGCCTTTGGCAACATATCCATCTGGTTGTGTCATGTAAATGGTTTCTTCAAACTCTTCATTAAGAAAATCTGTCTTGACATCCATTTGCCATATCTCGTAGTCATAATGACATGCAATGTCAAGAAGTATCCTGATGGATTTAAGCATGGCTACTGGAGGGAAAGTTTCCTCATAATCGATCCCTTCTTTCTAAGTATAACCTTTTGCCACCAACCTTGCTTTAAAGGTTTCAACTTTTCCATCAACTACTCTTTTGCTCTTGTAGACCTATTTGCACCCTATAGGTTTTACCCCTTCAAGTGTAATTACAAGATCCCAGACTTTGTTACAATACATAGATTCTAACTTTGAATCCATTGCTCTATGTCATTGGTCGGCATCTATGTCGGAAACTGCTTTATCATAACTTGGGGAATCCACTACCTGATCCTCTGAAGAAGTCTGAAAGGACTCTCCATAGTATTTATTAGGAGCCTGAATATCCTCCCACTATGACAAGGCTCCGATATATTAGGTGTAATATGTTGTTCTTTTTCATTTACAGTTACCACAGGTGTTATTGGAGATTCTTGTGAAATCTCTTCTAGAACAACTTCAGAATCTGGTGTTTTCTGGATCATTTCACCATTCTCTAAGTATCTAGCATAGGTGCTTATAAACACCTTTTGCTCCTTAGGATTAAAAAAGATCCCACCTCTGGTTCCCTTAGGATACCCAATAAAATAGCACAACTCGGATCTTAGTTCCAACTTTGAAGCATTACTATTAAGTACATAAGCTGGACAACCCTAAATGTGGAGATGATTTAAACTAGGCTTACGCCCGATCTAGATTTCTTTGGTGTCCTAGGTACTGATTTAGATAGTACCAAGTTCAAGATGTATGTTGTTGTCACAAAGGCATACCCCCAAAAAGATAAAGGTAATGATGCATGACTCATCATTGATCTAACCATATCTAATTGGGTGCGATTTCTTCTCTCTGCTACACCATTTTGCTAAGGAGTCCCTGGTGCAGTCAATTGAGACACAATCCCTTCTCGTGTAAGGTAGTCTCTGAACTCACTCAAGAGGCATTCGCCACCTAAATCAGACCGAAGGGCTTTAATACATTTATCTAATTTCTGCTCCACTTCAGCCTTGAACTCTTTGAATTTCTCAAAGGATTCAGACTTGCGTCGTATCATATATACATATCCATACCTAGAGTAATCATCAGTAAAGATAATGAAATACTTATAACCTCCTCGTGCTGGTTTGCTTATAGGACCACACATATCGGTATGAACCAATTCCAGTACTTCTTTGGCCCTTTCTCCTTTAGAAGAAAATGACCGTTTGGTCATCTTTCCTTTGAGGCAAGATTCACATGGAGATAGATCTTCGAGATCTAATGAGCTAAGATGCCCATCTTCGACAAATCTCCGAATTTGCTTTAGACTAATGTGTCCTAAGTGTAGATGCCAAAGATAAGTATCATTGGTCGAAGAACTCTTTCTTTTTTAGGAATTAGTTTGTTCTATATTATGCAGTGAGCTTGTAATAGGTTTTATATAGAACAAGTTATCATGCATGCTACCAGAACAAATAAATTTCCATCTCTACTGATATCAACACCAGAATGGAAATTAATGCAAAAACCATCTAATATTAATTGCGAAATAGAAATAAGGTTTTTATGTACATCTGGGACATAATAAACGTTCTTAAAAATAACTTCCTATTACATGAAAAATTTAAGCACATTCCTCCCACTGTAGCAGCCCATACTTTTGCTCCATTACCTATCCTCACACCAAATTCCCCTTTAGCTAGTTCTTTCATTTCATGAAACCAATGCAAAGAATTGCAAATATGGTTAGTGGCTCCAGAGTCGATAATCCAAGAATCAGTAAAATCAACCACTAAACAAGTTTCAATGTAGAACAAAAAAGGTGTACCTATCTGTCCTCGTGCCAGGTACTTTGAGCAATCCCTTTTCCAGTGCCCTTTATGGCTACACTTAAAGCATTTGTCCTTGGGCTTTTCACTTGTTAATTGTTTGGGTTGTTCGACATTTTTTTTCTTTTTCCCTTGACCACATTTTTGCTTCCCCTTTCCTTTGAACTTCATCCCTTTCGGGTTAAGTCCAAAAGTGGATGCTTGAACTATGTTTACATGGCCCTTATTTTTCATTATGGCTTCTGCAGCTTGGAGCTCTTTCATTAATTCCGTCATATCCATGTTCATCTTGCCCATATTATAATTAAGCTTGAACTAGGTGTAAGACGGTGGTAGAGTCTCCAAAATCATGTCTACCTTTAACTGTTCATCTATGTTTGCCCCTAGGATCTCAACAGTATTGAAGTAATCCATCATTTTCAGCATATGCTCCCTGATAGATACTTCTTCTGCCATCCTTTGATTCATAATTTCTCTAAGATCACCTTGCCTGTGGGCCTACTCTTATCGATAAACATACGAGATAGTGAGGTCATGATTTCTTTTGTAGTTTCCATATGATGATGCTTGCTCTGCAAAATATCTGACACAGAAGCCATCATATAGCACTTGGCCATACTATTGGCCTTCTGCCATTTTGCCTCAGCATCTTTTTGGGTTCAGAAGAGTTTGCCCTCACAACAAGACAAGGAGTTGTTAGGACATACTTGTACTCTTCTATGGTGAGTACTATTTCCAAGTTTCGTTCTTAGTCCACAAAATTCGATCTAGTGAGCTTGTGCTCTTTGAGAATTGTAGCTAGTGGACTGAACGAAGACATTTTTCTGGATATACAACAATATAATCATAATTATTTTATGAGTATAGAATTGATACATGTATAATATGTATGCTATCTTTGGAAATAAAACATACAAGTACTTTTACATCATTTGCCTTTGAGTAGATTAACCCTTAAACTACTCGATGTAACAGTGTCTCAACATCCTCACAAGAACTCCACCGATAGGATGGCCGAACTTATGAACGTTAAGTTAAGCCCACTGTTTATTTGAATTAACAATTATCTGGATATGTTCCAATTTGAATAATTCAATCACTGTTTCATTTGGCTTCTTAAATTCACTTTGCTAAATCTTGATAAAGTGTCACTCTCCGATGGGGAAGTTAATGACATTTACCATTCGCGTGAATTGGATATGGAAAGCCGTGGGGTATTTCCAGTCCCCTCTCCCACTCAATATTTTAACATAAGGGTTTTCTCTATTTTTGGTATTCTCACTTTTTGTTTTAGATCTAAACACACTTTGGATTTGCGAAACACTTTTGGTTTTTGTGAATCCTCTTTGTATTACTAAAACATTGCAATACCATAATAGATTACTTACTTAAATCTGGGTGTATGGACCCTTAGGTTGTCATATTTTAAATCTCAAGTTAAGTTTTTCATTTTTGTCAGGAGATTGCATGTCATCTTTAGACATAATTGCTTACAATTATCTTGTCTAAGCCAATCTCTTTTAAATGAACTTAACTATCTCTAAGAAATTAACATACAAGTACCTTTACATTATTTGTCTTTGAGTAGATTAACCCTTAAATTATTCAAGGTAACAGTGTCTCAATGTCCTCACAAGAACTCCACCGATAGGATGGCTAAACCTATGAACATAAAGTTAAGCGCCTGGATTGACAATTATCTGGATATGATCCAATTGAATAAATCAATCATTGTTTGGTTTCACTTCTTAAATTTGGTAGCAAACTCTATCGACGGGGTAGCCGAACCTACCATTTAAGTTGAGCGTATACCTATTCCTTATGTTCATTCCTCATAACATTCTTGATTTAAGCCCTCTGATAGGATAGTGACTTTAATCAGTATTACCTGAGGCAATCTTTAGTGAAGAACTCCACCAATGGGATAGCCAAACTCACTGACATCCTTTTGAATAAATATTTTAAATTTATCTTGCTAAATCTAGATAAGGTGTCACCCTCCAATGGGAAAGTTAACGACATTTACCATTAGCATGAATCGGATATGGAAAACTGTGGGGTATTTCCAATCCCCTCTCCTACATAATATTTTAACTTAAGGGTTTTCTCTATTTTTGGTATTCTTGATTTGTTTTAGATCTAAACACACTTTGGATTCACAAAACACTTTAGTTTTTGTGAATTCCCTTTGGGTTACTAAACCATTGCAATACCATAATAGATTATTTACCTAAATCTAGATGTATAGACCCTTTAGGTTGTCATATTATAAATCTCAAGTTAAGTTATTCATTTTTGTCATGAGATCACAAGGCATCTTTAGACATAATTGCTTACAATTATCTTGTCTAAGCCAATCTCATTTAAATGAACTTATCTATCTTTGAGAATTAACACATAGGATTGGCCAACTTTTATAAGCCCTAATGAGTGGACATATTTTTAGGTGGTAATCATGTTTATGGTTATGCAAATATATTAAAACATATATCAATGCATTATAAACATCCACCAAAATACATTAGAATCCCTCTTTGATGGCTCCCTACAATCTTTAATGCAAAAACACAAAATAACAATCTTTGTTGCAATTTCGGCCAAAGCCAATCGATCACTGAGGAGGAGCCTGTCGATTGATTCTGATTACTCCAAAATTTTTACTTTCTAGAAGTGCCGGTCGACTAAGCTACCCTACCGATCAACAATTAGGTCTAGCCAGTGGACTGACTCTTCCACCACCTTAGTTTTTGTTTGCTTCTGCCCATCGACTGCCAAGCTCAATCGGCTGAGACAAATTTGCTCCTATATGCCATTTTTCCTTTCTTTTCTCCTTGGTCTTTAAAGATTACAATAATAATACACTTTATATTGCTAATACAAGCTTACAATCATATAAGAAATATTACAAAGAGATCAAAACATCCTACGCTTCTTCTAAATGAAGCTACAAACCAATAACTATAAAAATCTATACATGAAATCGCCTATGGCCAAGCTTTGTTAACCGTACACGAAAATCTATCATGTATTCATATGAGCCATTTAGGGGATTTTATATCACCTAAAAATACAAGCATAAATCCACAAGTATATGTAACACAAGATTTCCTAATCTTGCCACCCACAAGATAACTAACATACTTGTGCAAAATACAATGTTCTTGCTTAATCTAAGCATGTTAAGTGTAAGCCTATACTCTAATACCAATTGTAGGATCAATAATATTACATGTGGTCTATCCTAGTCCCTATTTTCAAAAAATTCTACTTAGAAAACATGTTAAGAAAATAAAAATAACCACATAACACATACAAGAACATGCTTAAGAACATATAGAATATAACTAGTATTTGCAAAATATGTAAAGCTAACCTTTTGAAGTGTGGGGCCTTTGGTAGAGCTATAGCAGTCACAAACTTTGTTTCCCACTCATGAATAATGCCACCAAAAATTTTACTACAAAGGTGTCGTAATAGGCAACTTCTAGTCTTCTTTCCTATGATTAAAGAGACTTATCTTGAGAGAATAACTTCTTGTGTGGGAAGAAGCAAAGTAATATGCTCTTGAAAAACTTGAGCAAAAATCACACAAAAGTGTGTACTATGTGTTGTAGTATTTTCCTATCAAAGAGGAAGAAATCAACTACAAAGTGGATGGCATAAAAGGTGTGGGGTCTTGGCTATTTATAGGGAGAACCTAGGCACCCAAGTTGATTATCTTTCCATGTGGGAGAAATTTCCCTTGTAATAATTTCTTATGCAACTCGTCCACTTGTCTTGGAAGACTTGGGCCATGCCTATTATCTAGCCCAACACATAGTCCATAATTCATGTGAAGGCCCAAGCCCAGAAGGAAACCAATGTAGCCCAATGAGGTTATCTTGAACTCTACAGAAAGCCGAAACCCAATTCCAAGTTTTAACCTAATAAGGCTACTACTACAATATGGAATTTGCTCTTTCAAGATTACTTTCTCAAAGTCATTTCAACTAGGGAAAGAACCAAGAAGACACAAATAACCTTGGTTTTCAAAATAATAAAAAATAACCTTGCCTTATCTAGACAACATAATAATTATTTTTAACTTCAATATATTCCACCATAAGATCAAAGTTGCACTCCAAAAATAATTACTGTTACCTAGAAGCCTATCACAAAAGGAACGTGAACTTTGTCTTTAACCTACTAAATAATCAATCATAATGCCCTTCTATGTATACCCACAACTAGGGCTGATCCTTTAGCCTATGTACTATCACCTCCTTAGCTGCATCTTTTCCTTTGGTTCTCTTGTCCTATTGCCAACCATCCTTGGTCATAGAATCTTTAGATCTAGATTCTAGAGATTTGGATGATAAATTTAGATAATCTTAAAGGAGGCACATAGATTCCACATTACATATACATGTTCCAATTAATTATAGCTTGGCACTCAATGCACAAGTCTATTGATCCTAATAAAGTAAGATCTCACCCACAACGAATCAAAGTACCAAGCCCTAACTTCATTAATTCATCCACATATGTTCAAGATTAATAGCAATGATCATTTAGTAGCAGTGAGTATCTTGTTTTCTTTCTTTGATAGTACGTCTCTAGAAAACATACTCACAATGGTCATATCCAATATGTGACACATCTACTATCGAGACAAATCTAGGAAGTCCTCCAATGACCTAGGTAGATCACCATCAACGAGGAGACTTGCTCAAAATAACCTTATCCCGGTAGAGTTCCCAGCACTACCATTAGGTTGTGAACTCAATTTATGACGTGACTAAATATAGACTTGGACCTACTATACATCCAGCCTCACTACACATCCAAGTCATTAGTTCAAGTCAACTGACCTTCATACATACATCAATAAAACATACTAGAGATAATATGCAAGAAACTAATAATTCCATCTAACAAAATGATTATACATTGTTTAATATCCAAAATTTCATATACAAGTGAGCTTTAGGGCATACTAATCCTTATAAAGAAAATCCAAGCTTTTTAAGCATGCAAGTGAGAACTTCTATACAAATGACGAAAAGGTAAGAAGAGATGGGATCACCTTGCCTAGTTCCATTTTCACATTTGAAGTAACCTTCCAACCCACTATTAAGAGCAATAGTATTTCTTAGAGAGATAATGTATGCCATAATCCAATTCATAAAGTTTTTAGGGAAGCCAAAAGCAAGCAAAGCAATCTTAATGAAGTCCCAACTCAATGAATCAAAAGCTTTCATGATGTCAACGCACACCTTGATGAAATATGACTTCTAGTATACCCTTTCATGATGCCATGTACAATAAGGATGTTCTCATTGATGAGCCTATTCTTAATGAATGCCAATTGGTTCCAAGAAATTATGCAAGGAAAGAAAGTCTTGAGTCTATTAGCAAGCTCCTTAGTAATGCACTTATAAATAGTGTTGCCACATGAAATAGGCTTAAAGTCTTTATTCATGGAACGATTTTTGACTTTAGGAACAAGATTAATGATAGTAGCATTAACCTCTTTAAGTATGTTGCAAGAATTGAAGAAAGAGGTAATAGTATTCATAACATCCTCCCCAATGGTATCCTAAGAGGCCATGTAGAAATGTGAAGTAAAACCATCTAGGCATGGGCATTCTTGATCTCTTCATTTATGATAGGGGCCATGAGAACACTCTTCATATCCTCTGGAATAGACTTCTCAATAATACTTTGAGCTCTATCAATGGTGGCATTAGAATTTTTTGAAGTGCCGAGAAGCTTCTTATTGAACTGAACAAATTTGGCTTTAACATCATGTTCTTTAGTGATGAGATTCCCATGACAATCTTTGATGGCTTGGATAGTGCTTTTTTGCATTCTTCCCTTGATGACATTATGAAAAAGTTTGATGTTGGCATCACCTTCTTTGATCCATTGAAGCCTAGATTTTTAATGGAGCATGGCTTTATGAGTGAATTCAAGGTCTTCAATACTCAACAAAATGGCCTTGATCCTTAAGCCAATTGATTTTTGATTTTTGATGAAGCATTGGTCTATGGGTGGCTTCAAGTTCATCAATATCAACGAGGATAGAAATTTCATGCTCAATAATTTCAGCTCTGTGATCTCCATTGAGGGTTGCATGTTAAACATCACCAAGCTTGCTTCTAAGATCTTCAATGGTGTTGTGAATACCGATAAAGAACTTCTTATCAAATTCCTTGAGAGCGTTCTTGAGAATTTTTTGCTTTTGGGCAAGGATAAACATTAAAGTGCTAAAGACCCATGCACTCCAATGCTCTTACACAAGTTGCAAGAAAGCATGATGTTTAGTCCAAACATTATAGAACTTGAAAGGTTTAGGAGAAGAAAGCCAAACCTTACTAGTGTGTATCATGAGAGGACGATGATCGGATCCCCCCAATTTGCCACCAATAAGAAGTCTTGCATGGAAAGCATCCAAGAATCATTACCAAGAGTTCTATCAATTTTGCTAGCCAAGAAAAGAGGATAAAAGCTTTTGGTTAGTCCAATTGAAAAGTGGTCCCAAAGCTTTAAGCTTATGAAGATTGGATTTTGCAATACATCTCTTGAAATCCCAAGCGAATAGAGTGAGAGTTTGACCTATCTCCACAATGAAGAATTTCATTAAAATCCTCAAGAATGCAAAGGCTCCCATCTTCATAACAATTGCTCCAAAGTTCAATTCTTTTCCAAAGAGAAAGCCTTTTTTATGCTTCATTTCTCCAATAGATAAAAGCCACAAGAAAGAATTAGTAAGAATTGTCAAAATAACAAAGAATGCCTTGATCAAAAGTATCAATCACTTTAGCATAGATATCCTTCTTCCAAAAGAGCCAAAGTTTCCCTTTGGTATTATCATCCACATAGTTGACAAAACCCATTTTTCCAAAAGTCAAGTCAATAGCATAGATGCTATCCTTATTCACCACTTTGGATTCCAAAATGCAAAAAATATCCAAGTGGTATTTATTAATCAAAAGCTTTAATTTGTTGAGTTTTCTTGGGGAATTAAAACCTCTAACATCCCATGTGCAAAATATCATAGAGATAATGGGGGGAAGGGGTAGAGCTTCATGCTCCAATGACTTCTTGTTTTGAACTTGTTGCTTGTCATCATTTATTTCTCCTTCCTTTATTTCAGCATTTCCCTCAAGAATTTCAAAATGATTCTTGTTAGCCAAAGAACATGAGGGTTTAAAGGATATACATTGCTTTGGAGAGTAAGGCCGAGAGTTAGTTTCAATTGGCTTTGGATTTTGTTCCATCTTATATTACTCCATAGCATCTGTTTTGGGTGCCATTTCCTTAGTTGAAATGAGGTGAGATCCATTTTCATGAGGCTTTGAGCTAGAAGCTTCATTTTGTTTAGCTTCATTCTTCCTTGTTATGGCATTCCTTCTGCCCACTGACTTCCATTCATATTGATATCTCGGTCTAGGATTAATAGGAGCATTTTGCTTTGACACTTCTCTTGATTGTTGGACTTGAGGTTGAGGCTTTGGCTTTAAGGGGCAATTGCTTTCAATATGTCCTACCATCTTGCATTGTGAGCATTTCATTGGCTTCCAAGCATATTCTACTTCTATCCTTGCACGCATACCATCTCTTAGCTTGGGAAAGATCACATTAGGAAAGTTTTCATCAAGATTTACCTCAATCCATAGCCTTGCAAATTCCAAATTCCTTCTAGACTTGGTTAAAAACATCCATTCGAATTGGGGTACTATAAATGAGACCACATAGCCTAATCCCCTTTTCAACCAAAGGCTCATTGGAACATTTCTTAGCTTCACCCATATTGGAACTTTATACAATTCAAGTTGACATATTCAAGGTTAGGCCTCCGTTTTGGAAGAAGTAATACCCTATGATTCACATGCCAAAGTTGATGAAGAACTCTTTGGCAAAACTCTTATTTTTCAAATTTAAAGATGGAAAGTCCCCTTCCTTTCTTTGTGATTTCAACCTTGTTGAACCTCCACCATGCATCCAAATTTCTAATAAAAAAGAGAAGTGGCGGGGGCCCTAAGAATTGCCCAACCAAGCAATGAGTCCAAAGATTATCACCTTTGTCATATATCTCCCCTTGTGGATCTTTAGCATCTTTAATTCCTTCCATAACCTTCACTTCAAATTCTTTTTTAATTTGCAAATGCATGTTTGTTACTTGTTTTAGGTGTGATTTAGAGAGATAATTGGAGCATGATTAAGGGTGCTTGGAGTGTGAAACAAAGCAAAGGGTGTTTTGGACATAAAGGAATGAAGAAAAGTGCATTTGGAAGTGGCTGGGCAAAGGAAGGAGCAACCGAGGCAAAATCGAGCGCAACGTGAGCCAAATTCGGAGCTTGCAACCTAAGAAGGACATGGATAATTTTTTGACATGTTTTGGGGTGCAAAGGATGGCTTGGGAGATCCCCTAAAATGGTACAAATCCATAGAAAAAAAGGGTGTGTGAATCAGAGCCAAAACGAGCAAGATATGAACATTTTACTGTGAAGACCGATCAACCTGTTGTCAAGGATTGTCAACTGGCCAGCTTAGAACCTTGGCCAATTTTGGCTGGTTGACATAGCCTCAAAGCCAGTTGACCAGCTAGGCCCCGGATAGACACAATTTTAGCTCTATTTAAGCCATTTTTCAACCATGTTTTAAGGAGAACACCAACCAATACACACACCCATTTCCCTAAACCCAAAATCCACCTAAAACCACCTCACACACTCACTTCTAAACACATTTTAGCACTAAGAATCAAGCCTCAAAGAAGATTAAACACAAGGGCTTGGGCATAACTCATGGATTGTAAAGCTTGGCTATAGATAGAAATGTGTCTTTCTTTTATCCTAAGTCTAATTATGTATGATTAGAGCTATGTAAGGTGATTTACTCTTGTTTAATGGATGATTATTATATTAGTGTTATGGGTATTTGATGGATTTATATATATATATGCTTGTACTTAGGGATTTGATGGGCAAATTTACATTCATGTCTATGTGTTTGTAGAAATGCCTCACCGAAGTTGTATATGTATATTGAAGCCTATTATGCTATTAACCATTTCTAAATCATTGTATAAGCAAGTCTATGTTTTTGTGTGGTGATTACATGAAGTGAGTGTGCCTATATCCATGTCTATGTGTGTGTTAGCATACTTAATAGTATAAATAGCTTCTATTGCTTACATGTCAGGTGCTATTGCTTAAATTGGTGTAATCTAAGTATGTCTATGTGCTTAATAGTAGAATACCCTGGGATATTCTCGAATGTCGTGCCCTAGTTGTGTTTGCTTTGCACTCAAATGTGAATACCCATTATGGTGATGATGATCAATGGTGCATAACTAATGGCTAGCCTAAGTCGAGTCGTCCTTAACTTTAAATCCAGCTAATGGGTTTCAGGGTAGGTTGGTCGACTTTAGATGAACTAGATCTTGGCTTTAAATCCGGCCAATGGTTTAAACGCTAGGGTTAGATCGATCTAAGTTACTTAGAATCCTAATTAGCTACCCCTATGGCCCTAAGTCATAAAGACCATGCCATAGCTCTAGGTTAGTCAACACCTAGGGACAGACCCATACTAAGGCTTAGGGTGTAATTAAGAGGTTAATTAGGAGTCTAGACGAGAGTAACCAAGTTTAACCCATCAAGCAACCTTAACAAGAAGTAGTAATCGCCCATTTGCAAGCCGTAATCACCCTATTCCCCATTTCCATGTGTTAGCATCCCCTTAGATCGCTTGATTCCCTTATCACACATACACTGCCTTTTTATTTCCTTGTGCTTAGCTTAGATTTATCTTTTCCGAGCTCCTCTCAAACCAAAAGCCCAAAAAAATCTTAGTTTAAGGACCTAACACGTAGCTTTTTAGGATGTAAATAGCTTAGGACATCTTACACGTTAGGCCTTCTCGTGGATTCGACCCCGCACTCATACACACTGTACTACATACGACCCATGCGTTTGTGGGCTATTTAGGCTTGTGCTCAAATAGCGTATCACTTCTATCTACTTTTATGGGTGATGTTAGATTGTGCTTAATTTATAGCGCTTAGTAGAGTAGGCTTTAGCTTTAAACCTAGCTAATAGGTTACATGCTTTACTTAGTCAAGTTTAGGCATTACTCCTTGGCTTTAAACCCCTAAACTAGAGTATTCCTCACCTACATCAGTGTTGGTTAATCAAGTCTTAATGTCATGTAGTGTTTAGGTGCTAGTCCTTGGCTTTAAACCCAACCAAGAGGACAAGTTCTTAGCACAGATTGTGTAAGCCGGAAGGGATTGGCCTTACTTTTAAATCCATCTAATAGGTTGAACCACAAGTATTGGTTAAGAGACCCCCAATGAACACAATTAAAATAGAAGTCCCTAGCCCTGGATAGCCCTAATCCATTATCATAGCCCGAGTCTAATTGCAACTTAATCACCTAAGGTCCCCTTCTATCTTGTTGCATTTTCCATTCCTTAGCTTGGCACGTTAAGTTCCTCCATAGTTTAGGTGTAATTTTTCTTTCTCGAGCTCCCTTTAATATTAAAGAAAGTATGCACACGTACGTAGCTAGTTTTAGGCACCCGAGCACATAGAGACCAAATCCTTCCTGTGGAAGAATAATACAGTACTTGGACACTTCACTACAAACGACCCGTCCACTTGCGGGTTAAAACAGCATCATGTTTCATGCTCACTTATCACCCAAAGAGGTCTTTGCTATATTACTAGTACTATTGGCAATCCATTACAAATGGATAAGCTAAAGGAGTCTTGTACCTTTGTTGGGCCAAAATTGACATTGAATATGCTTGAAAGGCTCTTGTTTACCCTCTTGTTACTGTGTCCAAATGCTCCATCAACAAATGCTTCTAGCTAAGCACCTCATTTGGTTGAAAAGAAGAATGATGATTGGGAAACGATAAGGAACATGAGAGTTTGGAAGATAGTTGACAAAATTAATCCTACCCCATTCCCCAATGTGGTGATTGATTCGGATCAAGCTCTTAATGTGGCAAAGAATCTAGCCCCTTCAATTGATGAAAAGTTGGAAAACAATCGCTTTATGGGCATCAATGCAAATAAAGGCACAACATATGAAGAGGGTGACTTGATGAAGAATGAGAAAGAAAATGAAGTGAACCAAGGAAATGATGTTGATGTTGCTAATTTGGAAGTCCACCAACATGAAAATCAGAATGATTTGCATTTGAACAAAGAAAGTTTGAGTGTTAAGCAAGATGACAGGGATGGAAATTTTAGAAACACACTTGAAGGCTCTCAGACTAGATTTGAAGATCCCCTTCCCGTCCTTATTTGAGCTTTGTGTTTGTTTTTCCTCTTTGGTTCTTTCCTTTCCTTTTTGGTTGTTTACTTGAAAGATTAATTGAAATTGTACCCATGTTTATTTTTTTATTTGTAGATTGGGGATCTATTCCCCCTTTTTCTTTTCAATTCCTTCAAGCCTATACTTGATTTGATTTGACGTATCTTTGGCTTGAGGGGTTTGAAAGGTTTGTACTGATTTGCAATTTAATAAAAACTTACTTAATTCACAAAAAAAAAAGAAGAAAATGTGCCTCCAACCCAAGTTCTCCACATAACGATTTAAAACTAAAGAGAGGTGACTCAAGCACTCATCAAAGTTATCACCAAAGACTGAGAAGTCATCCATGAAAATCTCTAAATGTCTCTCAATCATGTCACTAAAAGTGGCCATCATACACCTCTGAAATGTTGCTGGGCTATTACAAAGACCGAAGGGCATTCTCTTATAGGCAAAAGTGCCATAGGAACAAGTAAATGTGGTCTTTTCCTGTTCCTCAGGAAACATGGGGATTTGATTATAACCCAAATAGCCATAAAAAAAGCAATAGTAGTTATGCCCAACTACTCTATCTAAGATTTGATCTAGAAAAGGCAATGGGAAATGATCCTTCCTAGTATTGGAGTTGAGCTTCTTATAGTCAATACAAACTCTCCAACCCGTGGGAATACAAGTATGGATAAGCTTTCCTCTCTCATTCTCTACAATCGTGATCCCAGACTTCTTAGGAATGACTTGGACCGGGCTAACCCACTCGCTATCAGAGATAGGATAAATGATGCCTGTATCTAAAAGCTTAATAATCTCTTTCTTTACTATTTCACTCATGTGTAGGTTTAACATCCTTTACATCTCCTTAGAAGGAACAGCTCTATCCTCAAGGTGAATACGATGCATGTAAACCGAAGGGTCAATTCCTCTCAAATCATTAATTCTGCACCCTATAGCCTTCCTATGTTTCTGAAGAAACCTATTAGAGACGCTCCTCATGCTTATTAGAAAGATCAAAAGCTATGATAATTGGAAGGGTCTCACTAGGGTCTAGGAAAGCATACTCCAAATGCTCGGGAAGGGGTTTGAGCTCCAAAGATGGGTTAGGCTCAACCAAGGGGGACTCAACCTTAACATCATCAATAGGGACATCACTAGAATCAAGTCTACAAGGAACAACCTCAAGTGACTTATCGACCAAGGAACTCTCAACTAAGGAGGTAGAAGCTATACATTTTTGGTCTAAGGTCTTCAAATCAAAGCTAGTCGACAAATCCTCAAATTTTCACAATTCTTCTCTATTAGTCATAGCTCTCTATACAAAATCCTTGACACAAGAATCAATATCATCCACTCTAAAGCACTCTTCTCCATCCTTTTCTCCTCCTACATCATTCCTATTCATTGCCTCAGCAACCTTCATAATGGACCTCAAAATCCCAAATTTCATCTCTAAAATCCTCGACTTACAATGAATAACAATATTTGCGGTAGCAAGGAATGGATGACCTAATAGAACAGGGATGGAATGCCTCGAATCATGACTTGAATCCATATCTAATACTATGAAGTCAACAGGGTACACGAACTCACTAACCTGGACTATAACATCCTCTACCACACCCCTAAGTCTACGCTCGGACCTATCAGCTAGCTAAAGAGTAACGTGTACGGGACAACTCTCCTAAACCTAGCTACTAATAGATGAAGTAGGGAATGCCATTCACACTAGACCCTAAATCAAGCAAGGCATAATCAATCTATGTCTCACGGATCCTATAATAAATGGTGAAAGCTTCGGGGTCACTCATCTTAGTCGGAAGGCCCGAACTACAAATACTACTCACTTTCTCCATAAGCCTCACCTTCTTAGGAATGTTCAATAATCTACGCTTCCTTGTACGAAGGTCCTTGAAGAACTTAGAATAGGAAGGAATGGAAAGGATCGCATCTATCAAGGGAAAATTGACCTTAAGGTCCTTAAGATGTTCTAAAATCTTGAAAAAACATAGAATCCTCCTTATGTATGGGCCTCTTTAGAGCAGATGGGAAAGGAATTCTAGGTGTAACACCTCTAGACACATAGGAATCATCAATGGGCTCCTTTCCCTCCCGATGTGGACGAGAAGTACTACTTTCTCCATGGTTTCACATGGGCTCAACTCTCTCAACAGGACCCTCTCTAGAATCCCCCTCAATAGGGCTACAATGAGGCTCTTTAGACTCGAAACAACCACTAGGTGCAGGTACTGCATAGTCAACTCCTACCATATTATCCACTATCCTACCATTCCTAAGAGTGGTGATGGCCTTAGCCTAGGCCTGAAGGGGATAAGTGGCATCGGTAGAGGAACATGACTGGACTCTAGGGTTCACCTTTGGCTAAGGAGGTAGCTTTCTAGGGTCTCTAGTGCTCAACTGACTAGCCAACTGCCCTAACTGTGCCTCAATCCTAGCTATGTGCTATCTATTTTCTGCTAATTCCTATTGCTAGTTTTGAATGAACTGCATTATCTTCATCATGTCATTACTAGGAGATTGGCTACTAGAAGGAGCAGGTAAAGCCTACGGCTAAGGAACACTAGGATGCTAAGTTGATTGACATGGTAAAAGCCTAGAGGGTTAGCAGGACGGGGTCATTGCTCGAGTAAGGCCTGGAGATGTGAACTAGACTCATGCTAACCTTGTCTCCAAGAAAATTTTGGGTTGTCCCTCCAACCCAGCTTGTACGTGTTGGAGTACGAATTGTATTTATGAGAATAACCTTGAGTAGCACACACTTGCTTCTTCATAAATTCAAGAAACTGGAGTGTTAAAAGGCAAGCTATGGTCTCATGAGATGACTCAAAACATAAAGCACACATTTAGCTGCCAAAGGGGTGGAGGATGAACCTATTGAACTAGTCCTATAACCATGAGAGAAAAGAGACAAAGAAATGAATTGGTCTAACTTATTTGTTAGGGCCTCTACCTTAGTTGGTAAATCTAAACAAAATCCTACCTCACTAATACCTCTTATACTACCTCCTCGTCTAGACCTATCCATGGCAAAGTTTTGAAAAGAATTTTCAGCCATCAACTCCATTTTCTCCTATGCCTCAGTCGGTCTTAAAGTATAGAAGCTACCACTAGAGGCAACATTGACCATCATCCTATTTTGTTCATTTAAACCTCAAAAGAAGTACTGTAGTAGGTCATGAATACCATACCCATGGTGTGAACATTGTCTAAGAAGGTCTTTGAACTTCTCCTATGCCTCATTAAAAGATTCTAGATCATGTTAGGAGAAGTCATAATGGCGGTCCTAAGGTCTGCTGTCTTGGCCATGGGATAGAATTTCTGAATGAACTTAGACTGAAGCTCGGCCCATTAAGTAATGCAACCATTAGGTAAGGAATGCAACAAAGTCCTAGCATTGTCCTTAAGAGAGAAAGGAAATACTTTTAGACGTATGACCTCTTAGGAGACATTGGGGACATGGAGGGTGGAACTTATCTCAATGAAATTGGTAATATGCTCTAGAGGATTCTCATTGCTTCTCCCATAGAAAGAAGGAAGCATGGCCAACATATTAGGCTTAATCTTGAAGTTCGTCTCTCCCAAACCTAGAATTCGAATGGCCAAATTAGGCTCAAAGGCTTCGGGGAGAAAGAATTGCCTAAGAGTACGCTCCTCATCTATCGGATGGGTCGGTCTAAGAGGTTCTTGTATAAAATGATCTTAGGCTTGATACCCATGGTGATCATAAGGTGGAATGGGATTCATTGGGGAAATTGAAAGATTAAGAGGATGATTGGGATCATCCATCTCCTCAAGAAGACCTCCTAAATTCCTAAAATGCCTAGCAATCCTATCGGGTTTAGGATTAAGGGGAACTAGGGGATTTCCAAGGGATCTCCTACCAAGCATGCACAAACTATCTTAACTCCGGCCACTTCAACCCCCAAAAACTTCAACAAACTTAAAAACTACAACAAATAAGCCACTATCCTAGAAAGACTACCAAAAACAAAAACTAGAACAACTAATAAAGCTAAACAAGTAAACAAGCTAAATATTGAAAATAAACTTAAAGTTAGAAAGGAAACAAAAACAAAGATAGATCTGTAAGTACCAAAGTAAGATAATATAAACAAGAAGCAAGAAAATAAAAAACTAGCAAGATAATAAAAACTAAGCACACTATAAAGAAAAAGCAAGGAAACCAAATAAAGTAACAATCGAAAATACACAAGCAAAAAATGTGAACCACCGTGCCTCCTTGGCAACGGTACAAAAAACTTGATGTGCCTCTTCAGTGCAAGCCCTAAAAAATTCGCAATCGTGCAGATCATGCAAAATAATGTGTACAAGTGCTAGTGTTGAACCATAGGAAGGCGTGAATTGTGGAAGAAATTATATGCTAGTGTGCTCTAGAAGAAGCCTAAAAAGGAACTAAAACTAAATTATATGCTAGTGTGCTCTAGAAGAAGCCTAAAAAGGAACTAAAACAAGGCATCTTTTTATGCTTTTGGATTTTAAGGAGCTAGGAGAGAAATGAAAGACTACACTATGAATACAAGAAAGGAAAAGTAAGAACTAAGCTAATCTAGAGGGATTAAACCTACGGGAAAGTGATAGGGTGACTTACACTTATGAACGGGTGATTTTTACCTCTTTGATATGGGATTTGGGTATTGGCTTACTAAATATGGCTTCTAATACTAAGCAACTAACTAGTATCCTAATTACACCCTAGAACTCAGTGTGTGTCCATCCCTAAGTGTGCACACTTAGAGCTACGTCATGGTCCTTATGTACTTAAGGCCATAAGAAGGACTAAGGAGTTACTTAGATGTCCTAGAACAATCCCACCCTAGTTCTTAAACCATTAGCCAGATTTCAAGCTAAGACCTAGGGTTCTTAAGGTCAACTAAGCTTATTTGGACTCCTATTAGATAGATTTAAAGCTGAAGGAGACTCGATCTAGGCTAGTCCTAACTTATGCACTCTCATTCTAGGGACACTAAAGTGGATTGGTATCTAATTGGCACAGTCCTACATGTTCTAAGGCAAGGCTTTGTGAATATGATGTCCTATCCATGTAACAAACACAAGCAAGTTTGATTTACGCCATTGGAAGCATTCAAGCATCAACATGTAGCATTAATTGAGCATGTATCCACTATAAGGCATGTTTCATACTCACATAGACATAAATAGAATCTACCCACTTCATATTATGCATAATCACACACATAGACATGTATAGTCTAAGGATTAGAAGTGTTCTATAGCAAATACAACTCAATTTATATACATACAACTCATTCAAGCATTACATCAAATACATGGACATGAAATGATATAAAGCTTCTCGAAGTAAGAACAAAGTATATACATATATAATCAAATCCCATAACAAAGACTACAAAAATCATCCCATTACACAAGCTTAGTCACCCTAATCTATCTACTCAAGCATGAAATGGATAAGAATGAAAGAGGTTATCGAAATCATCCTTACTTATTTCTTTACAAACTTGAGTAAATCTTCACCAAATGATGTTTGAATCCTCCAAAATCAACTTAATTTTAGGTTGGTATATGTGTTAGTGTGTGTATTGGAGGTGGGTGAATGTAGGGCTTTGTGTGTGAGAAGTGGGTGCGTGAATGGGAGGTGAAAAAGCGATCAAAATCTACTCAAAATGGGTTGGAAAAAGGCTTAAATAGTGAAGCATGCGCATCCAGCCAAGGGCCTTAGCTGGTCGACCGACCCAAAAAGGGTTGCTTTCTATTTTGGCCGATCGACTGGCCAAGTCGGAAGCTTGGTCGATTTTTTTACGTTGCGTCCATTTTTCTTTGGTTGCTTTTTTCTTCTCCAGGTTGCCTCCAAACACTTCTTCTAAGCTTTTCCCACATCTCAAACACCTCGAGCTTGACTCCAACATTAATTCTCCATCAATTCAAGTCCTGAGCTTTTGCCCTAACTTCACCAAACATGAGAAATAAGCATGCGTTAGTGTAGCGTTTGTCTTTAAACTCAACTATGTACATTTACTTATGCTTAAGCCTAACTTTAGTACATATACTATGCTAATGCATCTCTTAAAGCTCAAAACACCTCTTAAACATAGATAAATAACAATACAAACACACACAAAAACACAACACATCACTTAGTATTAAATGACATATTTAGTAAGTCAATATCTCGAATCCCATAACATTGAGTTAGAGACTTACCCGTTCGTAAGTATAGGTTACCCTATCACTTTCCCATAGGTTTAATCCCCCTAGATTAACTTAGTTCTTACTTCTCCTTTCTAGTATGCATAGTGTAGTCTCTTCATTTCCCTCCTAGCTCCCTAAAATCCAAAAGCACAAAAAGATGACTATTTTAGGCTTCTTTTTAAGCTTCCACTAGAACACACTAGCTTGAGATTTTACCATATTTTGAGCCTCCCTATGGTTCAATACCCACATTAGTACCCCTATATTGCATGGTCCGTTTGCTTGTAGGACCATTTTGGGGCTTGCACCTTCAAGGGCATATCAGAGACCAACGGGTTTGCACTATTCCATACCATGTTTTGGTGCACTCAGAGTATCGGCACCCTAATGTGCCTCCAAACGAATTCTCAAACCACCCCATTTTTTTTGGCTTGCTAGTGCCCTCATGAATGATATTTTCTTGGAGACCAACTTGCTCGCACCACTCTACACTATGTTTTGGTTTATTCGGGGTACTGGCTCCCCAATATGCCCTCAAACCAACTTCCAAACCACCACAAATTTTTTTTGTTTAACTAGTGCCCTCTTGAATGGCATTGGCTTGGAGACAAACTTGTTTGCACTACTCCGTTCAATGTTTTGGTACACTTGAGGTATTGGCACTCCAATGTGCCCCCAAACTAACTTTCAAACCACCCTATCTTTTATGGCTAATTAGTGCCTCCATGAATGATATTTGATTGAAGATCAAATTGTTCGCACTCTATGCCATGTTTTGGTGCACTTAGGGTACCGACACCTCAAATGTGCCCCTGGACAAACTTTCAAACCACTCTTTATTTTTTACCTAATTAGTACCCACATGAATGATATTTGCTTGGAGACCAACTTAGTCTCAACACTACATGACATGTTTTGGTGTACTCGGGGTACCAGTACCCCAAAGTGCCCTGGATGAACCTTCAAACCATCCATTTTTTTGGCTTACTAGTACCCTCATGAATGATATTTTCTTGGAGACCAACTTGTTTGCACTACTCCATACCATGTTCTAGTGCACTCGGGGTACTAGTACCCTAATGTGTCTCTAAACAAACTTTTAAACAACCCCATTTTTCTTTTTGTCTTACTAGTGCCCATACGAATGATATTTTCTTGGAGACCAACTTGTTTGCACCATTGCATATCATGTTTTAAAGCACTCAAGGTATTGGTACCCTAATGTGCCACTGGACCAACTTTCAAACTACCCATCTTTTATGGCTAATTAGTGCCTCTATTAATGATATTTGCTTGGAGATCAACTACTATGCACCACTCTATACCATGTTTTAGTACACTCAGGGTATTGGTGTTAGGATTAGTATGCCCTAAAGCTCACTTGTAAATGACATTTTGGATGTTAAACAATGTATAATCATTTTGTTAAATGGAATTATGAGTTTCTTACATATTATCTTTGGTATGTTTTATTGATATATGTATAAATGTCCCTTGACTTGAACTAATGACTCGAGTACGCAGTGAGGTTGGACGTACAGTAGGTCCAAGATTTAATCACGTCAAAAATTGAGTTCGCAACCAAATGGTAGTGTTGAGCACTCTACCGGGGATAAGGTTATATTGACCAAGTCTCCTCCTTGAGGGTGATCTACCTAGGTCATTGAGGGGACTTCTCAAATTTGTCTCCATCGTACGTGTGTCACATACTGGACAAGACCATTGTGAGTATGTTTTCTAGAGATGTACTACCAAAGAAAGAAAACAAGATACTACTACTAAATGATCATTGCTCTTAATCTTGAGCATATGTGGATGAACTAATGAAGTTAGGTTTTGATACTTTGATTCACTGTAGGTGAGATCTTACTTTATTAGGATCAATAGGCATTGACTGCTAAGTTCTAATTAATTGGAACATGCATATGCAATATGGAATCTATGCACCCCCTTTGGGATTGTCCAAATTTATCATCCGAATTTAGATCTAGAAATACTATCTTTATAGATGTGCTAGTCATATGACTTGAGAGTCGCTCCCTAGATAAAGAGATTCCATGACCAAGGATGGTTAGCAATAAGAGAAGAAACCCAACGGAAATAGATACAACTAAGGAGGTGATAGTACACAGGCCAAAGAACCGGCCTTAGCTGTGGGTATACATAAAGGGATATTATGGTCAGCTATTTAGTAGGTCAAAGATAAAGTTCACATTCTTTTGTAATAAGCTTTTGGGTAATAACAATTATTCTTGGAATGCAACTTTGATCTTATGGTGGAATAGATCGGAGTTAAAATTAATTATTATGTCGCCTACATCGGGCAAGGACATCTTTTATTACTTTTGAAAGCCAAGGTTAATTGTGTCTTCTTTGTTCTTTCCCTAGTTGAAATGACTTTGAGAGATTAATCTTGATAGGGCAAATTCCATATTGTGGTAGTAGCCTTATTGGGCCAAAGCTTAGAATTGGGTTTGGGCTTTTTCTAGAGTCCAAGATAACCAAATTGGGCTAGGATGGTTTCTTTTGTGCTTGGGCCTCCACATGGATTATGGACTATGTGTTGGGCTTGGATTGTGGGCTTGGCCCAATCTTCCAAGACGTGCTAGAAAGTTACTACAAGAAGAATTCAAATTGTACAAGTAACTTCCATGACATGTGGCAAACATTTACTACTAGGAAAAAGTTTCCCATGTGGAAAGTTTACAAGGTTTAGGTGCCAAACATTTCCTATAAATAGGAAAGACCTTAAACCATTTCTAGCATCTAAAAAATTTTGTAGTTGATCTCTTCCATTTTGGCAAGAGAATACTAAAACATATAGTACACACTTATTTTGTATTTTTTGCTCTAGATTTTCAAGAGCACATTACTTTGCTTCTTCCCACACAAGAGGCTATTCTCTCAAGATAAGTCTCTTTAATCATAGGGAAAAGACTAGGAAGATGCCTATTGCGACACCCTTATTGTAAAATTTTTGGTGGTCCTGTTCGTGAACGGGGATAAAGCTCGTGACGGTTATAACTTCATTAAAGGCCCCACGCTTCAAGAGGTTAGCTTTACATATTTTTGCAAATACTAGTTATGTTTTATATGTTCTTAAGCATATCCTTGTGTGTGCTATGTGGTTATTTTATTTTCCTAGCATATTTTCTTAGTAGAAATTTTTGAAACTATGGACTAGGATAGACCACATGTAATATTATTGATCCTACAATTGGTATCTGAACTTAGGCTCACATACAACTTGCTTATACTATGCAAGAATATTGTATTTGCATGAATATGCTAGTTATCTTGTGAGTGGCAAGATTCGAAAATCTTGTGTTGCATATACTTGTGGTTTTATGCTTGTATGTGTTGTTGATATAAAATCCCTTTGATTATTTGTATGTATGCATGATAGAGTTTCATGTACGGTCAACAAAGCTTGGCCATAGGCAATTTCATGTATAGATCTTTATTGTTATTGCTTGTAGCTTCATTTAAAAGAAACATAGGATGTTTTGATATCCTTATAATGTTTCTTTTATGATTGTTATCTTGTATTAGCAATAGCAAAATATATTATTGTTGTAATCTTTAAGGACCTAGGAAAGAAGCAAGGAAAAGTAGCATATAGGAGCAAATCTATCTCAGCCGGTCAAGCTCGCCGGTTGACCGGCTCCTCCTTTGGGGTCAACCAGCTCTGGCAGAAGTTGCAACAAAGATTATTGTTTTGTGTTTTTGGATTGAAGATTGTAGGGAGCCATCAAAGAAGGATTCTAACGTATTTTGGTGGATGTTTATAATGCAATGATATATGTTTTAACATATTTGCATAAGCATAAACATGATTACCACCTAGAAATATGTCTACTCAATAGGATTTAAAAAATTGGCCAATCCTATGTGTTAATTCTCAAAGATAGTTAAGTTCATTTAAATAAGATTGGCGTAGACAAGATAATTGTAAGCAATTATGTCTAAAAATGCCATGCAATCTCATGACAAAAATGAAAAACTTAACTTGAGATTTACAATATGACAACCTAAGGGTTTATACACCTAGATTTAGGTAAAAAATCTATTATGGTATTGCAATGTTTTAGTAACACAAAAGGGATTTGGAAAAACCAGAGTGTTTTGCAAATCCAAAGCATTTAGATCTAAAACAAAAAAAAAGAATACCAAAAGAAAAAACCCTTATGTTAAACTATTGAATGGGAGAGGGGACTGGAAATACCTCACAGCTTGCCATATCGAATTCACACTAATGGTAAATGACGTTAACTTCACCTTCAGAGGGTGACAGTTTATCAAGATTTAGTAAGGTGAATTTAAAATATTTATTCAAAAGGGTGTTATTGAGTTTGCCATCTTATTGGTGGAATTCTTTACTAAAAATCACCTCAAGCAACATTGATTAAAGTCACTACTCGAAGGGCTTAAATCAAGAATGTTACGGGGAATGAACATAAGGAATTGGTATACACTCAACTTAAATGGTAGGTTTGGCCATCTCATCAATAGAGTTCGTTACTGGATTTAAGAAGCCAAAATGAAACAGTGATTGAATTGTTCAATTGGATCATATTCGGATAATTGTCAATTCAAATAAGTGGTAGTGCTAAACTTAACATTCATAAGTTTGGCCATCCCATTAGTGGAGTTCTTGTAAGGACATTGAGACACTGTTGTATCGAATAGTTCAAGGGTTAATCTACTCAAAGGAAAATGATGTAAAAGTACTTGCATGTTTTATTTCCAAGTATAGCATACATATTATACATGCATCAATTCCATACTCATAAAATAGTCATGATTATATTGTTGTATATCCAAAAAAATGTCTTCGTTCAGTCCACTAGCCACAATTCTCAAAGAGCACAAGCTCACTGGACTGAATTTTGTGGACTAGGAATGAAACTTGGACATAGTACTCACCGCAGAAGAGTACAAGAATGCCCTAACAATTCCTTGTCCTATTGTGAAGGCAAACTCTTATAAGTCCAGAAAGATGCTAAGACAAAATGGCAGATGATGTGTTTGTTTTGTGTGTCTATGTATTGCAAGTATATACTTGTTTTGAGGTGTTTTGAGCTTCATTTGGTGTATTAGTATAGCATTTACATCATACTTGTGCATATTAGAGTTTACATGTTCATAGTTCAAGTTAAGACTTAAATGCTACACTAATACGCATTTATTACTTATTTCAGGTGTGACTTGGAGAGATAAGTAGAGCTTGATTGAGGGTTCTTGGCATGTGGAACAAAGCCAAGGGTGTTTTGGACATAAAGGAATGAAGAAAAGTGCATTTGGAAGTGGCCGGGCAAAAAAATGAGCGACTAAGGTGAAACCAAGCGCAACGTGAGCCAAATTCGGAGCTTGCAACCAAAAAGGACATGGACAAATTTTGGATATGTTTTAGGATGCAAAAGATGGCTTAGGAGATTCCCCACGATGATTTGAAGCCATAAAAAAATGGTGCACAAATCGAAGCCAAAATGATTAAGATATGGACATTTTACTGTCAAGATCGGTCAACCTCCTGTCAAGGCTGGTTGACCGGCATCGGTCGACCAGCTGAGGTCGACCAACTAGATCAGAATCTGGGCCAATTATAGTAGGATGACTCGGCCCCAAAGCCGGATGATCGGTTGGGCCCCTCGCTGGACGAGCTTAAAGCTCTATTTAAACCACTTTTCAGCCCTTTTTGAAGAAGAACAACACCCAAATCAAACACCCATTTCCCAAAACCCAAAATCCACCAAGAATCACCTCACACACTCACTTATAAACACATTTAACACTTGGAATCAAGGATCCAAAAGGATCAAATACTAGGATTTAGGGCATAGCTCATGGATTGTAAAGCTTGGCTATAGATAGAAGGGTATCTCTCTTTTATCCTAAGTCTAATTATGTTTGATTAGAGCTATATAGGGTGATTATTCTTGTATTTATGGATTGATTACTACTTTTTGTTAATGTTAACTTGATGGATCTATGTATATATGCTTTATGCTTAGGGCTTCAAAGGCTATTTTACATACATGTCTTTGTGTTTGTTAAAATGCCTCAATCATGTAGCATATGTATATTTAAGTCTATTATGCTATTAACCATCTCTAAATCATTATGCTAGCATGTCTATGTGTTTGTGTGATGATTACATGAAATGGGTATGTTTATATACATGTCTATGTGTGTGTTTACATACTTAATAGCATGAATAGGTTCTATTGCATACATGTCGGGTGCTATAGCTTAAATTGGTGTAATCTAAGCATGTCTATGTATTTCATAGTAGAATATTCCAAAGTATTCTCAAATCTCATGCCCTAGATATGTTTGCTTTGCAGTTAAACATTAATATCCACTATTGTGATGCGATCGATAGTGCAAGACATGTAACTAGCCTAGGTTGAGTCTCTTATGGCTTTAAATCCAGCCAGTAGGAGTCTGGATAAGTTTAGTTGACCTTAGTTCACTTAGGAAGGCTAGGTAGTCAACCCTAACACCCTAGATTCATAAGGATCATGCCGTAGCTCTAAGTGGGGCGAAGCTTAAGGACGAACTCGCATTGAGTCCTAAGGCCAGATTGGGGAACTAATTAGAGGACTAAGTGCTAGGGTTAGATCGATCCACACTCACCTAGAATCTTATTGGCTAGCCCTAATTCCTAAGTCATAAAGACCATGCCGTACTGCTAGGCATCGCCACCTAGGGACGGACCCACACTGAGGCTTAGGATACCAATTAGGAGGCTAATTATAGGTCTAGGTTAGAGCACTTAGTATAATCCATCAAGTAACCGTAGTAAGACGTGGTAATCACCATAAACAAGATGTAATCACCTTAGTCTCCCATTTTCAACATTTAAATCCCCTTAGATCACTTGATTCGTGTTTCACACGCATACATCTTTTATTTCCTTGTCTTAGTTTAGCTTTACTTTTCTGAGCTCCCTTTAAACCAAAAATCTCCAAAAAAAAAGGTGTAGTTTAGGTCCCAACACGTAGCTTTTACGACACGCATAACTTAAGACACCATACATGGTAGGCCTCCCTGTGGATTCGACCTCATACTTGCACACATCGTACTACACACCCGTGCACTTGCGGGCTATTTAGGCTTGTGCCGCGAGATAGCATATCAAGTTTTTGGCGCCGTTGCAGGGGAGGCAACGTTTGTTCAGTTTCTTAGTTTTTGTGTGTCTTAGCTTGTTATGTGTTGTTTTATCTTTTCTTTCCATGTTTTTATTGTTTTGATTAATAAAAGAAAAATTCAAAAAAAAAATTGTTGATCATTGTGAAGAGGTTTACCTGTGTTAATTGATCATGAATGATCCTAATGCATCATGGTGGTCACTTGTATCCTCTTCCCCACCACCCGAACATGTTCCCATTGCATGTCGTATTTGTGAAAGTTTTATGCATCTAACAGTTTTCTGTCCCCATGAAAATTCCCCACCTAGGGCTAGCGCTAGTGCTAACTATGACCCCTATAGTCATGCATCATCTCATGCATCTTCATTTAGAAATCATGACTATAGGAATGCATCTTCTTGCTATTGCAATCCATGTGGAAGCCGAGCTCATTATTCTAATACTTGCCCGACCTTCCACCCCTATCCCCGATTGCATGCTACACCCTATGCCCCTAGCAATCATATGCCCATGCATGCATCTTCATTCTATTATCATGATTCTAGGGAGCAATATCATGCATTTTCATGTTGGGGTCAAAATGACTCTTCATATCATCCACCTCCATGTTTTGAGAATTCACCTCTCGTACCTTCGTTTCCCACCCATCCATCCTCTAAGTACTATAATTGTTGTGCTTACAGTGACCCTAATCTAGATTTTTACCATTTTTACTCAATTGAACCCTATTCCGTTATGTCTACACTCTCAGAGCAATTAGATCAAATGCTTGAGCAATCTCAATCTCACCTCCAATCTAATCAAGAGGAACTAGAGAGTTTTAAGCTAGAATCCAAATATCTAGGAGAGCGTTTGAAGAGAATGGCTAAGAGTATGCAACTCATTAGTGAGACTTTTGAGATACCCTTAGAGCCAGTTGAAGAGATAGAGATGAGACCTAACGATGAGGTGACTAGGGGTGAAAAAGATGATGCGATGGAGAGACAATTAGAAAGAGAGATTGATGAAGAGTTCAAATTATGTAGTGAGGATGAGGATGAGCATGAGCTTGATGATAATTTGGTCCTTGATGACTCTTATGGATATGTTTTAGAGGAAATAGTACCATATCCTCCTAAACTTTCAATGCCTTCCATTAAGTCTAGTGAGCCTTTTCTTTCTCCTCATCCTACACATTCCATACACTTAGAGGTTGAGTCTCATGATCATAGCACTCATTTGCATTTTGAGTCCTTATTAAGGGAGTTTAGGGTATACACCTCCCTCGAGCATTCATGTTTGCGTGACCCGGAATCCTTTGAGTCTCTATTGCCCCCTCCATATGTGTCTACCCCGTATGAAAAGCATGATGGTGAGATGACACCCATTAGTGATGAATGTGTTGTTGAATTTAAAGATATTTTAGCTAGTGAAGGTTTAGAGTCATCTATTGGGGAAAATAAGACATCAATTTTGGAGGTTTTAGATGATAAGTCTCTTGGAGTTAAGAATCATGATGTTGAAGAGAATAGCAACTCTAAAAAGACACATAAAAAAGAAATTGGTGTGCTTGGAAGAATGATCTATGGGTCTCTTTGGATGTTTGATGATTCATTGATAGAAATAGAGCCCATAAGGATCGAATCCACCATTCATAAGAGTTAGAACGACCTAGGCTTAAACATGTTATATCCTATGAAGAAGAAGAGTGTGGTACTTCATCATCCCTCATCCTTGCCCTTCTTTCTCCGAGAGTCGTTCCCATTCTCTTTTCCCATTCCAATGAGTCTTCCTCTTTGGAGCTCACATTTACGCCTTCTAGTTTAGAACATTTTCATCTAGGGTTAAATAGCACTTCTCTCATTTTGCATGCATTAGGCCTATCTTTGGCCCATAGGGAGGGTGTGTTCCTAGCTCTTGATTATGAAAAGAAAGCCATGGGGTAGTTAGTTAGAGAGCAAACGAGGCATGATCTTTCACATTTATGCATGACACCTTCCACACTTGCGCACACATTCTCATTTGATGTTTCGGGGTGGGATCCAGAAAAAAGGGGGCATTGAACATCTATTGCCCCGTCATTTATTGCATGACCCTTTTCCTTCTACTATCGGTGCGTGGTTGAATATCCGGCAATTTGTGTCTTGTAATTTCAAACATGGATTACTCTAACACTAGCGCCCGGCTAGAGGCGTTAAATCCAGCGCTGCTAAGAGGCACCCTAGACATGTTTATATTTCATTTTCTTTCCTTGCTTTTCCTTTTCTTTTATTTTCTTTTAGTATTATCGTTCTTTGATTTCCATTTTTCTTTTCATTTGCTTTCTTTTTTTCACCCTCGCAAGTGTTGATCCTTACTTCTATCATTTCCCATTCTTCATACACCTTGTTTATCATTTGATGATGCCAATGCAAGCTCGCTTGGAAATGCTATTAATCATGTGCTTTAAGTGTGTATGATTTGTTAAGAGACAGGGATTAGTAGTTGAATCATTATCCATTGGCATCAAAAGAGCTTCAAAAGGAATGCAAGGTTGTATCTATCCTTTCTCCACTTGACCCCTTTTATCTACCCCGTCCCTATCACCCTTACTTGCTTTGTGTTGTAATTTTGCTTGCTGAGTGGTATTGTTCTATTTCCTTGAGGACAAGCAAAGTTTAGGTTTGGGGGTGTGGGAGTTTGGTTTTCTTGTTATATGCTTTGTGTAGGGTAAATGTGCATTATGTGCTAAAATGGTGAAAAAAATTTTATTTTTATGCATGTAGAGTCATTTGTCTCTTTGTTAATTGGAGTGTTAGCTTTTGTGATTGATTTAATTGATTGGTGAATATGAGTTGCATTGTGGGGAAGTGAATGGAGTGGATTGAAAATCGGGTCTTGGAGGGGATGCCCTTGAAAGTTGTGGGGAGTAAGGACCTTAAAGAATAACCCTTGTAGCCATCCCATAGCTTGGTAGGAAAGAGTGTTGAAAAAGGGCTGTTGATATGAGTGCTTTTTCTTGATTGATTCTTTTTTATGTGCCAAAGCCTTTATTTTTTTTTGTTTTTGTGTAAATGCAATGCAAAGCATGAAAAATCCAAAAAAAAATTGAAAAAGGCAAAAAGGTGCAAAAATATCCCAAAAAAAAGTGAAAAAGAGAAAAAGCCAAAGGCATAAAAAGTTTTGTGAATAAGTGCATAAGTGACACAATGTGAACTTAGCACAAGTTATCCTCTATGTAGATATGTGAATAACCCGTTTTATAAGCCATTATATACGTTTATTCTCTCTCTTCTTGTCTTTGAGGCTTTGTGCATGTTGGGGAGCCTACCTTAGTTGAGGGGGCACAAAATCTCAACATCTAAAGCGTGTGCGTTAGAATCCTAGGCTTGTGATGGTTTGGCTACTTGGGAACTTCTTACGAGGTTCAAGGCCTTTTATGATTAGAGGGAGGATCTGAAGAGACTTGTGGATCTCTCCACAATAGGAATGCCCCCTTCATGCTTCTTAGGCTAACCATGATAGCGAGTCAATTCCTTAGGCAACCCTTTGTATCGACTATAGAGGTAAACTTAGATTTAGTCTTGCTTGGGGACAAGCAAGGAACAGGTTTGAGGGTGTTGATGTGTTTGTTTTGTGTATTTATGTATTTCAAGTATATACTTGTTTTGAGGTGTTTTGAGCTTCATTTGGTGTATTAGTATAGCATTTGGGTCATACTTGTGCATATTAGACTTTACATGTTCATAGTTCAAGGTAAGACTTAAATGCTACACTAATGTGCGTTTATTGCTTGTTTCAGGTGTGATTTGGAGAGATAATTAGAGCTAGATTGAGGGTGCTTATGTGTGGAACAAATCCAAGGGTGTTTTGGACATAAAGGAATGAAGAAAAGTGCATTAGGAAGTGGCTGGGCAAAAAAAGGAGTGACCAAGGCGAAACCGAGTGCAACGTAAGCCAAATTCGGAGATTGCAACCTAAAAAGCACATGGAGAAATTTTGGATATGTTTTAGGATGCAAAAGATGGCTTGGGAGATCCCCCACGATGATACGAAGCCATGAAAAAAATGGTGCGTGAATCGAAGCTAAAACGAGCAAAATATGGACATTTTACTCTATTCCTTAGCAAGAATAGTGGGGCAGGAACAACAGAACAAAAGCTACATTATTGGTAGCTACATAACTCCTATAGTTGATAGGTAGCTACATAACTCCATAACTCCTAACTACAGAACACAAGGAGGTAGCTACTACTTCTTTAGCTACACAGGACAAAGATAGTAGAGTTAGGTAGTTAATCCATCCTACCAGTTGCGCAAAAGGACTATAAGAACAGAGGAGCAATAGATAGTTAAGGCATCTGTATAAAGAAGAGTTGAATAGTTAATCAAGCTAGCAGTTTGGTTAGGCGATGAACTTAGTTCCCTCTAAGGGTTATGTCCACGGGTGCCCTCCAGGAACGAACCAAACTCTATCCATTAGATACTTTAAGACAGCAAAATTGAATCTTGCATGATTTCTTATTGACACGTGTATTCTTGCTCTTCAATTTTGGAAGCCATTTGGCATGCGGGCCACACATAATTGAAAGCCACATGTTTTTATGCATTACATAATAGTAATGGTTAAACTACATGTGATTCAGCTAATTTAACGCCTAGTACATGGTTTAGGTATTGTTGGAATCCAAACTACTTATATCACCACTCTCCTCCTATTAATAGCTCTGTTATCATCCCAATCCTTGAAAATCATAATTTATTTGGAAACACAAATTGATATCATGTGCCACTATGCTGCTGCCATTGATGCATAATTAAGCATTTTGTCTGCCCATCTTAGAGGGTGTTTGGATTGGCTTATCAAAAAGCTACTTAAAGAACTTCTGGCTTTAAGCGGCTTTTTTTTATTGTCGACGCTAAATAGTTACATGTTTAAATAAAAGTTGTAGTTATAGAAATAAGTATTTATATGTTTGATTAGAGTGGGTTGAAAAGCAAGTCATATGGTTAAAATAAGTATTAAGGACATTAAGATAGAATTTAAAAAGGTAAGTATAAGATCAAAAAGTAAAGATATTTTAGTAATAAAAATAAAAAGGTAAGGATAAGATAGTAAATGATTTGGTCAAACTTGCTTTTTGTCAAAGTGCTTAAAGTCATAAAAAGAAAAAGTTAGGGTTGGGAAGTTTTTTATTTTCTACTTAAAGTCACTTAAAAAAATCACTTTTTTTATTAAAACAAACACTTTCATTAGCATAAGTTAGGCTTCAAGCAAGTTTGAAACAAAAAAAAAAAAAAGCCAAACCAAACACCCTCTTAATATTATCAAATTGTACTGCCAATTTTCTATGGTTTTCAATATGAGACTCTTTGTCTACCTCATGTTTTTCTATATATATTACTTTATTTCATTGTTATTCCGTGTTTATGTGTGACCGTTCTTCAGAAATGTTTTATCCAACCCTTTTGATTTTGGCATCCTTAACCTAATTATTATCATTATTTTTTGTGCAATATGTTCTTGATGTTGTTAAATTACTTTGTGTTTTATCATTCTTATGCTATTATCCGTTTGCGTCTTCTTTTTAAAGTTGAAATTTTAGTTGATTTCTGAAGTACTTTTTGATTGTTTCGAAATCATAATATTGCTCGAGACTTTGATCCTTTCGTTATCAGTGTTATTTTTCGTTGATTTTAATACATCTTTCGATGTTGTTAACTTGCGATTGTGGTACCGAATTACTTTATGTACTTTAAGTTGATTTTCGTAAGCTTCGATTGCTAACGTTTTTTCTTCTAAACCATGTTTGCTTCTGACTACTTTTGATGTCACATATTTGGGGTGTAAAACTAAATTTAAGCAATTTCTATACACCTCAAAATTCTTTCATTGCTATTCATGAATATAAGGACGATTGTCCTATCTAAATTGGTCTACATATATCTTTCTTATAAAATTCTTTATTCTTTTTTTTTTTCGTCAGAACTATATCTTTTGTGTACAAAATATTGGATTACTTATAAAATATTGGGTTACTTATAAAATTCTTTATTCTTTTTTTCTCAGAACTATCAAATTTCCAAGTATCCTATCATTTTTTAATAACTTTATTGTTATTTTTTTTCAATTACCACAAATTCTAGCAGTTAAATAATCTTGAACTATGCCTATCATTTTTTTTATTACTGGACATGAAAGGGATTAATCCGGAACCGAGATCGTTAGGTTATTTTTGTTATTTTTTTTTAGTTAAGAAATGGTTAGGTTCCTATCAAGGAATGGAGATGTATTTGCCTGGTCAGTACTGGACATGAAAGGGATCAATCCGGAGATTGCCGTTCATAGATTAAATGTGGACCCGAACATACGTCCTGTGTAGCAAAAAAGAAGGTCCTACTCTGTGGAGAAAAATCAAGCAGCCTTGGAAGAAACAAAGAAACTCTTGGCGGCCGAACACATCAGGGAGGTAGACTACCCTCGTTGGGTCGCCAATCTGGTACTGGTAAAGAAGGGAAATGGGACCTAGCGGATGTGTATAGATTATATAGACCTTAATAAAGCCTATTCAAAAGATTGTTTCCTATTGCCTAAAATAGATCAGCTGATTGACGCAACTACAGGGTTCGAGTTACTGACGTTCATGGATGGCTTTAAAGGGTACAATCAGAATAAGATGGCTTCGGAAGACGAGGATAAGACCTCCTTTGTAACCAAGCAAGGGTATACTGTTATGGGTAATGACCTTTGGATTGAAAAATACAAGGGCGACCTACTAAAGGATGGTCAATAAGGTTTTTGAACAACAATTAGGGAGGAATAGGGAGGTGTATGTGGATGACATGTTGGTAAAAAGTCAGAAAGCCTGAGACCATATAGTAGACCTGCAGGAGGTGTTTGATGTCATGAGGAAATGTAGTATGAAGCTCAATTCGAAAAAGTGTGCCTTTGGAGTAAAGGCTGGGAAGTTCTTAGGCTTCGTGGTGACGCACGGGGGGATTGAGGCAAATCCAAAAAAGATTCAAGCCATTTTGGGAATGAAACCTCCTAATCCTAAGAACTTTCAATGGACCGCTGAATGTCACATAGCCTTTGACCAAATCAAGCGGTATCTGTCTTCTCTACCCTTGCTATCCCAGCCGAAGGAAAAAAAGGAGTTGTTGTTGTACTTAGCTGTTTCGGGGGTAGCGGTGGCAGCTTTTCCACTTCAGGATGACGAAAGGCAGCAAAAGCCCATATATTATGTGAGTAAGACGCTTCATGGAGTGGAGCTAAGGTATCCTCCCATTGAAAAGGTAGCGTTAATGTTGATTGTGGCGACGAGAAAGCTAAAGCTGTATTTTGAGGCTTACCCCATAAGGGTTCTGACTGATTCCCCATTAAGACAAATGCTGCATAAACCAGAAGTCTCCAGGCAGTTGTTAAAATGGGCAATCGAGCTAACGTAGTATGACATCACTTACCAGCCAAGATCCGCTATTAAAGCTCAAGCTCTCGCAGACTTCATTACTGAGTGCACCGGGGGTTCAACGAAGCCATCGGAGTCAGTTTGGACCCTACAGGTGGATGGGGCAACAGAGAAGGAACAATCAGGAGCCAGTATAATCTACTCAACCCCACTGGCAAGGAATTCCAATATGCGGTCAATTTGGCTACCAGGACTCGAACAACGAGGCAAAGTATGAAGCGCTGATAGTAGGGTTGAAAGCGGCGCTGGGGGTAAAGGCGAAAGCTGTAACATTGTTGACGGATTCACAGTTAGTAACCAATCAAGTTTTGGGAGAATATGAGGTCAAAGACCTAGTGATGATTGCGTATTTAAACCAAGTCAAGGATTTGATGTCTAACTTTAAAAGGGTGATCGTACAACAACTTCCATGAGAAGAGATAGAGCGGGTTGACGCCTTATCAAAGTTAGCTGCAGGACAAGTTAGGGGAGAAGAGGTCCATGTAGGGACTTTGGACAAGCCAAGTATTCATAAAGAGACCGGCGAAGAGGCCAACTGCATTGATCAAGAGTCTAATTGGGCTAGTGATATCCGTAAGTTCCTCGAAAAAGGAGAGCTCCCCGCGGACAAAAAGCAAGCGGGAATGGTAGTAAGGAAGGCGCAACACTTTACGTTGGCTAAAGGATAGCTTTATAGATGCTCCTATGCAGGCCCTTTGTTGAAGTGCATAGGACAACATGAAGGAAACTATATACTCGGGAAATTCATGAAGGCATTGACGGGAACCACACCGGGGTTAGGGTCCTAGTCCAAAAGGCGCTACGCTTTGGGTATTATTGGTCGAACATGCAGAGAGATGTAGAGCACTAGTACAAAAATACGACGCTTGCCAACATCATTCCAACATACAGCATCAGCCGTCCTTAGAAATGACCCCTATTACGAGCCCCTAGCCTTTCGCTCAGTAAGGACTCGACATTATTGGCCCCCTCCTGACAGGGACAGGGCAGAGGAAGTTTGCATTTGTTGCTGTGGACTATTTTACTCGGTAGGTCGAGGCAGAGCCTGTACCCAAGATAACCAAGAAGTCCGTGTGGGGATTTGTTTGGAAAAACATAGTATGCAGGTTTGGGATCCCAAACACGATCATAACTGACCACGGCCGGTAATTTGATTGTGCATTCTTCTGAAATAAATGCGAGGAACTCAGCATTAATTTAAAGTTTGCCTCAGTTGCTCACCCATAATCTAACAGGCAAATAGAAGTTACCAACGGTAGGGATGGCAACAGGACGGTACCCTGCCCATGAAGGAATCCCAAACCCGCTACCCGGATGTCATCCCAATTCCCATTTTCGTCCCAAACTCATATAGAAATTAAATGGGAATCCCATTTCTGGAACGTCCCAAACCCGCAGGTACCCAGAACGTCGTAAACTCGGTTTAAAAAATTTTAACAAGAAATGTTCCGAACCCGAATTTAAGACATGTTCTCAACCCTGGAAACCGAATTAGATCACTAAATTTTAAAAAAAAAACTAACCAATCAAATATTTTTTCCCAAAAAATCTAAACAATATCCCTAAAATATATTAAAATAATAAAATTTTAAAGAATAAAAGGTTAAGGGTTCAAATCTTACTACTACTAGAAAGTAAAAAATTTTCTTAATTTTTAGTATATAATATGTACTTATGTACTTAAAACTATAATTAATTAAAAAATATAAAACACCTATATATATACACACACATATATCTGTACAAATATGTGTATATATATATAAACGGGGGTTGGGAATGCGGGGGGTCAACTCCAGTTCCATCCCAATCCTAACGGGTATTTCAATCGTTTCGAATCCGTCCCAAGTTCTTAATGGGACAGATTTTATTGGATTTTAATCAGGTCGATCGATACCGGATACCCTAAGTCACTCGTTTCATTGCCATCCCTACCAACAGGACATTGCTGTAGAGGATAAAGTCCAAATTATAGAGCGCGAAGAGGTTGTGGGTCAATGTCCTACCAGAGGTGTTATGGTGCATGAGGACGACACCCAACACTATCATTGGAGAGACATCGTTTAGGTTTGTTTTTGGGGCGGAGGCCATTATTCCAGCAGAGGTCGGGTTTCCAAGCTAAAGGGTCACTAACTACAATCCGGATGCAAATGACCAGAGTATGAGAGAGCAGTTGGACCTGCTAGATGAAGTCTGAGAAACTACTTGCCTTCGGACTGTAGCGCATAGGAAAGCCATGGCTCGGAGCTTTGCCAAAACTGTGAAGGCTAAGGCGATCCAGGAAGAAAGCTTAGTACTGCAAAAGGCCCAATTTCAAAGGGATGAGAGAGAAGGGAAGTTGGGTCCTAACTGGAAAAGCCCCTACCTAGTCACGAATGAAATGCGGCCAAGGACTTATGGCCTGACGAACCTAGACGGGAAAGACCTTCATAATGCATGGAACGTCGAACACCTTCGGCCCTATTTTGTATAAAGCCCTAGCACACCCACTGTTATGTTTGCAACTAGGCATGAGTGTCGTATTTAGTGATTCAGGGGGCTAACCCTACTCGTGTCTTGGAAAATGGGTATGGTCTGTTGTATCCAAAAGATCTTTGTTGTTTTAAGATATTGATCTATTAATGCAAGGGATCTTTGTTGTTTTAACATATTGATCCATTAATGCAAGAGATCTTTGTTGTTTTAACATATTGATCTATTAATGCAAGAGATCTTTATTGTTTTAACATATTGATCGATTAATGCAAGGAGATCTTTGTTGTTCTATCATATTGATCTATTAATCCAAAAATGATAAAAGGGTAAAAAGCCTTCTAAGAAATCGGATTCATTACGTGCAAACAAGAAGCAACAAGGATTCATCGAAAGATGCATAGATAATACAAAAAGGAAAGCTCCAAATCTAACCCCACAATTAATATTAAGGAGACGTGAACCCCTGTACATATAAAGCATGGAATAAACAAAGAGAAACACTGGCCAGCCTAAATCTAAGAAAGGCCACGTAAGACTACTAGGGACAAAGTACAAACTCCTAAGTAACTAAGACAAAACCAGAGATACAACATCAGCAAACTAGATGAATCCTCCCAGTGAGGGGTCAGAGTGCCGAGGCATCCCAGAAAGGGTGAGGTAGCACACTCGTCGTCGAGGCCAGGCGTAGGAGGAGGAGTGAGCGAACAAAGGAAGTATTTAGAGAAGGGTGCTAGTCGGTGATCTACTGAAGCAGGTTTGAGCAGATCTACCGAACGTGGCTCTGAGCATCACCTTTGAACCACTTGTAACCCTCATCTGTCGCTGTGAAGAACCTAAATGCCTCGGCCTTGTGGTGACCGATCTCGTTGGCAAGGGCCTTGTACTTCTTTAGGGCAACAAGCTCTTTGTCCCTCTCAACGATCTCCTTATCTTTTGACCGGCACAAGACGTGGACCCCATCTCGCTCTGCTCAGATCTCTGCTGACTCCTTCTCCTTCTCCTCTATTAAGTCATATGCCTTTGCATGTTGCTCCTCACACCAGATCCTTTCTTTAGTTCTATTCTCGGCAAATGTTTTGGCTAAGGCCTTTGCTTTTCTCCACTCCTCCTTGGCTATGGCATGACCCTTCTGTTCTTCCTCGAGACGTTGGGCTAGGTGCTATACGAGCTCAGCTGCACAAAGGTTGCCGGCAAAAGCCTGCCCAAGACAAAGGAAATATTTGGAAAACATGAAAGCGAGAGAAGAGGAAGTATGGAAGGAGTAAGAAGGCGTACCTAGCGCAATGCGTAGTCCAGCTCCTTGTTGAAGTTCACTGAGCTAATCTTGCCAAAGAAGTATCTGGCCTAACGTGCTTCCAAGGGAAGGAGGCATTGTCCTTCTGCAAGTTCTTGGAAGACTTTAGCGAGCGGATGGTAGAAGAAAGAGGAACATGATCTATGGAATCCTCGGAAGCTCCCCGAGACTGGTTTGAAGGAGAAACCGATTAAGCCGACCCGGAAGGTGGTATAGCGTTGCCTGCCTTTTCCTTGTCTGCAAGCCTGATAAGCTTGCACCATCTACACTCCTTAGGGAAAGAGCCCATGCCAACGTCTTTTGTAAATAAGGGGACAGAATCTCGGGAAAGAGCTGTTGAAAGGATGTTAGTGGTCACTGAGCTGGTCCGCGAGGAGGAAGCTTTCTTCGAGAGCTTACTGAAATAGTCCCTGTAATATCTCCTCTTATCGGCCATGTCTGCATAAACAAAAATGAACAACTGTCAGTAACACTACATGAATAAGTGTGTGGAGACATAAAACAAGGCAAGAACCAAACGCACTTCCCAGATTGGAAGGCTCAGGTTCTACAAAGGTCAATATCTCGCTGCTTATGGGAGGCAACTGTGGATGCGGCGGACAATCGATCTCCACCGAATCCACGCAGCGTATGGGAGTCGTTTCCGTCAAACCTAGAATCGTTATCAACCTCGCAAGTATCGCTATCATCTGAACCCTTTGAAAATTCAAGAAAAGTAGACGTCTTCCTATACAAGCCAGCTTCTCTCATGATAACGGGATCTAAGAAAGATTTGAAATAATGGAGCTCCGGACCGGGAGAAGTGACAGCCACCATCAAAGCCAGAGTAATCTTCTCAGGGGCTAGATGAGATTTTTGAAATCCCCAATGGACGGGAAAGTTTCAAGAGCCCCCTTTTAAGGACAAGAAGTAAAAACGACTCTTCCATGAGGAGTTCGGACAAGAGACTTTGGACATAAATCTTTTGTTCTTGCAAGCTTGGAAATAATACTAGCCGAGCACGTGAGGTGATTTACTCAAGGTCATGAGCTCCACAAAGGCGTACATCCCCGATCAGATAAAAGAACAACCAAAGTCATTATTATTTTCCAACCATTTAGTCCCAGTTGCCTAGGTGCTATCCCGTAATGATAGAAGATGTCACAAAAGATTTGCGAAAATGGCACACAAATCCCCATCTTCAAAGTAGATTCGTAAATGGCAATCTCACCGGCAGGGGGAGTAAGCACGCTCGTCAAGCTCAGGAGCACAAATGTTAACCGAATCGTCAATCTACCCACACTCCTTGAACTTGTTTGCCCTCCCCTGTGAGGTAATACTGGAGATATACCTGGCGGTCCAGTCTGCAGGAGGAGAAGCCATGGGGGGCTTTCCCAGATGACGAACCGAGCCACCGCATGAACGAACCATTGGTGGAGATGGATAGTTGAATGGCCAAGCAAAAACGAGAGTACCTTGGATGATAACAACAGAAAGAAGAGCAGTACCTTTGAATAGTGTAAGGGAAAAGTCAAGCCACAACGAACCTGTCAAGAGAAGCGGACGCGTACATGTTAGAAAAATTACGACAAGGAAGTACAAAACATGGTTGTGAAAAGAAAGAAAATACGCATGCGTGGATGGTAGCTAAAGAGACAGGGGGCGGATGCTAAGGATAATAATATGCATAGCACACGGTCCCTCCGTCCCCGTGCCCGCCGTGGAATGAAGCATTCGTTATAGAAAAGCTTCGCATAAGCCATCACTCATCATAGTGCTCTCCAGGGAGGGGACACCGGTGAAGGAAGCTCAAAGGAGGGACAGACCCTCGTACAATACACCCGCCTAGAACACGTAAAAAAGAGCGTGGGCTGGAAGCTAACGATCAAAGGGGACTAGGTGGACCCTTACAAAGCACATCCACCTGAAGCGCACGAACAAACTGGCGGACCCTCGGCCAATGGGATGGTTCCTCTGATTACGCGTCCGTTTGGTGCGCATTTAGAAGAGACGAAGCTAACGATCAAAGGGGACTAGGCGGACCCTTACAAGGCGCATTCGCCTAGAGCGCGTAAGATAGGGGCGCACCATCGGCCAAAGGGGGTGGCCCCTCATGTGACACATCTGCCTGGTGCACGTGAAAGATAGACAAAGTCGGTGCCGTGTAGCTCGAGAAGAAGATGGGTTCCATGATACGCGGCCGCCACCTATCTTGAAGATGGCCACCTGACTCCATACATCCGCTAGGTGCTCGCTAGGTGGGCCCAATGTCCACGCATCCATCGGCAAATTAAGAATGGTGGGTGATGTGAATTCCTTTCATGTTCTTACCTTGAATGGATGTATTGGGTGTTAACTCTTACAGGAGCAAGATGCACAACCTTAGAGAGCAATTGGCAAAGTTGTGAAGATGAAATGAGAGAAAACAAGGTGACGAGGTGACCTATTTATTGACCAACCCGCGCGGGAAGCGATGCATCTGTTAGTAGAAAGAAGCAATACGTTCCGGAACGATTCCAATAAAAGAAAGTAGTATGCTATTTTCGGTAGATTTTTGGCCTTTACATGATAAGCAAGTATCGAACAAAAATCAAAAGGGGGCAATTGATAAGGGCATGCCATTTGGACCAATAAAATGATGACACGTGGCTTATGGGTTCGAGTGGCACGACCGGCGGACCCCTAGCACACAGATCTGCCTCTTGTATTACTTTCGATGGACCCTTGATGTACAGGTCCGCCCCATTCCAAACTCTCGAGCTTACCCTCACATGACGGGTAAGCTTCTTTGCATATTCAAGATGACATGGTGGACAAAGACGTGAGCATTCAAATAGCACTTGAACATGTACATAGGCGGACCCCAAGCACACGCGTAAGTCGGGAGGTGTTGGGGAGGCATACCCTTACCCTTAGGGTATGCCTAGGCCAAACTCATGAAGGGGCACGTGTTCTTTTCCCTAATTAACAATACATGTCACATCAACTAGCAAGGCAGGTCCAATCAGCATCCTACTTCAGGTAAATTTCGAGTGTTGAGCCACGATATCTATAAATACCAGGCCATAACTCAAGCAAAGCAAGTAAGCAAGGACTGAAATTCTCTCCACTTGTCTTGTGCATGTTCATATCGCATTTAAACATTTATTCATACATCCATGAATCTCAATGACTAACTTGATCGTCGGAGGTACAACAGGGGGAAAGCCCTACTTCGTCTTTGCTTTGTAGGGAAAGGCTTATGCATCAAGTGACCAAGTGCACAAGGCTTACCCTTCCACCTACTTGGAACAAGGGAGGCTTATGCGTCAGACGACCAGGCGCAAAAGGCTTACCCTTCCACAAGCCTAGATTAGAGGAGGCTTACGTAACCAACACATAGGCAAAGGTTGACCCTTGGCTAACGCGTCCACCTCCATCGTAACCAGCTTGCATACAAGGTAACTCGAATCATTACTGGCGTGAGGAGGATATCTTTACCCACATCAATAACCATGCTATTAATTTCCATTCAAGGCTACTCCTACTTTTATACTTCTCAACTTCTCGTGCAGTTGTCTTGGATGTCAAAATTCTACCACAGATGTATAGCCTTCTTGGCATTTGATCATATTGGAATTTGGAATATTTGAATCATTTGAAAAATAAAATACTCTTTTCTTTTATCAAAATATTTGCCGAAGGAGCTGACCAGAGCATAGATCTCTCTCAAACACAATTTAATCTTTTGGTAGCTTCAATTAATTAATTGTGTGTCTAATGTCAAGTTGGCAAAGTACCACTTACTGAATATGTTGCAGCCAAAAGGAGGAAACCTTTAAGGGGCTAGAATTTGAATACATGAATAAGTTCTATCCTAAGGAGTGACTATTTCCAGGTAAGAAAGCATTCAGTTTGTTTACATTATTGCTAGACATTTCAAATTGCGCTTGGTTCCTCACATTCAACTGTAAACCGTTCCACGATGCCACCAGAATTATCTGCTCAATGAAGACTTTGCCAAAGCATTTTCAAACCAGCCAATTTTACAAACTTTTATTGGGGTTAGAGTCTTCGTAACTGCTGGCCCTCTTAGGGTATTCAATATTCTATGCTTTCACGGCATGTTTGAAATCATATGCAAGAGACACAAAAGTTGTGTGCATTTCATTGTTATTTTACTTGATGACTAATGACAACTGATAGATTGTGGGATTTGTTTCTTATAAAATATCATATGATGATTGTAGATGAGATTGCAAAATTGTTGCCATGCCTATTTGACCACCTTTAGCTAAGTTGGTTCTATGTAGGTAGAAAACATGGGAACTTTTTGGGGTTTCTAATTTTTTTTGGGAAATAAATTATTGTTTCTGTTAGATGCTCATTTTCTTAAGATTTAATATTTAGGTAGTAAGTATCTGAAATTTTTGTTTTTCTTTATCTTTTTTTGGGAGAAAATTACAGATTCTGTTTAGTTTGAAATTATTTAATTTTTTTGAAATTTTGTGTTATTAATAAGCTAGACATGCGGAGTCCTTTTTGGTTTTTGGGGAACGAAAGCGACCAAAAGATAATCAAAATAATGCTTAAGTTACAAAAGAGTAAGTATAAATATTGAGATAACTTTGACCATAGTCTATGCACTTTCACCAAAAGCTAATTTCTAATGATAAAATACTTTTGAATTTGACTAGCAGGCGACCTAGATGTTAGATAAATATTATTTAAAATATATTTTTTTATATAAGTTACAAAGAAATCGTAGAATCTCTAAGTAGCATCTTATGTCTATATTATATGGGAGGAAAACACTTAGACAATACTGAGCACTTCGAAAAGAAGGAAAGAGGAAAAAAACAATAGTGAGTAACATGTTTGGAATTTCAATATATATATATATATATATATATATATATATATGACAATACTGAGCACTTCGAAAAGAAGGAAAGGGGAAAAAAACAATAGTGAGTAACATGTTTGGAATTTCAATATATATATATATATATATATATATATATATATATAAATATATTGAATGTGAAAGTTAATTTCAATTAACAAATTTAAAAGACACTGTATTAAATTTAATGTAAAATTTACTTGGTTAACATTAGTTTTTATTCTTTTTAATTTTTTTGGTCTACTTAGCACAAGAAGGCGTTTCTTTACTTGCACTAAGGCTATGAGGTTCACCACATTCAAGTAAATATCTATACTAATATATAAAGTAATAACCATGAAATTTTTCATTTTCTTGCCCAAGATCTTGCATCTTTTTGGCTAATGTATTCATCTCTGTTGATTGCCATGTGGCTGAGGCACTATGCCTGTATGGTTGATGCGTGTATTTTTCTGTTGATGACTTTATTACTAAATATATTAAAAGGTAAATACCTTATTTGCTCTTTATGTGATGTAAAATTCTGAGCTATTACTGGAGCGTTAATTTAGATATTATGCATGCATAGTGATAAATATGACTGACTTTATCTTTGAAAATTTTATTTCTTTTAATATTTTAGTCTAAAAGCATATTTACCCAACCACTACATTGGAAATTTACATATTGGTAAAACATTTTACTTTGGAAATCTTATTAAATACTCTTTTCTGAAAATATATTTTCAGAAATCTTTTATGCCATAATTATCAAATATTCTTTTCTGAAAACATGTAAAATATTTGCTATTTTCGCATTCACCATTTTTCACCCAAATTGACTATTTTATCCTCCATTCTATTTAAGTTAAAACCAAATTTGTATTATATTATTTTTAAAAGATTCTATTATTTGAAAATTACGATCACCTCGGGCATCATATATATATATATATATATATATATATATATATATATATAAAACACCTGTACAATGCACAGAGTTATCATAATTATTAAAGAAGATAATTATTTTTAAAGAAGATAAAAAATTATGAGCTGAAAATAAATAAGTAACTTATACGATTAATATAATTAAAGTTTAGACCTAACATTGTTGTTAAATGTAAATTATACATATATATTATTGTCTTGTATTTTCAATAGAATTTTTTAAAGCATATGCAACAATAATTATCCAAAAAGATGTTTAAATATTTGATGGGACCATCCTGAATATAATAAAACATTCCATATATCTAATAATTCCCTTTTAATAAATTTAATTCTACAATTGCATTTTTAATTTATATATGTTTCATCTCCTTGAAATTAACATCATATATATATACATATACATAAAACATGATAATCCGATTCAACTTAGTAAAATCCAAAAGACAAACATAAAATTGAAACAAAGGTACTATAAGACAATAATGAATAATGTTTTTTCTTTTAAAAAGAGAACCTACAATATTATTTGAGTTCCAAATTTCCAAACCAAAAGAAAAGAATCCAAAAAGTAGTACTCATAGCATTTCCTTTTTCTTCTTGTGGCAAGATAGAGTAATTTACATTATATTAAAAAACAAAAAAAAAAACACATCAATCAACCCCCAATGCTCTTCTAATCTTGGAATGAGAGGGTATTATAAGAAGCTTTTGATCTCATGTACAATATAATATTATCAATTCGGCAATTAAACTTATTTTCTTTTGACCAACAATAGAGTAATTTACATTATATAAAAAAAACAAAAAACAACCCATTAATCAACAACCCTTATACAGGAATTATTTGCCATTACAGTCAATTTCAACCTATTAGGGACAGTGCTTCTCTAATCTATGTAAAGTTAATCTACTCTACATTGCTTAGCAAGATAGTGATTACACAATAGGCTTTCTTTTTATCAGGGCCATCTTGGAATGAGATGGTACTATAAGAAGCTTTTGATCTCATGTATAATATAATATTATCGATCAACCAATTAAACTTGTTTTCTTTCGACCAACAATAGAGGAAACTTCTTTAAATTCAATCCCCAAACCGATCTATCGATCATAACAATTCTCCATTATTTGGTGAGACTGAAGTAAAGCAGGTGCCTGCAAAGAAATCAATCAATAATATCTACATTGCTGTTAGAGACAATAGAACCAAAGGCAACATACTGATTATTGCTCACAAAGAATACATCAAAGTTAATAGTAAGCCTAACAGTTTGCCCATCTTTTGAAGGTTTAAAAAAGAAGAGTAACGTCAACATATAATAATTATATACAAATTCTTGTACTTGAGAACTTACTCTTTAAAGGTTTGATGCACATATATGGGATGAAATATTTGGATACATATATGATTTTATATTTTCCACAATATAAAAACAAAAAAAAAACTCAAAAGAAAATATGGAAAAAGTTTAGACCAAGAATAAAATGAAAAATAAAAAAACAAAAATATCAGAAAGGTGCTATTAAAAAAACGAAAGAAAGGAAAAAGAAAAGGCACAACACCACAATAAATAATTAAATATATATCTAAAATCATCCCAAATGTTAGTATGAAGTCTAAAGTTCAAAAATACACAAAAGAAGCCAAAAAAAAAAATTAAAAACCAAAAGATTTAAAAAGAAGAAAAAAAATATGGTTGAGGCTCAGATCTGTAAGGGTTTGGGCAAGAGTCCAAGACTAGCCATGGCTACAAACCACAAATAGGGTTGCCCTACCAAGATACGGGTTGTCCCTTCACCCAACTCAATTTGATAGCTTAAATATCATCACAGCCTCTATATAAATCAGAGAAAAAATCATAAACAAACAAAATATAAGTTTGTGTGTTTGTATCTTTTGAACAGCAGTTGGTTGAAAGGAAATCACGGGCATGTGCAAAGAGGGGGCAACCATCCTTCATGAAAATCCCATCCTTTTTTTTTTTTTTTTTACTTTTTCTATCTGCTGCCTCATTTTCGAGCTTCTTTCATGGTGAAAATTGCAAACTTACAAAGGATATTTGGTGGTGGTTAGTGCAAACCAAATCGAACCAAAATAATAAATATAATGGGCAGGCAATTCATAAATAATAAATAATCAAGGAGAAATAAGATGATTAATAAGAATATAATAAGAAATTAAACATCTATTGCATTCATAAAAAATCAACTATAAATTAGTTAGATACAATCAATTCCTTTGAAAATTTTTCCCTGCCTTGAGCTAGATGTGATTTGGGTAAATTTCATATGCAAATAGATTATTCCAGAATAGCTTATAATAAATTGATATTAGAAAAAGTGTCTAAGGAGATAGAGCATCAGTTACTACAAGGCATTCTTTTAAATTGAATAGACTCCGTATTTAGAGCAAGACACTTTACAGCAAGAAGGTACAATTTTCTAATTTCACTTATTTACATGTCAAGAAAGTTATTTGCTGAACAATGTATTTCATATGCAACACGTACTCCCGACTTGCCAAAACAAACACAAACTCTACACAGCGAAGTACATTCTACTATTCTAGTTATTTAGTCCTAATACCTCAAACGGGAACCATAGATCAGGTAATAGAATCAATAGGTATAATCCTTGAAAACAGTAATCAACACAAATAATCACAAAAAACATGAAGGAATAGGAGGTGCCATAGATTAGATAATAGAACAACTGATCAAAATTGCGTGTAATTGGGATGAGGGATGATTAATAAGGAGAAGGAAAATAAGCACATAACAATACACCACCATAGAAGAGGAAAACATTTTAAATTAAATATAACTATTCTACGCAAAAAGCAATCAAAGAAAATAGGAATTAAAAAAATATACCATAATGTACCCATTATATGAGAAAAATTTCATAACCTGGGAAGGAGATTATAAAAAATTATAAATATATATGGAAAATATTAAGAAAAATCATACAAACTAATTAAAAAAGCAGATGAATGAAAAATTAGACTTCAGTAATCAAACAATAAAATAAATAATACCAGATCTGAATAATAACATCAAAATCTAAATTTAAGATAGATAACCCATGACAAACGAAATATGAATAGATATGAAGAATAAGAAGCAAGAACAATCAAAAAATAGAAACATTGAACAAAATTAAACCAATTGCATAATACGTATGAAGAAATACGGCTCGATTAATTAATAAAAAAGATTCGAAGAATGAGAAGCAAATATAATCAATATCAGAAAGATTCAAACGTACCTTCATGAAGAATGAGAAGCTAGATAGAGCAAAAGAGAGAAATAGGGAACAAAACTAAACCAATCGCGTAAAATACATACAGATAAACACCACATAAACATCGAGATGAATATATACAGAACGTGAAGATATGTGTCTGTGTGTGTATGCATTATATCAGTAAACAACAAATTTCGATAATCGAGAAATAAAACGACACCAGAAAAGCCATAACAGGAATTGAGTTTTGCCATGGGAGAACAATTGTTGGGGGTAGAAACGATTACTTTGGGAGTGCAGCCAGAAGGTGTGATGATAATGAAGGAGGTGAGGACAGGTTAGGGTTATTCAATGTAAAGCGTTGGGGGTTAAGACATGTGGACTCATCTAGTGTTGATTTGAACGAAAAATTAAAGGCAAAAACAAAATAAAAATAAAATGAAAACAAAGATGGAAATAAGGCTTAAATTGAGAGGACACGTGGAATGCGGAGGAGAGGACATGTGGTGTGATATGGTGTAATGGTCATTATTATATATATAGTATAATATATATATATTAGAGTAACACCCGTGCTACACGCGGGTTGCAAAATATATGATTAATTTTTCTGAAAAATAGAGATTTTTTCTATATTAATCTTAATATTGCTATCAAATTATATTTTAATAATTAAATAAACGTGGATTCATATAGAAAATAGAATTTATGTTTCTGTTTTAATAATAACTGTCCTAATTCAGTAATAGTTTTACCTATACAAATGAGTTAAATTTAAATAAATGTAGATCGTTTTTTCTTTTTTCAAATGAAAACCTTCGTTTTCTTTTTTTTAACTTTCTGAATTTAAGTATACTATTCAATTACTGTAGATATTTCATAAGAAAAATTATTGTTATTAATGGATAAGAAGACTAATAGTTTTATAGATAAGAACACACATAAAAAATATAAATAAATTATAAAAGACAAAAAGAAAATGACATTAAGATGAGATGAGTACCTGGATATCAAACTATCTAGAAATCAAGAAATACCTGCTACTAATTTTGCAATAAAAAGATTATTCTGGAAGAAAGGATAGATACAATACTAAAGTTTCAAAAGTAGACAATTAACCGAAGGGACAAAATAAAATTAAAAAGTCGAAAGATCTATAGTGTATAATGGCGTATGCGCGTGAAAGTTTCACTTAAAAAATATATATACTATAGAATATAGGATTTGAATATAACAAACATACGAATAAAAGGCAATTTGTCGATATTAATCAAAACTCAAATTACCACAAATAGCATTATATGATAATGATATATTAAGTAAATTGCAATAATTCAATTATAGTAATAGAAAACAATTAAAATAGGTAACGATTTGATAACAACCAAATTGTAGACTTACCATAAATATCTGCAATCAATCCAGATTGCATGTCAGAATTCTCGGGTATAATATGTAAATATTAAAATAAAGTAGTAAATCAATGTAAATCTTATTAAAATAAAATAAAATAATTTATTCACCAAATATAGCCATTAATATCATTGTAATGTAAGAGAGCCACATGCAAAAGAATTTTAAGAATGTTATTTATGTGACACTTGTTATTATTATATTATAAAGGGTTCTTCTATATAATATAGTATATATATTGCTAATCAATCAATGCTTATAATAATATTCATTTGTGAATTCTAAAAAAATTAAACCTAATAAATTTAATGTTTGCTATTAAAAAAGATTAGACCTGTTTAAATTTGCATCTACTATTACTTGTGCAAATAGGATACACATGACTAAATTCTTCATCATTATAAAAAAAAAAAAAAAAAAACTCAACTAAATATAACATCCACTATTAGAAAAATAAACCTAAGTAGGGCACAGAAACAAAAGTACCAGTTGTAATAAACAATTAGACAAATTAACTATAGTTAGGTTCATCAGTTTGTAAATTAGTACTACTTTCAAATCCTAATTATGATAATATAGAATAATATCTTAATGAAAAATTTTGAATACACAATAAAATTCATATGTCATATCTAATAAATAAATTTTTTGCTTTATCGCAACTATATTATTTCTATTATGTTATACAAATTCAATTACTGAATTCGTACATCACACGGGTCACTTATATATTAGTAAGTTTTGCTATTTTTCTTCCCATGTGTGGAGAAAGGGTCTGCTCACACATGACTTTCTAACAAGGTGTGTTTATGTTAACTTTGAAAAGGGCGAAGATCTTCTCATAATTACGAGTAGGATTCAATAATTGTAAACTTAATATCATTTCATTGTAACTACACAAATAGTTCACAATTGATAAATTACGCTCACAGCATGTCAACATCGAAAAGAAATCATTTTCTTTCCAAAAAATTGCTTCAACATTTGCTACTTCCCAGAATTTGGCTGTCTGAAGAACCCCAGTTATAACCCAAAGAAGAACATAGACAATATAGTACACTTTTCTCTTCTTTATATTACAAGATAAGGGTGCAACATTTGGCAGCTAAAACAAGATCTGTTCGCAATGTCCGATTCATGCTCTCTTCTGCTAAAATGATCAAAGATCACCATATCCTCATGGTTATTCCACTAACAAAGCGCATTAAACATCAAAACTATAGCGGGAAGGGAAACATCGATGCAACATCCTTTGCAGCCATCTCCTACGCGGTTCTGGGCTCAAACAAATGAAACACTCTCTATCACTTGCATCCTTAATAATCTCAAAAGCATCTAGATACATTTCACTTGATTGTGGAATATCCTCCATTTCATTCAAACACTTTACAGCAGCAGCTAACGAGTAATCCGGAGCACTAACAGCCTCATGAAGCTTCAGTAAATTATCCTTTGAAACCCTTTCATTTGTCAGATCAACAAGTTTGCCTACACAAGCCCTCAACTCATTCATCCATGACTCTGCCCTATGTCGAGGTTTTAGGGCAGGTTGATGAATTCTAATGGCTGTAGGAGGTGATGGTTGGCCTCTATATTCATCTTCAAATGCATCACTTGATTGACGATCATAATAATCTAAACCCACTGGTAGCAGTTCATCCTGGACATCAGTTGATTGTTGTGTGGAAGCTTGGCCCAGCCCTTGATCAAGTTTCCACGGATAGATGTTACCTTTGTGAATATAACCGTAAAGAGGCTGTGACTTATCCTTCTTCTCTTTGTTATTGGCAGGACATATCCCATCTGTTATATGGCGGAGCAAGTGCGTTGTCCCACTTCTGCTTGAACAAGTAAATAGCTTATTGCAGTGATTACACTTACACTTTTCACAGGTTCCATCCTCCTTGATGAGCTTAGTAAAATGTTGCCAAACTCTGGATCTCAACTTCCCTTCTCTTTTCCGTTTCTTACCAATGCTTCCTTCCGAGAAATCATTGACATCCAGAGCATTATCCGTATTTGCATCTGAAATCTGAAGGCATAAATTACAAAGTAAGTGTAGTTCATGGCTCAAATGAACAAAAGCATTCAGAATAGACAAGCAGCATATTCATACAAAACATCCGGCATCCCTCTCCAGACACCTCAAGAGACGCGCTAGACTATCTGCTAAATTTTCTTACTGGTTACTTGTTTTCATCAGACATCAACTATAATTCATAATTGCATATCCAAAGCAATATGTGACACCCAAACTGGCTAAATCATTCAATATGCCCTACTTCTTTTGTACCTAAACACACTCATCCGAACAGCGATGCAATAAAGAGAAAATGGATGTTTGCCACAAATGTACTGACCCATAACTGTTTGCAGCTTCAAAGCTTTTACAACAATTGCACATCAGCCTAAAGATCCAATTATACAATAACATGATCCCTTCAAACAAATCTTTGACTCAGTGAAATTTCAATTATTTATTTTTTCCAGCAGCTAAGGAGTTCACATACAAAACTAATTTTAATCCTTTTAACATTTCATCTACAGCGCCATATTTAACGAATATTGAACTATATTTCTATTTCTGCTAGTTTACAATCGCTAAATTTCATATCCCAATCCTTTACCTGTACATTTTAGTCAACTTATTAATATAAACTTTGGGGGTTGGGGAGATAATAATAAAAGAAAATTAAAGAAAAAAACTATGTAAAGGAAAAAAACTCTGGCATGGCATTATATACACATATATAATGCATATTTAGATACGTATACATAACTGATTTATACGCGCCTCTGTCTATATGAATAGAGGAGAGAGAGAGAGAGAAGAACTTGCCGCCAAAGTAGGAGGAGAAGAGACCACGATCAGCTGGTTGCGACGGTGATCATCGGCGACCGGCGGTGAGCCGTTAGAGTGCGCCGACGCCATAAGCTCGACGAGAGGAAAATGGAATCAATCGGGGAGCGAAACCCTAGTAGACGGAGCAAGCAAAGCTTTACAAAAGGTCTTCTGCGCTCCTCGGAAACGGGCCCGGTATGGACTCACTGGAGTTGAGCGGAGAGGCTTGATATGGGCCTGAACTCCAGATTCGGGCCTGGAAGTATTGCTTCGGATTGAGCCCGGTTCGCCCGGTCGTCTTCTTTTTTCAGGTTGGCTTCTTGGAGCTGTAGAATGGGCCGGACCTGATACCCGCATTCCCAAAGGTCATCCAAATTAAACCCGGTTCGCGTCCTGCACTCTTCTTTTCGATTCTCGCCCGCACAATTCTCTCTCCCTCTTTCACTTTAACCGTACAAGTTACGCACTATCTATTTTTTTGTTGGTCAAAATGCATTATTATTTAGGGTAAATTATTTTAGCAGTTTTTGAGAGACTTTATACCATATATTCGTAGGTACACAACACTATATACACCCACAACTGAAACTCACGCACTACATAAGTCTTTTTTTTTTTTTGGGTCCAAAATCCTAAGCTGCAGCTTCTCTCTCTCCTCATTCGCTTCAAGCATGAACCCTAACATCCTAATTTAAGCTAATTCAACTCAATTCAATTTAGATCTTCAATTTTTTGATCACATTGCTCCAACAATCACTAAAAACACATCAATTGAAGTAACAATGGTGGAGGCAAAGGGATTAACATCAGCAATTTTGTGAAATCAAATTCACGAAATTGATAATGTCTACATCGGTGATACAGGTATGATTTGAGCTCCATTGTTGCTACTTTCATTGCATTTCTGCTCCTTTTTTTTTATCTGCATTGTTCTAAGATTGAAACATTATTCAATACAACAAATTTAATGAACAAATCCTGAGTATTCAATGAACAAAAAGTTAGTTTGATGCTTTGTGAATTTTAGTGAACAAACAAACTCTGGATACTGAACAAACATTATTGAGTTAAATGCAACAAATTCTAAGAATTCAATAAACTAAAATTTATTCTAATGCTTTTATGAATTTTACTGAACAAACAAACTCTGGATAATGAACAAACATTTTTGATTGTTGAGGAAAAATTACTTGTTGAGTTAAATGCAACACATTATTGAGTTAAATGCAACAAATTCTGAGTATTCAATAAACTAAAATTTATTCTGATGCTTTGTGAATTTTACTAAACAAACAAACTTTGGATACTAAACAAACATCTTTAAGTGTTTAGAAAAAATTACTTGTCAACAAATATGGTGGTGATTTGTGAATTTTAATGAACAAATAGACTCTGGATACTGCACAAACATCTTTGACAATTTTGAAGAATTTAATTGTTAACAGATATGGTAATGCTCTCCCGATTTGAGTGAACAAACAAATTATAATCTTGAACAAAGTGTGCATACTAGACAAACATCTGTGACTGTTTGAAAATCTATTTGTGAACAAATAATATCATGGTTTGTCAATTTTACTGAATAAATAACTTAACAATATTGAACAAATAGTTATTTTATATTGAACAAATATCTCTGACTATTTCAACTTAGATGACAGCAATGACATAAATATTATTGAAGGTGAAACATCAAAGTTGATGGGCAAAAAAGTGTTTGCAGAGGAAAATACATGTCAAATGTACAATGACGATGCATATAGGATATGATTTGGTATTAAAAATGAAAAGATAATATACAAGAGAAATAGTAAAATCATGTCTGAAAGAAAATTTTATTGTAACAAGAGTGGCAGAAAGGACAAAAAGAACATTGAAGAACGCGCTTACACTAAGATAGATGTTACAACAAATTGCAAAGTAAAAATTAGGTTCAAGATAGATCCACAATCATTAAATGACAAGCCCTAGAAAGAGACATATGATAAGATCACATAGATAATTGCAAAAAAAGAATGTAGATATCTTTAGAAACATAAAGACAGTTGGAATAAATTTGGCAGATGGATAGAGCAATGGCAAATGAGGTTGAAGGCATTCAAAAATTGCATACAAAAAAAGAGATGTCTACAATGCCCTATCAATTGAGAATAGAAAATATCTATAAGGTTGGGATAGCAAAACTTTGATTAGAATCTTGTTTGATAGAATGAAAAGTGAAGATGACCCTTTTTTTACGATTTTGAATTGGATAAGCAAGGAACAATGACAAGCTTCTTTTCTAGAGATTTTAGGATGAAGTACGACTACCATCTGTTTGGTGATTTGTGTGTGTTTGACACCATTATAGAACAAATAAGTACGGGATGATATGTGCGTCATTTGTGGGAATGAACAGTCATACTTTCAACGTCATGTTTGGCATTGGATTTCTAGCAAATGAAAAGAAAGAATCATTCATTTGGCTTTTCTAGAAGTTTCTTGATTCCATGGATAGAAAACAACCGGCATGCATAATGACAGATCAAGCGTTTTCTATGGCTGGAGCGATACAAAGGATCTTCCCCCAATCTTATCACAGGCTATACCTTTGGCACATTGGAGAAAATTTAAAAAAGCATATCAACCATTCGAGAATCAAGGATTGAATTGTCGATCAATTCGATTATGCACTAAAGAAATGTGAAAGTATTGCTAAATTTGAGTATTGTTGTCAAAAGTAAGTATCATCTTTCATGTTTAACTGATTTTATCACCATTATAATATTTTCTATACAAATGTTTATATGATAGGGAACAACCAATTATCTCACAAACAAACATATCACACACATAATTCTATTGAACAAACAGTTATATGTTATTAAACAAATAGTTATCACTCACTGAACAAACACTTATATGTCACTAAACTAATAGTTATAAGATACTAAACAAACAAATTAGCTGGTTGTCCTTTCAAGTTAATGATTGATTACAACTATGCCAATAATAATTGGCTTAAAACTCTTTACGCCAAGAAGCAAAAGTGGTGTCCGACCTACTCCAAGAATGGATTCTCTGATGGGGCACTATCATCACAAAGGAGTAAGAGAACAAACAATGCATCATTAAGAAAAAATGGTATCTTCTGTTACTCTATGTGATTTCTACCATATGTTTTTGTCAAGTCATATATGAATGGATAGAAAATGAAAATATAGAGGACTTTAATGCTTCAATGGACTCCCAGAGATTACCACGAACCATGTCGGATTGCTTGAAATATACATAAAAAATGTACTATGCATTTCAAGATGAATTCATGGAAGGGACTGTTTAGAATTTTAGGGCAATAGTTTTGGACCAATTAAACGAGACATATGAGGTTTGGAGAAGAAATACATACTTACTTAGGCATAGAGTAGTTTACAATAATGCCACTTCGCAGATTACTTGCACGTGTCAAAAGTTTGAAGAAATGGGCGTGTTGTGCAAGCATAGCCTAAGAATTTTGCACATCAAATGTGTGCAGACAATACCATCTATTTCCATTTTGAAGAGATGGACAAAAATTATCAAATCTTCCAAACCAATACAACATGACACCACTTGCATGAGTGCTACGAGCAATAGAAATCAGCTAGTTCTTCTTTTGTATGAAGGCTCCAAATAAAAAGAAAGTTTGACATGTTAATAGATTCAAATGGAAAAAATCTCAAAGCTAGACAAGTATGTGAGGATCAATTTTGAACAATGACAATCTTAGTTCAAGAAGTAATTGGATCCATACAACTGCAAATCACATATGGCAACAAAAACTCTACAATCTCTACCATATGAGATCTAAGTGTTTCCAAGAAGAGAGGAGAGAGAAATGAAAGGAACAATAGCACATCCAAGAAGAAGTGCAACCAAGCTAGAGCAAGAAAACAAAGACAAACCAAGCCTCAATCACTCAGCAAAGGTGAAACACATTCATTAGCAAAGGTATATACTTTATTATACTTTTATTAAATAAGTAGTTTATGCGTACTGGACAACCAATGATACCATAATGAACAAACATATATTTCTGAACTGCTACCAACAATATAATCTTTTTGTTCCTTGCAGGCAGTAGAAACTGATCAAATAGTTGAACAACGTATTTTCCTCCATGTCAATACCATTGATCTAACTCTTGTAATTCAAAATCAACCTCCTCCTCCTAATGAGCTTCAGAGAATAGAGAATATAGATGCAAATGGCCAACTGGTTGCATTTCTAAGCCCACATCAAAATGTCATGGAGAGAAATTTTTTTGTTTGACTTTATCCTTCATTTATCAAAGTGTATAAACAATGAAATTATTACACTAGATTATTACTATTTATTAAGTCAATTAGTACTCTTTGTTCAATGTATTCAAACTATTTGTCCAATAAACACTTTAATACACCTAATATGGTCTTTTTTTGCACATGGAATAAAAGTAAAAAAAATTACTTTTGTTAAATTCTTTTTGATTATATTTTCTTTATTCTATTTTATTCTATTCTACTTTCTTAGAAAACAAACTTAGACACAAAATAAAACATTACTTCATTCTTCATTCTAAAAAATTAGGGCAATTTAGATAGAGGAAATAAGGCAATTACTTAAAATTAGCTTTCAATAGTATTCAACATTCGTAAATTTGATACCTCAAAATCTAGAAAACAATTTTAACAATTAATTAAATACATGAAAAATATACATCTTATCAAGTTTTTCTTTTGAGTATCACATACGATATATTTCATAAGATCTCTATAATCTTATAGCATGTCTCTTCATTTTAATAAATTAATAATCATAAGATAAAATGATTTCAAAACAAACAACCAAAAACAATAAGCAAAAATAATGCACCAAAATATTTAAAAAATAGTAATATTATATTGAACAAATAGTAATAATCTACTAAACAAACAAAATTTTGATTTCTTTCACTACTAATCCACTAAACCTACACTACCAATCAATTGAATAAGCACTACAAAAACACTGAAGAAACTATCAGTACTTAACCAAACTGCAATAACTATTTGCATTCACCATAATTCCTACCTAAACACATCTACTTAATATTCAATCCAAAATTGCCATCAATATCATCAAAAGAACATTGAGTTAAGTCAATTGTTAGAAAACCAAACTCTCGATCAATCTCTTCCACCTCTCCTTGAGCCTTTTCTTCCTCTTCCTAGCCCTCTTGCATTGGTGGTTTTGCTCGTTTTGCTTTTCTTTGCCTTTCTTCTTCTACTCTCTTACGTTTTTTCTTCATTTCTTCTTCTCTCTTGTGTTTCTTGTCCATTTCTTCTTCTGCAGCAAATTCATCAAGCAAAGAACAATGATCCTTGGCAAGCTTTTCAACAGCACCACGAAAGGCATTATCATCATGCATTAAAAATTCCAAAGCTATCAAGCCCTTGAAGTCCTCTATAGTCTGCAAAATAAATGTAACAACTAATAAATAAAACACTCTCATATCACAAAACCTTAAAATCAAATTACTTTATCTCTATGAAAGGATTCCAAATTTCCACTTCACCCTTATATGTTTCCAAGTGTTTCATAGCATAAACATCGTAATCAACCCTATTATCTACATTCCTCCAAGGAATTTTCAAAAGAGCTATACCAAAATAGTTAACATGTTCACCTTTTGGATGCTTCCATTCCACTAAATACTTTCATAATGCATCCTTCTACAATTCATTTAACATAAACAAATTATGGGCAATGAATAAACAAAGTATGTATATTGGACAAACATCTATGAATGTTTGAAAATATCTACTTGTGTACAGATATTGTCATGGTTTGTCAATTTTACTAAACAAATAACTTATCAATATTGAACAAACAGTTATTTCATATTGAATAAATACTCTGACTGTTTCAACTTAGGTGACAGCAATGATATAAAGACTAGTAAAGGTCAAATATCAAAGATAATGGGAAAAAATGCACAAATACAATTGTCAACAAAAAGGAATAATCTTACAGCAATTCCAATATACTCTTCACAGTAATCAACATCATGTGATGCCATAGTAATTAATATCATGTGATGCCATATTATCTAAAACTACAATATTCTCATCCTTCATATTGAACCACAACACCACATAATGCTCCATATAACATAATTGGAAGAAAATCTATAATACGACATATCCAAATTTCAATAGCTAAACAAACACTTTTAAAGTAATGAAAAAAAAAGTAATTACTCACTTGAATAACAAATAATCAATGTATTGGATGAAGAACAAATACCAAATTAAGCTTCTTCAGTTGGATCCAATTGCATAAATGCAACTGATTATCTACTGTCTTGACAAATCTCTTACAGTACACATCATCATGCCAATCCAAAATTTCATTTTTAAAAGGATAAACTAGACAAAAAGAAAAACTATTAATAATCTCATAATCAAAAAAAGAAAGAAAAAAAATTCTTAACAAATAACATGTCTTCATTTACAAACATATCAAGGAATATGAAAATACATTTTGGATGCGAAGGATTTGTAATCCTTTCCTTCGTGCTTGCCAAGTGACACCATGCAGCTAACACATTTTGTGTCACAAAATGTCTAGGATTTAGTGACACAAAGTCCTTTCTTATCAAATAAACAGCATATCAGCTCCAGAAGCAAATAGTTCTTGCTTGCAAAATCAAAATAACTCAACTTCAAAAACTATTCAATTCAAAAAATTAACAAAACTCAAAACATAACAAATTCCTCACTTTTTTTCATAGTTTTTCCTTTGCTTGTCCTCGATCTTAAAAGATGCTTATCAAATAATTGTTAGGATTAGTATGCCCTAAAGCTCACTTATAAATAACATTTTGGATGTTAAACAATGTATAATTATTTTGTTAAATGGCATTATGAGTTCCTTACATATTATCTCTGGTATATTTTATTGATGTATGTATAAAGGCCCCTTGACTTGAACTAATGACTTGGGTGCACAGTGAGGCTAGACGTACAGTAGGTCCAAGTCTAGATTTAGTCACATCATAAATTAAGTCCTAACCGAATGGTAGTGTTGGGCACTCTACCGGGATAAGGTTATATTAAGTAAGTCTCCTCATTTAGGGTGATCTACCTAGGTCATTGGAGGACTTTTCGGATTTGTCTCAATAGCACATATGTCACGTATTTGACAAGACCATTGTGAGTATGTTTTCTAGAGACGTACTATCAAATAAAGAAAATAAGATACTCACTGCTACTAAATGATCATTGCCCTTTGATGTGTTTGTTTTGTGTGTGCTCATGCATTATATGTATATGCTTGTTTTGAGGTGTTTTGTGCTTCATTTAATGTATTAGTATAGCATTTAGGTCATACTTGTGCATATTAGGGTCTACACGTTCGTAGTTAAAGTTAGGACTTAAATGCTACACTAATGCACGTTTGTTGCATGTTTAAAGTATGATTCGGGAAGATAATTAGAGCTTAATTGAGGGTGCTTGAAGTGTGGAACAAAGCCAAGGGTGTTTTGGACACAAAGGAATGAAGAAAAGTGCTTTTGGAAGTGGCCGGGCGAAAGAAAGAACGACTGAGGCAAAACCAAGCGCAACGTGAGCCAAATTCGGATCTTGCAACCTAAAAAGGATATGGACAAATTTTGGATATGTTTTAGGGTGCAAAATATGGCTTGGGAGATCCCCCATGACAATACAAAGCCATAGAAAAAAATGGTGCGCGAATCAAAGCTAAAACGATCAAGATATGATCATTACTATCAAGACCATTGGGCCTCTGTCTAGGCCAGACGACCTAGCCGGTCGACCGGCGGGATCAGAATCTGGGTCAATTTTGGCCGAATGACTTAGCCCCAAAGCCAGACGATAGGTTGGGCCCTCGGCTGGATGCACTGAAAACTCTATTTAAACCACTTTTCAGCCCTTTTTGAAGGAGAACAATACCCAAATCAAACACCCATTTTCCTAAACCCAAAATCCACCAAAAATACCTCACACACTCACTTTTAAACACATTTTAACACTTGGAATCAAGGATCCAAGAGGATCAAACACTAGGATTTGGGGCATAGCTCATGGATTGTAAAGCTTGGCAATGGATAGAAGGGTATCTCTCTTTTATCCTAAGTCTAATTATGTATGATTAGAGCTATGTAGGGTAATTATATCTTGTATTTATGGATTGATTATGACTTTTTATTAATGAAAACTTGATGGATTTATGTATATATGCTTTATGCTTAGGGCTTCAAAGGCTATTTTACATACATGTCTACGTGTTTGTTGAAATGGCGCAATGATGTAGCATATATATATTGAAGTCTATTGTGCTATTAACCATTTGCAAATCATTATGCTAGCATGTCTATGTGTTTGTGTGGTGATTACATGAAGTGGGTATGACTATATACATGTCTATGTGTGTGTTAGCATACTTAATAGCATAAATAGCTTCTATTGCATACATGTCGGGTGCCATTGCTTAAATTGGTGTAATCTAAGTATGCCTATGTGCTTAGTAGTAGAATACCTCAGGATATTCTCGAACGCCATGCCCTAGATGTGTTTGCTTTGTGCTCAAACATTGATACCCGCTGTTGTGATGATGATCGGTGGTGCATAACTAATGGCTAGCCTAGGTCGAGTCTCCCTTAGCATTAAATCTAGCTAATGGGTTTCAGGGTAGGTTAGTCAACCTTAGACGGACTAGGTCTTGGCTTTAAATCTATCCAACGGTTTAGACGCTAGGGTTAGATCGATCTAAGTCACTTAGAATCCTAACTAACTCACCCTACGGCCCTAAGTCATAAAGACCACGCTGTAGCTCTTGGTAGACGTGCCTAGGGACGGACCCGTACTGAGGCTTTGGGTGTAATTAGGAGGTTAATTAGGAGACTAGACGAGAGCAACCGAGTTTAATCCATCAGATGACCCTAACAAGAAGTAGCAATCACCCATTTGCAAGCCATAATCACCCTATTCCCCATTTCCACGTGTTAGCATCCCTTAGATCACTTGATTCCCTCATCACACATATGTAGGATCGATATTATTAAGTGTGGGGTATTCTAGTCCATATTTTCTAAATTATAACTAAGAAAACATGCTAGGAAAATAAAATAACCACATTACACACACAAGAACATGCTCAAGAACATATAGAATATAACTAATGCTTGCAAAAATATATAAAGTTAACCTCTGGAAGCGTGGGGCCTTTGATGAAGCTAAAACCAGTTACAAGCTTTGTTCCCGTTCACGAACAAGGCCACCAAAATTTGCTATAAGAGTGTCACAATAAGCAACTCCCTAGTCTTCTTCCCTATGATTAAAGAGACTTATCTTGAGAGAATAGCCTCTTGTGTGGGAAGAAGCAAAGTAATATGCGCTTGAAAAACTAGAGCAAAAATCACACAATAAGTGTGTACTATGTGTTGTAGTATTTTCTTGCCAAAAAGGAAGAAATCAACTACAAAGTGGAATGCATAAAAGGTGTAGGGTCTTGTCTATTTATAGAGAGAACCTTGGCATCTAAAGTTGCTAAACTTTCAATGTGGGAGAAAATTTCCATGTAGTATTTCCTTTTTGAAACTTGTCAATCTTGTCTTGGAAGACTTCTGCAATCCCATTATCCAAGTCCAACACATAGTCCATAATCCATGTAGAGGCCCAAGCCCAATAGGAAACCATCCTAGCCTAATTAGGTTATCTTGGACTCTAAAGAAAGCCCAAACCCAATTTCAAGCTTTGGCCCAATAAGGCTACTACCACAATATGGAATTTGCTCTTTCAAGATTACTCTCTCAAAGTCATTTCAACTAGGGAAGGGACCAAGAAGACACAATTATCATTGGCTTCCAAAAATAATTAAAAATATCCTTGCCCGATCTAGGCGACATAATAATTATTTTTAACTTCGATCTATTCCACCATAAGATCAAAGTTGCACTCCAAGAATAATTGTCATTACCCAAAAGCTTATCACAAAAGAATGTGAACTTTGTCTTTGACCTACTAAATAACTGACCATAATGCCCCTCTATGTATACCCACAGCTAAGATCGGTCCTTTGGCCTGTGTACTATCACCTCCTTAGCTGTATCTTTTTCCGTTGGGTTTCTTGTCCTATTGCCAACCATCCTTGGTCATGGAATCTCTTGATCTCGGGAGCGACCCTCAAGCCATATGACCGACACACCTATAAAGGGAGTATCACTAGATCTAGATTCGGATGATAAATTTGGACAATCCCAAAGGGGGCACATAGATTCCATTTTGCATATGCATGTTCTAATTAATTAGAACTTAGCACTCAATGCACAAGGTCGTTGATCCTAATAAAATAAGATCTCACCCACGTGAATCAAAGTACTAAACCCTAACTTCATTAGTTCATCCACATATACTCAAGATTAAGAGCAATGATCATTTAGTAGCAGTGAGTGTCTTGTTTTCTTTCTTTGATAGTACGTCGCTAGAAAACATACTCACAATGGTCCTATCCAATACGTGACACACGTACTATTGAGACAAATCCAGAAAGTCCTCCAATGACCTAGGTAGATCACCCTCAAAGAGGAGACTTACTCAATATAACCTTATCAAAGTAGAGTGCCCAACACTACTATTTGGTTATGGATTCAATTTATGACGTGACTAAATCTAGACTTGAACCTCACGTGCGTCCAGCCTCACTGCGCACCCAAGTCATTAGTGCAAGTCAAAGGACCTTCATACATGCATCGATAAAACATAACAGAGATTATATGTAAGAAACTCATAATGCCATTTAACAAAAATATGATTATACATTGTTTCATACCCAAAATGTCATGTACAAGTGAGCTTTAGGGCATACTAACCTAACAATCTCCCACTTGCACTAAAGATTACTTCTGCAAAGCCTAATACCCAAAGACTCTAAATGTGTGGCAAACACTTTCTTGAAAGAGTCTTAGTAAATGGGTCTGCCAGATTTTCTGCTGAAGCTATCTTGTCAACTACTACATCTCCTCTTTGGATAAACTCACGAATCAAATGATATTTCCGTTCAATGTGTTTACCCTTTTTGTGATTCCTAGGCTCTTTGCACTGTGAAACAGCACCGTTGTTGTTGCAATACAACGTTATTGGTCTGTGAGCTGTCGGCACAATCTCTAGGTCTAACAGGAACTTTCTTAGCCATACTGCCTCTTTCGCACCTCGATGTCGCTACATACTCGGCCTCCATGGTAGAGTCAGCAATACAATTTTGCTTCACATTTCTCCATGAAATAGCTCCTCCTGACAGAGTGAAAACATATCCAGAAGTAGACTTTCTGGAATCTCTGTCGGACTGGAAATCCGAGTCTGTATAGGCTAATGGTGTTAGATCATCTGCATGGTATTCTAGCACATAATCCTTTGTTCCTTGCAGAAATTTGAATATATGCTTAACCGCGACCCAATGTGCGATCGAAGGTTTGACTGATATCTACTAACCATGCCAACAAAGAAAGCGTATATCCGGTCTAGTACATAACATGGCATACATGAGACTTCCAATCAAGCATAAGGAACTCGCTTCATGCTCTCTATCTCCTCAGGTGTTTTAGGACATTGATCCCGAAATAGATAAACTCCATGTCTAGAAGGTAACAAGGCCTTCTTAGAGTTTTGCATGTTAAACCTGACTAATATCTTCTCAATAAATGAAGCTTGAGATAGGGCTAGCCTTACATTCTTACGATCTCGCATAAGCTTGATGCCTAGAACATAACTAGCTTCTCCTAAATCCTTCATTTGAAATTAAGTAGAAAGCCAAACCTTTATGGATGATAGCATCCCCACATCATTTCCAATTAGTAGGATATCATCCACATACAGAACCAAAAAGCTACAAAGATTTCCATTACACCTTTTATACACGCAAGGTTCATCAATATTTTGATCAAAACCATAAGATTTAATTACCTGATCAAATTTGATGTTCCATGCTCTAGATGCCTGTTTTAATCTATAAATGGACTTCTTTAATTTACAAACCATATGTTCCTAGCCTTTAGCAATGTATCCATCTGGTTGTGTCATGTAAATGGTCTCGTCAAGTTTCCCATTAAGAAAGGCTGTCTTGACGTCCATTTGCCATATCTCGTAGTCATAATGACAAGCGATGGCAAGAAGAATCCTGATGGATTTAAGCATGGCTACGGGTGAGAAAGTTTCCTCATAATCGATCCCTTCTTTCTGAGTATAACCTTTCGCCACCAACCTTGCTTTAAAGGTTTCAACTTTTCCATCAACTCCTCTTTTTCTTGTAGACCCATTTGCACCCTATAGGTTTTACCCTTCAGTGCAACTACAAGATCCGGACTTTGTTAGAATACATAGATTCTAACTCTGAATCCATTGCCTTATGCCATTTGTCGGCATCTATGTGAAGCGCTTCATCATAACTTACGGGATCCACCACCTGATTCTCTGAAGAAGTCTGAAAGGACTCTCCATAGTATCTATTAGGAGGCTTGGATATTCTCCCACTACGATGATGCTCTGATATATTAGGTGTAATATGTTGTTCTTTTTCATTCACAGTTACCACAGGTGTTACTGGAGATTCTTGTGAAATCTCATCTAGAACAACTTCAGAATCTGGTGTTTTCTGGACCATTTCATCATTCTCTAAGTATCTAGCATGGGTGCTTATAAACACCTTTTGCTCCTTAGGATTATAAAAGATCCCACCTCTGTGCGTCCAGCCTCACTGCGCACCCAAGTCATTAGTGCAAGTCAAAGGACCTTCATACATGCATCGATAAAACATAACAGAGATTATATGTAAGAAACTCATAATGCCATTTAACAAAAATATGATTATACATTGTTTCATATCCAAAATGTCATGTACAAGTGAGCTTTAGGCCATACTAATCCTAACAACATACACATACACCGCCTTTTTATTTCCTTGTTCTTAGATTAGTTTTACTTTTCCCAAGCTCCCTTTAAACCTAAAACCCCAAAAACATTGCAGTTAGGACCTCAACACGCAGCTTTTAGGACGCACTTAGCTTAGGACACCATACACGTTAGGCCTCCCCGTGGATTCGACTCTGCACTCGCACACTATACTACACATGTCCCGTGCACTTGCGGGCTATTTAGGCTTGTGCACAAATAGCGAGATGACTCTTAATATTGAGCATATGTGGATGAACTAATGAAGTTAGGGTTTGGTACTTTGATTCACTGTGTCTGAGATCTTACTTTATTAGGATCAACAGCCTTGTGCATTGACTGCTAAGTTCTAATTAATTGGAACATGCATATGCAATATAGAATCTATGTGCCCCATTTGGGATTGTCCATATTTATCATCTGAATCTAGATCTAGTGATACTACCTTTATGGGTGTATCGGTCATATGGATTGAGGGTCAATCCTGAGATCAAGAGATTCTATGACCAAGGATGGTTGGGAATAGGATAAGAAACCCAACGAAAAAAGATACAGCTAAGGCGGTAATAGTACACAGGCCAATAGACTAGTCTTAGTTGTGGGTATATATAGAGGGGCATTATGGTCAGTTATTTAGTAGGTCAAAGACAAAGTTCACTTTCTTTTGTGGTAAGCTTTTGGGTAATAGCAATTATTCTTGGAGTGCAACTTTGATCTTTTGGTGGAATAGAACAGAGTTAAAAATAATTATTATGTTGCCTAGATCGGGCAAGGACAATTTTTTAAATTATTTTTGGAAGCCAAGGTTAATTGTGTCTTCATGGTCTTTTCCCTAGTTGAAATGACTTTGAGAGAGTAATCTTGAAAGAGCAAATTCCATATTGTGGTAGTAGCCTTATTGGGCCAAAGCTTGGAATTGGATTTGGGCTTTCTTTAGAGTCCAAGATAACCTAATTAGGCTTGGGCCTCCACATAGATTATGTACTATGTGTTAGGCTTGGATTGTGAGATTGGCCCAATCTTCCAAGACATGTGCTAGAAAGTTACTACATGAAGAATTCAAATTATACAAGTAACTTCCATGAAGAATTCAAATTGTACAAGTAACTTCCTTGAGATATGGCAAACATTTACTACTAGGAAAAATTTTCCCACATGGAAAGGTTACAAGGTTTAGGTGCCAAACTTTTTCTATAAATAGGCAAGACCTTAAACCATTTCTAGCATCTAAAAGTTTTGTAGTTGATCTCTTCCATTTTGGCAAGAGAATACTACAACATATAAAACACACTTATTGTGTGGTTTTTTGCTCCAGATTTTCAAGAGCATATTACTTTGCTTCTCCCCACACAAGAGGCTATTCTCTCAAGAAATGTCTCTTTAACCATAGGGAAGAAGACTAGGGAGTTGCATATTGCGACACCCTTATAGTAATTTTTTTTGGTGGCCTTGTTCATGAGCGGGAACAAAGCTCGTGACGATTTTAGCTTCATCAAAGGCCCCACGCTTCAAGAGGTTAGCTTTACATATTTTGCAAATACTAGTTATGTTCTATATGTTCTTAAGAATGTTCTTGTGTGTGTTCTGTGGTTATTTTATTTTCCTAGCATATTTTCTTGGTAGTATTTTTGAAAATATGGACTAGGATAGACCACATGTAATATTATCGATCCTACAATTGGTATCAGAGCTTAGGCTCACACACAACATGCTTAGACTATGCAAGAATATTGTATTTGCAAAAATATGTTCGTCATCTTATGAGTGGCAAGATTAGGGAATCTTGTGCTGTGTATACTTGTGGTTTTATACTTGTATGTGCAGGTAATATAAAATCCCCTTGATGGTTCGTATGTATGCATGATAGATTTTCATGTACGGTCAACAAAGCTTGGCCATAGGCGATTTCATGTATAAATATTTATGGTTATTGCTTATAGCTTCATTTAAAAGAAGCATAGGATATTTTGATATCCTTGTAATGTTTCTTTATGAAGCTTGTATTAACAATAGCAAAGTGTATTATTGTAATATTTAACGACCAAGGAGAAAAACAAGAAAACAGCATGGAGGAACACTCTGTCGGGTGAGCTTGCCGGTCCACTGGCTTAGTCGACTGGCTCCTACTGATGGACGATAGGCTAAGGCAGAAAAAGCTATTAAGTGTGCTGTTTTGTTGAAGATTGCAGGGAGCCATCAAAGAGGGATTTTTAACGTATTTTGGTGGATGTTTATAATGCAATGACATATGTTTTAACATATTTGCATAAGCATAAACATGATTACCACCTAGAAATATGCCCACTCATTAGGTTTTTAAAATTGGCCAATCCTATGTATTAATTTCTCAGAGATAGTTAAGTTCATTTAAAAGAGATTGGTTTAGACAAGATAATTGTAAGCAATTATGTCTAAAGATGCCCTGAAATCTCATGACAAAAATGAAAAACTTAACTTGAGATTTAAACTATGACAACCTAAGGGTCCATACATCCAAATTTAGATAAGTAATCTATTATGGTATTACAATGTTTTAGTAATACAAATGGGATTCGCAAAAACCAAAGTGTTTCGCAAATCCAAAGTGCGTTTAGATCTAAAACAAAAAGGGAGAATACCAAAAATAGAGAAAACCTTTATGATATTGAGTGAGAGAGGGGACTGGAAATACCCCACTTCTTTCTGTATCTGATTCACGCTAATGATAAATGTCATTAACTTCCCCATTGGAAGGTGACACTTTATCAAGATTTAGCAAGATGAATTTAAAATGTTTATTCAAAAAGGGTGTTAGTGAGTTTGGCCATCCTATTGGTGGAATTCTTCACTAAAGATCGCCTCACACAACATTGATTAAAGTCACTACCCCATCGGAAGGCTTAAATCAAGAATGTTATGGCGCATGAACATAAGGAATGGGTATACACTCAACTTAAATGGTAGGTTTGGCTATCCCATCGATAGAGTTCGCTATCGGATTTAAGAAGCCAAATGAAACAGTGATTGAATTATTCAAATTGGAACATATCCAAGTAATTGTCAATTCAAATAAGCGGTGGCGCTTAACTTAACGTTCATAAGTTCGGCCATCCCATCGGTGGAGTTCTTGTGAGGACGTTAAGACACTATTACATCGAGTAGTTTAAGGGTTAATCTACTCAAAGGCAAATGATGTAAAAGGACTTGTATGTTTTATTTCCAAAGATAGCATACATATTATACATGCATCAATTCCATACTCATAAAATAAATGTGATTATATTGTTGTATATCCAGAAAAATGTCTTTGTTCAATCCACTAGTTACAATTCTCAAAAAAACAAGCTCACTGGACCGAATTTTGTGGACTGGGAACGGAACTTGGACATAGTACTCACCACAGAAGAGTACAAGTATGTCCTAACAACTCCTTGTCCTATTGTGAGGGCAAACACTTCTAAAGCCCAAAAAGATGTTGAGGCAAAATGGTAAAAGGCCAATAGTATGGCCAAGTGCTATATGATGGCTTCTATGTCAGATATTTTGCAAAGCAAGCATTATCATATAGAAACTGCAAAAGAAATCATGACCTCACTGTCTCGTATGTTTGCCGATAAGAGTAGGCCCGCAAGGCAAAGTGCTCTTAGAGAAATTATGAATCAAAGGATGGCAGAAGGTGCATCTGTCAGAGCATATGCTCAAAATGATGGATTACTTTAATACTGTCGAGATCCTAGAGGCAAACATAGATCAATAGTTAAAGGTAGACATGATTTTGGAGACTCTACCATCGTCTTACACCCAGTTCAAGCTTAATTATAATATGGGAAAGATGAACATGGATATGACGGAATTAATGAAAGAGCTCCTAGCTGTAGAAGCCATGATGAAAAATAAGGGCGACGTAAACATAATTCAAGCGTCCATTTCTGGACTTAACCCGAAAAGGAAAAAGTTCAAAGAAAAGGGGAAGCAAAAACGTGGTCGAGGGAAAAAGAAGAAAAATGGCGAATAGCCCAAACAATTAACAGGTGAAAAGCCCAAGGGAAAATGCTTTAAATGTGGCCAGAAAGGGCATTGGAAAAGGGATTGCCCGAAGTACCTAGCACGAGGCCAGATAGATACACCTCTTTTGTTCTACATTGAAACCTGTTTAGTGGTAGATTCTACTGATTCTTGGATTGTAGACTCTGGAGCCACTAACCATATTTGCAATTCTTTACATTGGTTTCAGGAAAAGAAGGAACTAGCTAAAGGGGAATTTGCTCTGAGGATGGATAACGGAGCAAAAGTATGGGCTGCTGCAGTGGAAGGAATGTGCTTAAATTTTCCATGTAATAGGAAGTTATTTTTGAAAAACATTTATTATGTTTTAGATGTACGTAAAAACCTTATTTCTATTTTGCAATTAATGTTAGATGGTTTTTGCATTAATTTCCATTCTGGTGTTGACATTAGTAGAGATGGAAATGTTATTTGTTCTGGTAGCATGCATGATAACTTGTTCTAAATAAAACCTATTACAAACTCACTGTATAATATAGAACAAACTAATTCCCGAAAAAGAAAGGTTTCTTCGACCAATGATACTTATCTTTGGCATCTATGCTTGGGACATATTAGTCTAAAGTGAATTCAGAGATTAGTCGAGGATGGACATATTAGCTTATTAGATCTCGAAGATCTACCTCTGTGTGAATCTTGCCTCAAAGGAAAGATGACTAAACGGTCATTTTCTTCTAAAAGAGAAAGGGCCAAAGAAGTTTTGGAATTGGTTCATACCGATATGTATGGTCCTATGAGCAAACCAGCACGAGGAGGTTATGAGTATTTCATTACTTTTACTGATGATTACTCTAGGTATGGATATGTATATCTGATGTGATGCAAGTCTAAATCCTTTAAGGAATTCAAAGAGTTCAAGGCTGAAGCGGAGCGAAAATTAGATAAATGTATCAAAGCCCTTCGGTCTGATCGAGGTGGCAAATACCTTTCAGGTGAGTTCAGAGACTATCTTACACAAGAAGGGATTGTGTCTCAATTGACTACACCAGGGACACCCTAGCAAAATGGTGTAGTAGAGAGAAGAAATTGCACCTTATTCGATATGGTTAGGTCAATGATGAGTCATGTATTATTACCTTTATCTTTTTAGGGGTATGCCCTTAAGACAGCAACATACATCTTGAACTTGGCACCATTTAAATCAGTACCTAGGACACCACAAGAAATATGGACAAGGTGTAAGCCTAGTTTAAATCATCTCCATATTTGGGGTTGTCCAGCTTATGTACTTAATAGTAATACTTCAAAGTTGGAACCAGATCTGAGTTGTGCTATTTTATTGGGTATCCTAAGGGAACTACAGATGGGATCTTTTATAATCCTAAGGAGCAAAAGGTGTTTATAAGCACCCATGCTAGATACTTAGGGAATGGTGAAATGATCGAGAAAACACCAGATTCTGAAGTTGTTCTAGAAGAGATTTCACAAGAATCTCCAGTAACACCTGTGGTAATTGTAAATGAAAAGGAACATCATATTACACCTAATATATCAGAGCCTCGTTGTAGTGGAAGGATATCCAGGCCTCTTGATAAATACTATGGAAAGTCCTTTCAGACCTCTTCAGAGGATCAAGTGATGGATCCCACAAGTTATGATAAAGCAGTTTCCGACATAGATGCCGACCAATGACATAAGGCAATGGATTTAGAGTTAGAATCTATGTATTCTAAAAAAGTCTGGGATCTTGTAATTACACCTGAAGGGGTAAAACCTATAGGGTGCAAATGGGTCTACAAGAGGAAAAGAGGAGTTGATGGAAAAGTTGAAACCTTTAGAGCAAGGTTGGTGGCAAAAGGTTATACTCAGAAAGAAGGGATTGATTATGAGGAAACTTTCTCACCAGTAGCCATGCTTAAATCCATCAGGATACTTCTTGCCATCGCATGTCATTATGATGATGAGATATGGCAAATGGACGTCAAGATAGCTTTTCTTAATAGAGAGCTTGACGAGACCATTTACATGACACAACCAGATGGATATGTGGCCAAAGGCCAGGAACATATGGTTTGTAAGTTAAAAAATCCATTTATGGATTAAAGCAGGCATCTAGAGCATAGAATATCGAATTTGATTGTGCAATTAAATCTTGTTGTTTTGATCAAAATATTGATGAACCTTGCTTGTATAAGAGGTGTAATGGAAATGCTGTAGCTTTTTTGGTTATGTATGTGGATGATATCTTACTTATTGGAAATGATGTGGGGATGTTATCATTCATCAAGGTTTGGCTTTCTACTCAATTTCAAATTAAGGATTTAGGAGAAGCTAGTTATGTTCTAGGCATCAAGCTTATGCGAGATCGTAAGAACAGAAGGCTAGCTCTATCTCAAGCTTCTTTATTAAGAAGATATTGGTTAGGTTTAACATGAAAAACTCTAAGAAGGCCTTATTACCTTCTAGACACGAAGTTTATCTATCTCAAGATTAATATCCTAAAACACTTGAGGAGATAGAGAGCATGAAACGAGTTCCTTATGCTTTGGCGATTGGAAGCCTCATGTATGCCATGTTATGTACTAGACTAGATCTTTGCTTTCCTGTTGGCATGGTTAGTAGATATCAGTCAAACCCTAGACCGACACACCCTAGACCGGCACATTGGGTCGCAATTAAGCATATATTCAAATTCCTGCAAGGAACTAAGGATTAAGTGCTGGAATACCGTGCTGATGATCTAACGCCATTAGCCTATACAGCCTCAAATTTCCAATCCGACAGAGATTCCAGGAAGTCTACTTCTGGATATGTTTTCACTCTGTTAGGAGGAGCTATTTCATGGAGAAGTGTGAAGCAAAATTGTATTGTTGACTTTACCATGGAGGTCGAGTATGTAGCAGCATCTAAGGCTACGAAAGAGGTAGTATGGCTAAGAAAGTTCCTTTTAGACCTAGAGGTTGTGCCGGCAGCTCACAAACCGATAACGTTATATTGCGACAACAACAGTGCTGTTTCACAGTCCAAAGAGCCCAGGAATCACAAAAAGGGTAAACATATTGAATGAAAATATCATTTGATCCGTGAGTTTATCCAGAGAGGAGATGTTGTAGTTGAAAAGATAGCTTCAGCGAAAACCCTGGCAAACCCATTTACAAAGACTCTTCCAGAGAAAATGTTTACCACACATTTGGAGTCTATGGGTATTAGGTTGTGCAAAAGTGATCTTTAGTGCAAGTGGGAGATTGTTAGGATCAGTATGCCTTAAAGCTCACTTGTATATAACATTTTGGATGTTAAACAATGTATAATCATTATGTTAAATGGAATTATGATTTCCTTACATATTATCTCTGCTATGTTTTATTGATGTATGTATAAAGGTCCCTTGACTTGAACTAATGACTTGGTTGCGCAGTGAGACTGTACGCACAGTAGGTCCAAGTCTAGATTTAGTCACATCATAAATTAAGTCCTAACCGAATGGTAGTGTTAGGCACTCTACCGGGATAAGGTTATATTGAGCAAGTCTCCTCATTTAGGGTGATCTACCTAGGTCATTTGAGGACTTTCCAGATTTGTCTCAATAGTACATGTGTCACGTATTTGACAAGACCACTGTGAGTATGTTTTCTAGAGACGTACTATCAAAGAAAGAAAATAAGATACTCACTGCTACTAAATGATCATTACTCTTAATCTTGAGCATATGTGGATGAACTAATGAAGTTAGGGTTTGGTACTTTGACTCACTATGGGTGAGATCTTACTTTATTAGGATCAACAACCTTGTGTATTGAGTACTAAGTTCTAATTAATTGGAACATGCATATGTAATATGGAATCTATGTGCCCTCTTTGGGATTGTCCATATTTATCATCCAAATCTAGATCTAGTGATACTACCTTTATGGGTGTATCGGTCATATGGCTTGAGGGTCGATCCCCAGATCAAGAGATTCCATAACTAAGGATGGTTGGGAATAGGACAAGAAACCCAACAGAAAAAGATATAGCTAAGGAGGTGATAGTATGCAGGCCAAAGGATCGGTCTTAGCTGTGGGTATACATAGAGGGGCATTATGGTCAGTTATTTAGTAGGTCAAAGACAAAGTTCACATTCTTTTGTGATAAGCTTTTGGGTAATAGTAATTATTCTTAGAGTGCAACTTTGATCTTATGGCGGAATAGATCAGAGTTAAAAATAATTATTATGTCACCTAGATCGGGTAAGGACATTTTTTTTTATTATTTTTGGAATCCAAGGTTAATTATGTCTTCATGGTCTCTTCCTAGTTGAAATGACTTTGAGAGACTAATCTTGAAAGAGCAAATTCCATATTGTGGTAGTAGCCTTATTGGGCCAAAGCTTGGAATTGGATTTGGGCTTTCTTTAGAGTCTAAGGTAACCTAATTGGGTTTGGATGGTTTCTTATTGGGCTTGTGCCTCCACATAGATTATGTATTATATGTTGGACTTGGATTGCGAGTTTGGCCCAATCTTCCAAGACATGTGCTAGAAAGTTACTACATGAAGAATTCAAATTATACAAATAACTTCCATGAAGAATTCAAATTGTACAAGTAACTTCCATGACATATAGCAAACATTTACTATTAGGAAAAAGTTTCCCACATGGAAAGGTTACATGGTTTAGGTGCCAAACTTTTTCTATAAATAGGCAAGACCTTAAACCATTTCTAGCATCCAAAAATTTTGTAATTGATCTCTTCCATTTTGGCAAGAGAATACTACAACACATAGTCCACACTTAATTTGTGGTTTTTTGCTCCAGATTTTCAAGAGCATATTACTTTGCTTCTTCCCACACAAGAGGCTATTCTCTCAAGAAATGTCTCTTTAACCATAGGGAAGAAGACTAGGGAGTTGTATACTGTGACACCCTTATAGTAAAGTTTTTTTTTTTGGTGGCCTTGTTCATGAGCGGGAACAAAGCTCGTGACGATTTTAGCTTCATCAAAGGCCCCACGCTTCAATAGGTTAGCTTTACATATTTTGCAAATACTAGTTATGTTCTATATGTTCTTAAGCATGTTCTTGTGTGTGTTATGTGGTTATTTTATTTTCCTAACATGTTTTCTTGGTAGTATTTTTGAAAATATGGACTAGGATAGACCACATGTAATATTTTCGATCCTATAATAATGTGATGTGTTATTTTCTTGTTCAAATGTTTTAAACTCTTAAGGACATTCTAGAAACACTTACAAAGTAAAAGAGGCACTTTTTGAAGCAAACTAGCAGCCAGAATTACATTCTGAAACTACTAGTCACCCTCTGCCAGTCGACCGACAAAGCCCTGTGACTGACTGATAATTCCAGAAAGGAATGAGTATACTGCCGATCACTCATCCGGGTGACCGGCAGCTGCACAGGTTTGTTATTTTTGACTGTTGGCAGTACATTTACCACTCCTATAAATAACCCTTTAACCCCCAATTCAAAAACAACCCTAGATTTTAATTCCAAATTTTTCCTAAGCTATTATTCATCTTTTCAAACACATTTTTCTTGGGAAACCATTCTTGTGAGCTATAAATTTGCATTAATCTTGAGCAAATTTTGAGATTTTCATTTTCATATCCAACTTTTTTAGAAGCTATATTGATTTAGCTTGAAGAAACTCTTCTCTTATTGTTAATATTGCACACCATAACTTGATTATCTTGGGAAGATTGTAAAGCTCTTTGAGTTTGGGGAAATCCTTAGCAAAAAGAGATTTTTGCTTGGGTTCTTTGGATTGGATCCAAAGAGATGTAGAGAGTTGGTTTAAGCTTCACCAACATTTGAAAAAGCTTGATAGTGGAGGATTGATTGTTGGTTTAAGTTTCACTAACATTTGAAAAAGCTTGAGAGTGGAGGATTGATTCAAGTCCTAAGGAGAGAATCCTTAGGGGGTGGATGTAGGCTTTGCCAAACCACCTAAAAACGGGTTGTCTCTCTCTCTCTCTCTCTCTCTCATTTCTTGATTTCTAGCTATTTTCACTATTGCACTTAACATGTTCGATGAAATGCCTCAACTAATGTGCTTATTGTTTTTATGATAAAAAGTTGGTTATTTTGCTTGATTATATTTACATCTATCTAAGGAACATCATATTTATGCTTTAAATTGATTTAGTTTGCATTTTGTGTAATTGATTTTGATTAAAAAAAATCATATATAACTAAATTCACCCCCTAGTTTCATTGCCACCTACATTTGGTATCTAGAGCTAGGGTTCTACATAAGGGTTCTATGTAAGCTTAACCACTAGTAGAATATATTATGGGAAATAACATTGAACTCTCACCTATTGAATCGTCCATTAACAAGACCCCCGTATTTGATGGTACCAATTATGCATTTTGGGAGTTGAGAATGAAATTGTTTATTCAATCGCATGAGTATAAGACATGAAGGGTTGTTGTGAATGGACCTCAAGTACCTATGAAAATGGAGGGTGATAAGATAGTTCCTAAGCCAAAAAATGAATGGGATTACCATGATATAATGCTTGAACAAATTAATGCGAAAGCACCGAGTTTGCTAGGGTTATGGGTTGCACATCAGCTAAAGAACTTTGGGACCAACTTGAAGTGACTATGAAGGGACTAGTCAAGTTAAAGAGTCTAGAATTAACATTGCTTGTTCAAAGATATGAACAAATTTTTGCTAGATTCCTTGAAATTACTAGTGGCCTTAAGGCACTTGGAAGGGAATACTTTAATGCAGATATGGTGAGAAAAGTACTAGGGAACCTACCATTATCTTGGCAAGCAAAAGCAACGGCCGTACAAGAATCCAAGGATCTCAACAGCTATCAATTGAATGAATTGATCGGGTTACTTACGACGTATGAACTTGAGAGGAAAACTCATGAAGAAAAGGATAGGAGAATGAAGAAACCCATGGCTCGATGGCATCCAAACAAGATTCAAGTGATGATCATGGTAGTGATGATGACTCGGATGAGGAGATGACACTTCTTGCAAAAGACTTCAAGAAGTTTATGAAGTACAATCAATAGAAAAAAGGCACTACATAAAACAACTTCAAGAAGAAGGAGAAAGAGTTTAAAAACTCAAGGAAAGGAAAGAACGAGGTGCTTAAATGCTTCAATTGCAACAAACCCAGGCATATTAAAGCCAATTGCCTCAAACTTTCAAAAGCAAAAGATGTCAGAGCAAAGGCAAGACACTCAAAGCAACTTGGGATGTCACCGATAGCGAAGAAGAATTGGAGGAAGAGCATGAGGTTGCTAACTTTGTTTGTCTTATGGCAAATGAAGATGAGGTAAAATCTCTCCCTTATGATTCTAGTACTTCTCTTTCATGTGATGAAAGTGATGAATATACCCTTGAAGAAATGCAAGAAACTTTTGGAAAATTGCATAATGATCTTCTACTTGCTTTGAACCAAAACAAATGCTTGCAAAAGAAGTTGAAAGTTGCATTGAATGAGAAAAAGACTTTAGAAAAAGAGAATACATCTCTTGTTAAGAAAATTGAGACTTTGGAAAAGGAAAATGACTTTTTTGCTGAAGATTTTGTGAAGTTTGAAAAAGAAGTAAAAGATTTGAAAAAGATGAATGAGGATTTGAATAATATTATTCAAAAGTTTACAAATGGAAGGGAGAAGTTTGAAAAACTTCTTGGATCTCAAAAGATGGCATTTGACAAAACTGGAATTGGTTTTGGGCCTACTTTTAAACAAAAATACTTGAAACCTACTTTATGAAAGCATCCACTTCTACTACTCCCTTGAAATCCTATATTGTTTTCACTTATCATGAAAAACATGGGCACATTTCCACTCATTGTCATTACAAGAGACTTTGTGATAAAGACACTCTTTTCCCTCATTGGCAACGACTCAAATGGGTTGTAAAAGCCAAACATTAAATGACTTTATGTCAAGGACCCAAAGGATTTGGAGACCCATAAATAAGGCAGCTTGTACTTATTTTACTATTTGTAGGTATGCCATGTGAGCAAACATAGCAAGAATAAATGGATTTTGGATAGTGGGTGCTCTAAACACATGACGGGTGATCCCTCATTGTTCTATGACTTTAAAAAGGTCAAAGAAGGAGATGTTACCTTTGGGAACAATAGCAAAAGAAGAATAATTGGCAAGGGAACCATTGGTAACAAAAATTCTATTGCTATTCATAATGTTTTGCTTGTTGAAGGACTTAAGTTCAATTTACTTAGCATTAGTCAATTGTGTGACAAAGGGTATAAAGTTATTTTTTAAATCCACTAGTTGCATCATTTATGATTGTGAAAGCAATAATGTGTTATTCATTGCAATAGAAATGACAATGTGTACAAGGTAGAGATTGATCAACTTGAGAATCAAAGTGTTACTTGCGTGTCTGTTATGCATGAAAAATCTTGGTTGTGGCATAAAAGGCTGGGACATGTGAGTATGAGCATATTGAAAAATTTGTCAAAAAATGATCTAGTTAGAGATTTGCCAAAACTCAAGTTTGAAAAAGATAAAGTTTGTGATGCATGTCAATTAGGAAAACAACATAAAACTTCTTTCAAATCCATCAACAAGGTTTCAACTACTAGGGTATTACAATTGTTGCACATGGATGTGTTTGGAACAATTGATATGGTTAGTCTAGGAAGTTCTAAGTATACTTTTGTGGTTATAGATGATTATTCTAGGTTCACTTGGATCATGTTTAGTGCACACAATAATGAAGCCTTCAATGAATTTGCTAGACTGTGTAGAAAAGTGCAAAATGAGAAAGGCTATTTTATAACTTGTATACGTAGTGATAATGGCTCGGATATGTGAACACTTCTTTTATGCATTTTTGTGATGAGCATGGCATTGAACATAAGTTTTTGGCCCCTTGAACTCCTTAACAAAATGGGGTAGCAGAGAGGAAGAATCATACTTTACAATAAATGGCAAGGACCATGCTCAAAGAACACAACTTGTCAACATACTTTTGGATCGAAGCTGTTAACACGACATGTTATGTGTAAAATCATATATTTATTAGGCCCATTTTGAACAAAACTCCTTATGAGCTTTGGCATGATAAAACTCCTAAAATTTCTTATTTCAAAGTCTTTGGTTGCAAATGTTTTATATTGAGTATAAAGGACCATTTAAGAAAATTTGATGTCAAATCTGATGATGGTATCTTTTTGGGTTATTCCAGAGTAAGGCTTATTATAGAGTTAACAATAAGAGAACTCTTGTTGTGGACCAGTCAATGCATGTAACATTTGACAAGACTAACCCATTTGAGCTCAGAAAGGATGTTGATGATCTCTTGGAAAGAGATTCCTACTAAACAAGATCTCTTGAAGATCTCTTGGAAAGGACAACACTTGAAGATCGACCATCTACAAGTAAAGAGATTCCTACTAAACAAGATGACGCACATCAAGGAGAGGAATCACAAGATAAGATGAATGAAGAACAAAATCTAAATCAAGAAAACATCTTGGAGCAAGAGAGGATAATGTTGTTTTGCTGAAAAGTTGGAAATTCATGTGACATCACCCCAAAGAGAAAATTATTGGTGATCTCAATGAGGGTATAAGAACTAGATGTAATCTTAATACTTTTTGTAAGCATTGTGCATTTATCTCACATATAGAGCCTAAGAATGTTAGTGAAGCCTTGCTAGATGAAAAATTGGATAATGGCTATACAAGAGGAACTTAATCAATAATTGAAACAAGGTGTGGGAATTAGTTGAGAGACCTAAAGCCCACCTAGTAATTGGTACTAAATGGGTTTTTAGAAACAAACTTGATGAAATTGGTGTAGTAACAAGGAATAAGGCTAGACGTGTGGCTCAAAGATATAATCAAGAAGAAGGAATTGACTATGATGAGACTTATGCCCCCGTAGCTAGATTAGAGTCAATTCGCATGTTGCTTCCATTTGCGTATTATATGGACTTTAAGCTTTACCAAATGGATGTGAAGAGTGCTTTTTTGAATGGTTTTATAGAAGAGAAAGTGTATGTTGAACAACCTCCTGGTTTTGAAGATTCATGTTTCCAAATCATGTTTACAAACTCAAAAAGTCTTTATATGGTTTGTAACGAGCTCCTAGGGCTTGGTACGAAAGGATTAGTGGTTTTCTTGTTGAAAATAATTTCAAAAGAGGAAAATTAGATTAAACTTTGTTTATCAAAAGAGATAAAGATAATATCTTGCTTGTGCAAATCTATGTGGATGACATTATATTTGGAGCTTCTAATGTTGCATTGTGTGAAAGTTTTGCTAAGTGTATGAACAAAGAATTTGAAATGAGCATGACGGGAGAGTTGACATTCTTCCTTGGACTTCAAATCAAACAAACAAAGGAAGGAATATTTGTCAACGAAGCCAAGTATACAAAAGAAGTTATCAAAAATTTGGGTTTGAAGATGCTAAAGAAATTGGCACTCCAATGAGTCCCTCCACTAAGCTTGACAAGGATGAGAAGGGTAAACCCATGGATTAGAAAAGGTATAGAGGTATGATTAGTAGCTCGCTTTATTTGATAGCTTCTAGACCAGACATCATGTTTGTTGTATGTTTATGTGTTCATTTCCAATCTAGTCCTAAAGAATCTCATTTACTTGATATGAAGAGAATAATTAGATATCTTAAAGGCACAATTGATCTAGGACTTTGGTATGCTAAAGGAACCTTATTTGATTTATGTGGTTATTCCGATGCAGATTTTGCCAGTTGTAAGGTTGAATGAAAGAGTACAAGTGGTACATGTCAATTTCTTGGTCATTTCTTGGTGTCTTGGTCAAGTATGAAGCAAAATAGTGTTGCTATCTCTACGACCGAGGCCGAATACACTGCCGCTAGTTCATGTGTTGCTCAAATTTTGTGGATGAAGCAAAACTTGCTTGATTATGGCTTGCATTATAATCATGTTCCTACCTTTTGTGATAATACTAGTGCCATAAATCTCATTAACAACCCCATTCAACATTCTAGAACTAAACATATTGAGATTAGGCACCACTTTATTAGGGATCATGTGTAAAAAGGTGATATTGTGCTTGAATTCATTGAAACTTTGCATCAAGTCACTGACATATTTACAAAACCTTTGAATCAAGAGCAAGTTTGCAAAATAAGGAGAGAAATTGGAATGCAAACTTGTAATTAGTTTATGTTTACGTCATTAAATTTTGCTTGTTTTGGATTGAAGATGCAAAACTATGGTTAAAGTGCATATTTTTATGAAAAATGTCATATTTTTCTAAAAACCAAAATAGACTTAAAATTGAGTTATATTGCACAAAAATTACATTTTTTTTTGGTCAAAAACAGGTCTGTCGATCGACCTTTAGGGACATCCGGTCGACCACTAGGGTGCTCGGCACTTCTAGTGACTGGGTTTGCTGGTCGACCAACTGGGTTTGCTGGTCGACCAACAAATTCAGGCACATCTACTTTAAAACCTAATTTTGTCTCATCTCTTATTCTTTCCTACATTTTTAAAACCCTAACCCCAATTTCTCTCAAATCCCAATTCCAAAACATCCATTAAAATAAAAAAAAAATCTTCCAAATTACTTTAATATTTGCATTACCCATATCATAAAGACCATTCTGGCATCATTATTTCTTCAAAAATTGCATCAAAATGGTGGATTCAAGAAAAGGAAAGACAAAAGCTCCTTCTTCTATAAGACCAAGAACAAGCTCTTCATCATCTCAAACTCAATGACCACCACGACCAAAACCAACACCACTAGATGATTTGTCAAAAAAAGATGTGCATAGAAGAAAAATTTGTTATGGAAGATACCTTATGGATGCAAATCTTATGGGAACAAGGGTGATTGAACTTTTCCAGGAACAAGGTTGGAATAATTTCACTCGTGTTAAATGTGAAGTTTATGAGCCTATAGTTTATCAATTCTACTCTAATTTAAAAGAAGTTCAAGGTCTTAAACCTTTAACTATTGAATAGTGGTCAATGGCATGCAAATATTCATAAATGAGGAAACTTTACAAAAAATTTTTGGATTACCAATTGAAGGAGAAAAAGAGTATTCTACAAAAGGTTGGCCCCTAGGAAAAAGGCTTTTATTTGGAAGAATATTGATGGATTGAAAATTGGAGATCAAACTCTATACAAAAAGCTTTAAATCCTAAAAAAAGGATTATGAACAAGATCTTTAATGAAGTGTTGATGCCTAGGAAGACAAGTGATAATCGGTTTGGTTACCTTGATGCATACAACATGTATTTTGTGTTTGGGAAGCAAAAAGTTGCATTGCCTTATACTATAATGAATCATATAGTGCATCTTCCTGAGACGGGTCAACACTTAGGATACTGGATGGTACTTACTCAAATTTTCAAACATTTTAAAGTACTTTTGATAACTAACCTTAAGACAAAGGAGTTCAATTGGTATTTCAACATGAGCTATATAAATTAGATAGAAATCTACTAGTATAATGGAACAACAATAACTGAGGCTCAGTTTAAGAGTTTACCAACTGATATCCAAGCAAAAATTAGGAAAAGGTCAAGAAATCACACCACTTTCACATTGCCAATTACGGGTCCTACATTTGAAGAGGCTCAGGATGAAGTTCAAGATATTCTAGATGAGGCAGAAAGGCAAATGTGGGCTCGAGGAGAAAATATAAACATTCAAGAACCCGTTATTGGAATGCTAATGGAAGTGAGCTCTTCAGAAGAGAAAGACCTTAATTTGATTGAAGAATAACAAGAACTCCAGAGAACTCTGAGGGAATCAAGAAGAGAAGCTCAATTTGCATAGTAACGCCAAGTGAAGATGAGAAGTGGTGCTGGATCAAGTTTTGGTGCTCAATAGGGAATGTCACAAGAAGATTCCTCAATTATGGTGTAACTTCTAGAGAAAATGAAAGTCCTTAACATAAATATTGGTCAAATGACAACTACATGGACTAAAAATTGGCGTGAATTGACTGAGTGGTGTACCAACATTGACTCTGAGATTAAGGGAATGCACACAGACATGAACAAATTCTTCAAGGACTATCAGTGACATAATCCCTACATTTTTTTCACCATTTTTTTTTTAAAAAAAACATTGCACCTACATTTTTCTTAGCATCCTTGCATTCGAACATCTCATTTTAGTTTGAATTGGTTTATCCTTAGTTTTAGCCTTAGTTCTTTACCATGGTTTTTGGATACCTTGGTGTTTTGCTTTGATGATTATCTATCTTTTTTCAATTGAAAAGTGACTTTTCCTAATACTAAATGTTTTGATGATGCTAAAGGGGGAGAAGAATATGGAATATGTGATGCTATGAGATGAATACTTGATGATATGTTTTGCTATATATGTGATGAATGATGATTGTGTTTTGTCATATGATGGATGATTGCTTATTAGATGTGCGCAAATTAAGGGGGAGTCATGTCTATTTTAGTTCATATGAGTTTAATATGGTCATTTACATTTGTAAGCATATATTGAGGTGGAATTACAAGTCTTTTAATGAATAATAATTTGTCATCATCAAAAAGGGGGAGATTGTTGGCATAAATGCAATTTAAGTAATTGTTTTGATAATGAAAATTAGTACTAAAGCATGCTTATTTGAATGAATTAACTATACTTGCAAATAGTCTTTTGGAGAATATATCTAGCACATTAATCCTATCAAGTTGATGGAATGCAAATGAAGATAACTAAGCTCATGGTGGATGTCAAGTTTGATTGAACACAAAGCTTAGTTCAAAAAATGAAGGAAGCACTCAAGTGAAGATCATTGAAGAAGAAGAAGAAGAAGGAGTCACAAGGCGGAGATGAGATGACATAAGGGGTACCGATTATTCTCACTTGTGTTTAGCCTTGATTATGCTTAATATTATGACTTATGATTGCATGATTTCCTTACCTTTTTCTAAGTGCTTCTTTTCCAAAATTATTCTTGAAAATCAAAGTGTGGTTAGAGTTTTAAAAATTTTGAGAAACTTCAAAATTAATCTTCAAAAGCATGTCCTCGATCTTAAAAGTTGTTTATCAAATAATTTTGATGTGTTATTTTCTTGTTCAAATGTTTTAAACTCTTAAGGACATGCTAGAAACACTTGCAAAGTAAAACAGACACTTTTTGAAGCAAACTGGTAGCCAGAATTACATTCTAGAACTACCGGTCGCCTTCTAGTGGTCAACCGGCAGCGCCCTGTGGCTGACCGGCAATTCTAGAGAGAAATGGGTTTGCTGGTGGTCACTCATTCGGTTGACTAGACCATCGACGGGGAGCTATGCAGATTTGCTATTTTTAACTATTGACAGTACATTTATCACTCTTATAAATATCTTTTCACCCTTAATTTGGAAACAACCTTAGATTTTGAATTTCAAATATTTCCTAAGCTATTATTCATCTTTTCAAACACATTTTGCTTGGGAAATCATTCTTGTGAGCTATAAATTTGTATTAATCTTGAGCAAACTTTGAGCTTTTCATTTTCATATCCAGCTTTTCTAGAAGCTATAGTGATTTAGCTTGAAGAAACTCTTCTCTTATTGTTAATACATACACACCATAGCTTGATTATCTTGGGAAGACTGTAAAGCTCTTTGAGTACGGGGAAATCCTTGGCAAAAAGAGGCTTTTACTCGGGTTCTTTGGATTGGATCCAAAGAGGTGTAAAGAGTTGGTTTAAGCTCACCAATATTTGAAGAAGCTTGATAGTGGAGGATTGATTCAAGTCCTAAGGGGAGAATCCTTAGGCAGTGGATGTAGGCTTTGCCAAACCACCTAAAAATGGGTTGTCTCTCTCTCTTTCTCTCTCTCTCTCTCTCTCTCTTATTTCTTGATTTCTAGCTACTTTCACTATTGCATTTAACATTTTCGATGAAATGCCTCAACTAATGTGCTAATTGTTTTTATGCTAAAAAGTTGGTTATTTTGCTTGATTATATTTATATCTATCTAAGGAACATCATATTTGTGCTTTAAATTGATTTAGTTTATAGTTTGTGTAATTAATTTTAATTAAAAAAATCATATATAACTAAATTTACCTCTCCCTCTTTAGTTATATTACCATCTACAGTGGCGAAGTCAAAAAAAGAAAAAAGGAAAAAAGAGAATAAAAGGAAAGAAATAAGAGGATATTGAAAATTAATTAAAAACTAAAAATTATTCAAGTCAATTTTTAAGTATTTATGTTTTAACTATAATTTGTGAAGTTTTTTTTTCAATGGAATGGATCAAATAATATGATTTAAAAAACTAATGATCCTTTTGAAACCAAAAATAATTTGATGATCAAAACAAAAAATAGTTAAATAGTTTACCAACCTCAGAATAATTTATCCTATTATTTTCAATTTTTAATCTTATGGTACCGATTTCAACCATCTGCACTTGATACTCAACGTCGTGCAATTAGTACTTCGGTTGCTATCATTAACCATATAGCCTTAGTACAAAAATTATGCATGAATAGTAATTCTCATTACTTCCCTAGTTAAGCCTAATATGTAAAGTGGGTCAATAAGGATACGGTGCTTGAAAGGATTGTTTAGGAGCATGCATTTTAAATCTAAGTCAATTTTTTTCCTCTTTTTTCATGCAATTGATCACTTGAAGCATAATGAAGAACATACATGCCATATAAAATCCAAAACCATACATGCAATAGAAATAGAACATTCAAAAAGCAAAGTAAAAATGCGTATACCTCTTGTAGCGAGTGGGGTTTGATGTAGCACCTCAAAAAAAAAAATGTAAGAAACCTACAAAACTCGAAATATGGTGAGTGGAATAATCCTAGGCATCCTCATCCATAACCAATGGCTTCTAAATTTTGTTTTTATTCATTTGCTCCTATATTCTTGGCAACTTCCTTCTTTCTCCACAGCCTGTCCTTTCTAGTACCCTTCAAAGCTGGCTCCGCAGAAGTCATAGAGGGAGTTTGGTTCGGCTTTTACGCTGGTCAAACCTATTTAGAGTCCCATTTAAATTAGTAAATGTGTTTGTTTTAATTAAAACAAATGCTTCTTTTAGTGAGTTTAAGTAGAACTAAAAAGCTCCCTACCCCTAACTTTCACTTTTTATGGTGTTAAATACTTAAAAAAAGTAAGTTTGACCTAATAATTTACTATTTTCTCATTACCTTTTTATATATGTTCTTAAACCGTCTTTAAAGAAATTAGAAACATGAACATATAAGCATCTATCTTGTTCTTTCTTTGCAAGGTAAGTAAGATTTTATTCAATCACAAATTAGTACAAACATCTATCTATTTTTAGGACGTGTTTGTTTTAATTAAAACAAATGCTTCTTTTAGTGACTTTAAGTAGAACCAAAAAGCTCCCTACCCCCAACTTTCACTTTTTATGGTGTTAAATACTTTAAAAAAATAAGTTTGACCTAATAATTTACTATTTTCTCGTTACCTTTTTATATATGTTCTTAAACTATCTTTAAAGAAATTAGAAACATGAACATATAAACATCTATCTTGTTTTTTCTTTGCACGGTAAGTAAGATTTTATTCAATCGCAAATTGGTACAAACATCTGTCTATTTTTAGGACTTCTATTATGATGTATTTAATAATCTACATATTATCATAAATTAAATTGTAATATTTTAATAATGCATTTTCTTTAAAAAAAAAAGTTAAACAATTATGTTTGCATTTTAATTGACATTCTATTTTGCATTTTTAACAATAATTTTAACAATATTTATTAGCTTTTAGTGTTACTTAACTAAATAATTAAATACTTTTTTTTATAATTAAAACTTATATTCAAATAGATAACTACTTAAATTAAAAATAAAAAAATTGCTAAAAACCAAAGTCACTTTAAGTAGCTATTTCATAAGCCAATCGAAACACCCTCTGAGCAACTTCCTTCTCTTGTGCCCCTTCTTAAGGTACATGATATTGTGAAAATTTAATTACTTGTAAGTGCACAAACTATATGATTATTATGGGTGAGCCAAATGCAAGTCAATCTCTTAGGGATTTAGTAAGTAAAGGACAAGTTCTAGACAAAAAGGGATTCGAGGATAGCCCAAGTAATTAAGATTATCTCCCTTAAGCATGAGGTCCTGGGTTCAATCCCATAGGGTGGGAGGTTCAACCCCAAAAAAAAAGGTTCTAAACAAATATTCATATCTCCTAATATAGTTGGATTGGATTGATTTAGGGAAATAATAATAAATATAAAATTAAGTGATCGTAACAAAAATTAGAATTAAAACAATAATTAAAAAGTAATTAATTAAACTACTAACTAAGTAATAAAAATTAATTTTAGAATTAGATCAATTAAGTAACTAAACAAAATTAATTAAAGTAGCCAAGAAGATTAGAGAAGATATCTAATAGCATAAATAGTACAGCAAAAAGTACAATATGTGTTTAGAAAAAAGTAAATATGTGTTGTCATATTAAATCTTGTTATAAATGTTGTAAGGCTTTTAGTTAGCCAAAGTATTTATAAATAGGCACCACGATGTATGGGGTCAGGATACCATACGCCCTAAGCTATGTGCGCCAACATAGCATCGTGTACTTACTCACAATTTTTCTATTATATGTTCATAATTTTTACACTATATGTTTCCAACATTTAATTATTTACAAATTGCAAGTTTTATGTTTACAATTTTAACTCTTTATGTTCAAAATTTTTACTTTTTCATAATTTACTTATCCATTACTCTTATATTATATGTTCAAAAGTTTTATGTCATATGTTTACAACTCTTAGATATGTTCACAACTAGTGAACAACATATTCACATTTTGTGAACAATTTCGGAGCTCAAATTCAGAGGTGTTACTAGTGTCCAATCAATGATGGAATTCTTGTGTTCTGTTTGTTGGCATGAGGAGAGTGATTTCATTAAATTTCACATTGATTCGACCTGCCAAATTGTTAGATCTATTGAGTAGTACACCATGCACCTTTAGGTGTATTATAATATAGATGTATGGCATAATTTGCGGTAGTGATGGAGAATGTCTTGCAAGTGTTGTAAGAAGGTTATGAAATAAAGCTTTGTGAAAGAGTTCGTTCTATATTTCTCTCATAATAAAAATAATTCCTTTTCTCTATGATCCTTTCTACGTTACATTATATTATCTTTTTTTTCCTCACTACATTGTTTTGGTACCCTTAATAGGAATAAATTAAAATAAATTAAAATGAAAAAAGTTGACAAAATAATAAAATAAACTATTAAGAGTAAAAGGCTAAGGTTTTGGAATTTGTCTTACTAGTCTAACTTTAACTATATTCGATAATTAAATTGTCCCAACTTTTACTACATTAAAATCTCACTGCCATGTATTGTTATTATGGAAGATATTATTCCAAAGATTTAAGTTAATTAAATAAAAAATATGATTATTCAAATTTTAAAATATCTTCAAATTATTAATTGAATCTTAATCCAAAAATTACATTTAATATTCGACGTGAAATCATAATTATTAATGACTAAAAATTATTCAAAGCATGAGAAAAATATGATTGGACTAATCTAATAAATTATTTTTAATAATTAATAGGTGAATAAATATTAAAATGAATGATCAAATTCATGAAAAAATAAACAACAAACATAGGATCAATTAAAACTAATAAGACTTTATCCAAATCTTAGCAAGAAAGTTTAGCCTAACATGATAAGTGAACTAAAACTGAAAAACTAAAAAGTAAACATAATAAAAAAATAAATTAAAGTAGAGAAAAGAAAATATTATAGAAATTCTAGCTTTTAGGTGTGAAGAGAACTACAAATCACAATTCATGTTCTAGAACGAAAAAGAAAGGTGAAAATAAAAACCTAATCTAAGCACATTGTTGATCCTAAAATTTGCTACATTCTAATGTCCACATCCTCTTTTCTATTTGGAAGGCAAGGTCATTATGACGTTGGCTTGCAAGCCAAGACTTTGCCTTTTTTGTTTTTTTACTCTATTCTTTTTTTTTTCCCTTCAATTAAAAAATAGTAGCTTTCATTTGTGGCTGGTTTTCTACCTTCTCATGGGAAAGATACCTTCACCTACCTTACTAAGTCTCATTTAGCTCATCCTTAGTTGGAGAATAATATTATGATGTCAAATATATATATATATATATATATATATATGTGTGTGTGTGTGTGTGTGTGTGTGTGTGTGTGTGTGGAGAAGAGAGAAGAAAGAAGAAAGAAGGTCAATATAGGAAGAGAAGAGAGAGAAGGGAGAAGATAGAGAAGAGAAGATTTTTCTCATTTGATTTATATTGTGATTTTTTCTTTAAGCGTGTGTTGCACAAACAAAAGGGGTGGACATTGCTAAATGGGTGCATGGTATGGAAAGTTAACGGTAAATTTGTGGTGGGTGTATAATGCAAGAGTGGTTTGTGGTGTGGGAGGTATATGGTAAAATTTGCAGCCATCTAATACAAGAAAAAGATCCTAGTTCCAGGGTGTAATGTCTTATACGTGACTTTTGAGAAAAGAACCTAGTTCCAAGGTTCAGTATAACAAATATAAGGGTAATTCCCATTGCAACTTTTGTCAAAATTTTTAGCAATAGTTGTATGTTAACCTAAGATTATATACCTAGTTCGACCTAATACAATCTTAAAGATTTCAAGATGCTTTCATTCTTCAAGCTAATGGTAAATGTTTACAAAGTATAGTATAAGTTCCATTCCCATTAATTTCAATTTTTTTTTTGAAATGCAAGAATTTTAATAAAAGAAATAACAAAAAATGGATATAAGTATCAAATTGTGTTACAACTAAATTGAGACAAATCATGAATATCTGCCCTTCCCCCCTTGGAAAGACAAAATTACTATACTATCTTGTTTCCATGACCAAAGAAATTACATTGTACAAAGTCTCTTGCTTAGCTCATTTTAATTTCTCTCCAAGTTTGCAGTAAGCTAAGTAGGATAATTTTCCCTTGAGTGCATGAGGAGATGGGTTCAAGCTAGCATACGAAATATTAGAAGTACCTTTAGACAATGACCAACTCAAGATTTTAAATGAAGAGTAGTGAAAAAATATTCATCCTAAGTATTATACATAAAACAAGTAATGTAAGAAACTATTTATATTTAAAAATAAGAACTAGCATAAAATAATTTTCCTATGTTTAGTTAAACCTAATGACCCATTTGTTTCCTAAAAAGTAAGGTATATAAGCAAATAAGATGAACATATTATCTATATTAGTGACAAAAAAAATCAAAATAAGAATTACAATAATAAGATTAAAGAAAAGCCTTATTTTTAACAATTGACAAGATTGTTCTATTATACATAGAATTTTATTTGCCCCTTCAATGTCTGTTTATTTGCACATCTCATATGCCAAAATCTTGATTAATGACAAAAAATAATAATTATTATAACAAGAAGGTCCCCTTTTTTGTTACAATTTATAAAAATGAAAAACTAAGTTAATTAATTCATTGTACAAAATAAAATATTAAAGATATACATATAAGTATGAGCAATCTGCATAAAAGCAGTCAAAATACTTGAAGTGAAAAATACTAGCCTCGTTAATGAGGCAAGAAGTTGTGTGACTTTTGTGATGGCAATTTGCTAACAAAATTGTAATTTGGGAAAAAGTAGATATTTAGAGGAATGAGGGATTATTATAAAAAAGAAGAAAAATTAACTTTGACAATGTTCAAACAATAAATAATTAATAAATTTAGAAAAAGTAAACAATGAGTAATTCATAAGAATAAAAAAATTAAAGAAAAAGGTGATTCATTATTGATGTATATGGAATAAAACTTAAAAGTCCTTTTGTTTTTGCCTTTTTGGTCAAAGGTCGCGTGACTACTATTGTAAGTTCTTTTGCTTGGCGAGTGCTGTTATAAGTTGTTAAATGCTAGTTAAAACTTAAAAAGAAATTGATAAAAAAAATATCAGTAACCAAAGGATCAAACCCCCAACCTTCAACTCAAATGTTATGTAGGTGGCAAAATAACTAAAGAGAGGGAGGGGGGAAGAGGAGGGGGGGGATGAATTTAGTTATATTGAGGACTATTTTTTTTTTTTTGGTAAATTAAAATCAATTAAAAGCACAAATGTGATGTTCTTTTGAGAGATACAAACATAATCAAGCAAAATAACCAACTTTTTAGAATAAAAACAATAAGCATGTTAGTTGAGACATTTTATCAAACATGTTGAGTGTAATAGTGAAAATAGCTAGAAACAAGAAAAGAGAGAGAGAGAGAGAGAGAGAGAGAGAGAGAGAGAGAGAGAGAGAGAACACCATTTTTAGGAGGTTCAGCAAAGCCCACGTCCATCGCCTAAGGATTCTCCTCTTAGGACTTGAATCAATCCTCCAATATCAAGCTTCTTCAAAAGTTGGTGAAGCTTAAACCAACTCTTTACACCTCTTGGAATCCTACTCCAAAGAACCCAAGCGAAAACCTTGTTTGCTAAGGATTTCCCCACATCTAAAGAGCTTTACAATATTCCCAAGATAATCAAGCTGTGGTATGTATATATCAACAATAAAAGGAAAGTTTCTTCAATCTAAATCACTATAACTTCTAAAAAGCTAGATATGAAAATGAAAGGCTTATAGTTTGCTTAAGATTAATGCAAACTTATAGCTCACGAGAACAATTTCTCAAGTAAAAAGTGTTTTGGAAAGATGAAAAATAGCTTAGGAAATACTTAAAATTCAAATTCTAGGGTTATTTCTGAATTGGGAGTGAAGAGGGTATTTATAGAAGTGAGAAATGTACTGCCAATGGTAAAAAATAGAAAATTTGTGTGACTACCGATTGATGGCCTGGTCGACCGGATAAGTGACCGGTAGTATTTCCATTCCTTATTGGAATTACCGATCGGCCACAAGACTCTGCCAGTCGACTGGCAGATAGTGATTAGTAGTTCCAGAAGTATTTTCTAGTTGTCAATTTATGTGTGTGAGTTGTGTATGTTTGTATATAGTGTTTGCTTACACTTCTTAGGGTGTTTTAAAGCTCATTTGTGTGCATTGAGTATAGAGTTTTATACATATTTGTTAATAGTTATGCATAAGGTGAATAATTGCATAAATGCTACACTAAGTGCACTAATTGCATGGCTAAGGTGCATTTTGGGTAAAGTTGATGCTTAAGCTTAATTGAAGAAGTCCAGAAGAATATTGATGAAGGTTTGATGTTCTGGAACAAGATTGAGCATGCTAGATGATGCACGAGGCCAAGAAGGAAGTATTAGAGAAAACAAAAGTGAAAACGGAGTTGAAACGAAGAAGATATGCTACTACAGGTTGACCCCCTGTTCCAGTACTGGTCGACCGATAATGTCTTCTGGTACACTCTTCCGGTAGTTCCAGAAGCTCCATCAAAAGTACCGACTGAGTGATGCCCTAGTACCGGTTGACTGGTTAGGTCTTCTTGTAGTTGTGTTGAATGCCTATATAAAGCTCATTTCAGCTCATTTGTAGGGGAGGAACTTTTATTTCTAAAACCCTAATAAACCTTAACCCTTTACCCACTTCACCAAACACCTAAAACCACCATTTAAACCCTATACCAAGCTAGGATTGAAGCATTAACAAAGATTTGAGGGATTTGTACAGATTTGGAAACAAGTATTTAGAGGAGTTCTTGTTCTTTCTCTATTTCTTGTAAATATGTTGCTAAATTAGGCTAGATCTTTGAGTGTTTGTTGTTGTGTATTAGGTTAGGGCTTTGAATAAAGGATTTGTGTGTATCTTTGGCTCCTAATACATGTTGGTTTACATAAATTTATGGTATGATTCAATATGTCTAAGTATTGAAAATCAAGCATTCCTATGTGTTTGTTAAATTGCCTAAGTGAACTTGCATGTGTTATTTGTGCTTCAAATGCTTGTTTCTATTTATATTGGTGATGTGATTATGCTTAATACATGGCTTTGCTTAGTAGAGTAGGCTTTGGCTTTAAACCCAGCCAATAGGTTACATGCTTTGCTTAGTCGAGTTTAAGTGCTAGTCCTTGGCTTTAAACCCAGCCAAGTGGATAAGTTAACCTAGACTAAAGTATCCCTCACTCACGTTAATGTTGGTTAATCAAGCCTTAATGTCACAAAGTGTTTAGGTGCTAGCCCTTGGCTTCAAACCCAGCCAAGAGGATAAGTTCTAAGCACGAATTGTGTAGGCTAGGAGGGATTGGTCCATAGCTGGAAACCCAGCTAACGGGTTGAACCACTAGTATTGGTTTAGAGACTCCTGATCAACACAATGTCAATAGAAGTCTCGAGCCATAGATAGACCTAATCCTCAAACACAGCTCGAGTCTTATTGCAACGCTATCACCCTAGCTCTCCTTTTTCCTTGTTAGGTTTCCTTCATTAGCTTGGCACACTTACATTCTTCCATAGCTTAGGTTTTATTTCTTTTTCTTTTTTTCTAAGCTTCCTTCTATCCTAAAGAAAAAACACACAAGCATATAGCTAGTTTTAACACCCAGCACATAGGGACCAAACTAAGGTAGCCTCCATGTGGAGACGATACCCGTACTCAAATCTGCTATGCTATGAACGATCTGTACGCTTGCGGCTGTAAAACTCAAACACGATCAAGTTTTTGATGCCTTTGCAGGGGAGGGATGGTATTGGTTCTTTATGTGTATTTGTGTTTGTGATTAGCTGCTTGCATGTGCTCTATCTTTACTTACTTTCCATTATTCAAAAACTACCAAAAAAATTGAAAAATCTTGAAAAACCAAAAAAAAAAAAAAAGAAGAGTGAAGAGGTTTTACTAGTGATTCATTGAATATGACTGATTCTAATGCTTCTTGGTGGTCACTAGTATCCTTCTCCCTACTACCCAAACATGTTCCTAAGGCATGTTGCTTATGTGGAAGTTATGACCATCCAACCGTCTTTTGTCCCTCTGAAAATCCCCAATCTAGGGTTAGTACTAATTATGACCCCTATAGTCATGCATCATTTCATGCATCTTCATTTAGAAATCATGACTATAGGGATGCATATCTTATCATTGCAATCTATGTGAAAGCCAAGATTATGATTCCAATTCTTGTCCTACCTTTCACCCTTATCCCTGATTGCATTCAATGACCAAGAATACCCCTAGCAATCATATGCTCATGCATGCATCAATATCTTATCATCATGATTCTAGGGAGCAACATCATCTATTTTCACCATGGGGTCAAGATGACTCTTCATTCCATTCACCCTGTAGTTTCAATTATCCACCTCTAACAATTTCTTTTCCCACCCATTCCTTTCATGAGTTTTTTGATGGTTATGCACAAAATGATTTTAAATATGATTACCATTTCTACTCGGTTGAACACTCTTCTTTTAGGTCTCCTTCATATGAAAAGATTGCCTATATCTTATTCGTCCTCCAATCTAATCGAGAGAGACTAGATAACATGAAGTTGACTATCTAGATGAGTGCTTGAAAAGAGAGATTGGGAGTGAGCAACCTATGGTTGGAAGTCTTGAAATACCTTTAGAATGGGTTGAAGAGATAGGGGAGAGACCTAGAAATGAGGGACAAAGTGGTGAGCATGATGATTTGTTAGAGAGGAAATTAAAAAGAGAGGTAGATGGAGAGATCACATCTTGTAGTGAGGATGAGAGTGAGCGTGATAGTAATTTGGTTCTTGATGACTTCTTTGGCCATGTTTTAGAGAAAGTGGTACACTATCCTCTTATTCTTTCATCACTGCCCATTGAGTCGCATGAGCATATTCTTTCCTCTCTTCCCACACTTCCCATATACATAGAGGTTGAGTCTTATGGCAATAGTACTTATTCACATTCTGAGTCTACATCTAGGGAGTCTAACGTGTATTCTTCCCTTGAGCATTCATGCATACATGATGAGGAATCCTTTGAGTCTTATTTATCCTCTCCATTTGTGCCAACCCCTTGTGAAGAGCGTGATGAGGAAATGACAACCATTAGCGACGAATTTGTGGAAGCATCTGATGAGATCTTAGCTAGTGTGGATCTAGAGTCGTCTACTAAGGAGAATAGAGCATCAATTTTGGAGTTTTTACTTGATAAGTCTCTTGGAGTCAAGGATTGTTGTATTGAGGAGAATAGTCACCCCAAGAAAACACTTAAGGAAGAAATTGATGAACTTGAAATTGCAATCTATGGCTCTTTGGGTATGTTTGATGAATCGTTATAGATACCTTCTTCTACCCTCTTCACTAGGGAATTAATTGATGACATTAAGGATTTTTTAGATGAACATGAACCTTCCCTTAGTATGAGTAGACCCATTAGGATCGAGTCCATCCCATGTGAGGAGTTAGAATGACCAAGGCTTGATAATGTTATATCTTATGGAGAAGAAGAGTATAGTACGTCCACTTCTTTTATTGTTGCTTCTCCTTCTCCAAATGTCGCTCCTACTCCCCATTCCCATTCCGTTGAGTCTCCCTCTTTAGAGCTCATATTTGTGCCTTTAGGCATAGAACACTTTCATTTAGGGTTAGAAAGCACGTTTCCCATGTTGCATGCATGAGACCTATCTTTGACCCATAGGGATAGAGTGTTTTTAGCCCTTGATTGTGAGAAGAAGGCCATGGGGTGGCTAATTAAAGTACAAACGGGACATGATTCTTCAAGTTTGAGCATGCTTCATTTCCATAGTTGTGCACACATATTCATTTGATATTCCGGGGTGAGATCATGAAAACAGCACACCATGCATTCATTGCCCCAAACCTTAGTGCATGACCTTTTTCTCTCTATCTTTTGTGCTTTGATGATTATCTAACAATTTGTGCCACGCAACTTTAAACATGTGTTACTCTAACATTGACGCCCAGTTGGGGGCATCAAATCCAGCACTACTAGGAGGCACCCTAGGCTTGTTCATATTTTTCTTGTTCTTCTTTTATTTACTTTCCTTTGCTTTTGTATATAGTAGATTAGTTGTTTTACCTATTCTTACTTTGTTTATAGTAGATTGGATTGCTTTTGTTTGCTTTTGTTTTCTTTATCTTTTAGTTGTTTAGGTTATACTTTGTTTGTATCCTTAGTAGATTAGATTTTTGCTCCCTTACTTGTTCTTGCTCCATTCCATCATTTGTCCATCAATCCTGTACCCCTTGCATACATCCTTGTTTATCTTTTTGAAATGTCAATGTGGACTTGCATGTATTGACTACTAATCTCTTCTTTGTTTTTTGAGTATTAGTGCTTTCTACTAAGGAGTAAAGAAGTAGATCATTGGATTATCTTTGGCATTTGTGGGACACAAGCAAACAAGGTTGTATCTATCCATTTTTTACTTGTCCTTATCTATCCTACAACATTCCCCATATGTGTTTCATATGCTTGCTTGTTGTTCTTGGATGCTATTTGCTTGAGGACAAGCAAAGTTTAGGTTTAGGGGTGTGGTTGTTCCTTTACTGTTTATATCATGTTTGGGGTAGATTTACATAGTAGACCTTGTTTTTGCTCAAAATTTTGTTTAATTTTTTGCATGTTTTGAGTGGGTGTATCTACAGATTGGTTGGAGAGTTGGCCTTTGCTATTAACTTAATTGATTAGAGAAGATAAAGGTGTATTGTCGGGAGTCATGAAGTGTGGGGTATGATGTAGACTTTGAAGAGAATCCTTTTGAAAACTATGGGGAGTGAGCGTTTCCAAGAATGCACCTTGTAGTTATCCCATAACTTGGTTGGGAAAAGTGTTTCTAACGGGTTGTTGACATGAGTGCCCCTTCTTTGATTGGTTCTTTTAGTATGCCTTAGCCTTTTCTTTTTCTTTTCTTTTTGTTCTATGTTATTTATTTTTAAAAAGTGCAAAAAAAAGGAAAAATACAAAAAAATGAAAAAAAAAGTGGAACATGAGAAAAACCCAAAAAGGCAACAAAAAGATGAGAAAGTGAAGTATGTAAAATAAGTGTCAAGTGACACAAAATCAACTTGACATAAGTGTTTTATTTTGATATTTCATTGTATTGTAAATAAGGCTCTCACACCATTTATGAGCCATTGTGTTGTATCTTTTTTCTGTTTGTATCTTTAGGGCCAGGTGTATATTGGGAAGCCAAATTAGTTGATAGGGCATAAAGTATCAATATCCCGGGTGTACGAGTTAGAATCCTTAGTTTGTGGAGGTTCAGCTACTTGGTAACTTCCCAAAGAGGTGGGAGACCCCTTATGATTGAGGGCAGGATTTGAAAAAGGCTAGGGAAGCCCTTACATAAAAAGAATGACCCTCTCTTAAAGGCAAAAAGATAGCAAGTCAATACAACCAGAAACTCTTTAAAAAGCAAGAGGATAGACTTGGATTAGGCTTGCTAGGTTTGGGGGTGTTGATGTGTGTGAGTTGTGTATGTTTGTGTATAGTGTTTGCTTACACTTCTTAGGGTGTTTTAAAGCTCATTTGTGTGCATTGAGTATAGAGTTTTATACATATTTGTTAATAGTTATGCATAAGGTGAATAATTGCATAAATGCTACACTAAGTGCACTAATTGCATGACTAAGGTGCATTTTGGGTGAAGTTGATGCTTGAACTTTAATGAAGAAGTCTAGAAGAATATTGATGAAGATTTGATGTTTCAGAACAAGATTCGAGCATGCTTAATGATGCACGAGGCCAAGAAGGAAGTATTGGAGAAGACGTAAATGAAAATGAAGCTGAAACGAAGAAGATATGCTACTACACTCTTCCGGTAGTTCCAGAAGCTCCATTAAAAGTACTAGCTGAGTGATCCCCTAGTATCGGTCGATCGGTTAGATCTTTTGGTAGTCATGCTAAAGGACCATCTAAAGCTCGTTTCAGCTCATTTATAGGGAAGGAACTTTTATTTCTAAAACCCTAATAAACCTTAACACTTTACCTACTTCACCAAACACCTAAAACCACCATCTAAATCCCATACTAAGTTGAGATTGAAGTATTAACAAAGATTTGAGGGATTTGTACGGATTTGGAAGCAAGAATTTAGGAGAGTTCTTCTTGTTCTTTCTCTATTTCCTGTAAATATGTTGCTAAATTAGGCTAGATCTTTGAGTGTTTGTTGTTGTATATTAGATTAGGGCTTTGAATAAAGGATTTGCATGTATCTTTGGCTCCTAATACATGTTTGTTTACATAAATCTATGGTATGATTCAATATGTCTATGTATTGAAAATCAAACATGTCTGTGTATTTGTTAAAATGCCTATGTGAACTTGCTTGTGTTATTTGTGCTTCAAATACTTTTATCTACTTATATTGGTGACGTGATTTCCAAAAAATTGTAAAAGGCAAAAATGTGCACAAATATCAAAAAGATGAAAAAAATTGAAAAAGAGAAAAAAAGCCAAAGGCACCAAAAAGTTTTGTGAATAAGTGCATAAGTGACACAAGGTGAACTTAGCACAAGCTATCCTCTATGTAGATATTTGAATAAGGCTTTTTATAAGCCATTGTGTTTGTATATTCTCTCTCTTCTTGTCTTTGAGGCTTTGTGCATGGTGGGGCGGCTATGTTAGTTGAGAGGGCACGAAATATCAACATCCCAAGTGTGTGAGTTAAAATCCTAGGCTTGTGGTGGATTGGCTACTTGGGAAATTCCCACGAGGAATGAGGCCCCTTATGAGTAAAAAGAGGATCTAAAGAGACTTGGGGATCTCTCCATAATAGGAATGCCCCCTTCATGCTTCTTAGACTAACTTTGATAGTGGGTCAATCCCTTGGGTAACCTTTTGCATCAACTTTAGAAATAAACTTAAGATTGGGCTTGATTGGGGACAAGCAAGGAGAAGGTTTGGGGGTGTTGATGTGCTATGTTTTTGTGTGTGTTTGCACTGTCATTTGTCCATGTTTAAGAGGTGTTAAGTGCTTATAAAGATGCATTAGTGTAGTACTTATGCTAAGAATAGGCTTAAGCATAGACAACTGTACATAGTTGAGTTAAAGAGACAAATGCTACACTAATTTCTTGTTTTCAATGATTTAGGTGAATTTTGGGTTAAGATTGAGATTGCACGTTGATGGGTGATGAAGATGGGAGATGTATGGGTCAAGAGGAGAAGATCGAAAGCCGAAAAGACAAAGAATGGAGGAAGAAAAGCCAGCTGGACGACCTAGAAGAAAAGCTGGTTGACCAACTAGGTCAACCGATCACTCTAGAAAGCAACAAAAAAATTGCCTATTGAGTTGCTCTTTTAAGCCGGTCAACTGGCTAGGTTGACCGACCACTTTAGAGAGCTACTAGAAAAGACCAGTGGCCCACCCCTTCAGAGCTGGTCAACTAGCAGTGCGTTGAAAATTATAAATAGAGCTCGAATTTTACAGAAGAAGAGGAGACTTTAGACCCAACACACACACTTCACACCTAAAATCTCACACACTTAACCCTAATTTTCACCCACTTCACACACTCTCTCTCACATATTTATCACCTAGAATCAAGTTGATTTGGAGGGTTTCAAACATTTGGATTCAAGTTTGTTCAAAAGCTTTGTACAAGACTAGCTAGAATGAAAGGAAAGCTTCATATCTCTCTTTTATTCTATTTTCTATCATGATTGAGTAGACTTATGTAGGGTGATTTAGCTTATGTAATAGGTTAACTATGTACTCTTATAAGATAGGATTTGATGTTTTAACATATACATGTTTTGATTTTCTGGTTTAAGTGGTTATTCTATCATTCATGTCTAAGTGTTTGATAAAATGCCTAAATAAGTAGGATGTGTATAAATTGAAGTCTATACACATCTAATCCAAGCTATAATCATGTCTATGTGTTTTTTTTATGTGGATTCCATGAAGTGGCTAATGCTTATATTCATGTCTATATTATTTTTGCATACTTAGTAGTGAATATGACTTCAATAACGCATACATGTTGGTTCTTAATCAATTCTAATGGTGTAATCTGAGCATGGTGATATTTTGTAGTTGAATAGATCCCATTATTTGCGAACACTTTGGCCTAAAACATGAATAATTGTGCTAACAAAGGTGAATTCTGCTGTAGTGACCTTAGAATGATGGCATGTAATTTAAGGCTAGGCTAGGTTGAGTCTCCTTTGGCTTTAATTCTAGCCAATTGGTTTTTGGATAGGCTTAGTCGACCCTAGCGACACTAGGTCTTGGCTTCAAATCCAGCCAATGGTTTAGGTACTAGGGTAGGTTCATTCTAAGTCACCTAGGGAGCTAGTTAGTAACTCTTAAGGCCTTGAGTCATAAGGACCACGTTGTAGCTCTAGGAGGCATCACCTAGGAACGGACCCGCACCGAGTCTTAGGGGGAAATTAGGACATTAATTAGTAACCTAGCTAAAAGCAATCACCATAGTAAGCCATCATCCTTTAATCCCATAGCATTTGAGTAAAGAATCACCCATTCACAAGTTGAAGTCACCCTAACACCTTTGCATATGTTAGTCCCCTCTAGATTAGCTTGTTTCCATGCTTCCTATTCTCATAGTGTAGTTTTATTTTCTTACTCTCGAGCTCTCGTTAATCCAAAATCTCAAAAATATGCTTAGTATATGCTTTCATTTCAGCTCCTTTAAGAGACATGAACACAGAATCCACTCTACCAACTAGCCTCCTTGTGGTTCAACACTCGTTCTCGTACACACTCTACTACATTGATCCATGCGCTTACAAGTCTTTAGAGCTTACATTCTAAGAGATGATCATTAAGCTTTATTGATAGGGATACTTGTGCTTGATTGAATACAAGTGACCTAAATGCTTCTTGGTGGTCCTTGGTATCCTCTTCCCTGCCACCTGAACGTGTTCCTTATGCATGTCGCTTGTGTGGAAGTTTTAGACATCTAACCGTTTTCTATCCCCATGAAAATTTCCTATCTAAGGCTAGTGCTAACTTTGACGCCATGGTCATGCATCATCTCATGTATCTTTATTTAGTAATCATGACTATAGGGATGCATATTCTTGTTATTGCAATCTATATGGAAGCCATGCTCATGATTCCAATACTTGCCTTGCCTTTCACCCTTATCCTCAATTGCAAGCTATGCCCTATGCCCCTATTAATCATACACCTATGCATGTATCCTCATCTTATCATCATGATTCTAGGGAGCGACATCATGCATTTTCATATTGGGGTCAAGATAACTCTTTATATTTTCCACCTCATTGCTTTGGAAATCCATCTCTGACACCTTCTTTTCCCATCTGCATTTCCTTCGAGTATTATAATGGTTGTGCTTATACTGTTTCCAATCACGAGATTTCTCATTCCAACTTGATTGAACGCTCTTATTTCAGGTCTCTTTGACGAGATGAAAAGAATGATTATCTCCTACGCCTCCAATCTAACAAAGAGAGACTAGATAGATTGATGCAACAAATCAACTATCGAGTTGAGTACTTTAGGAAAGAGATTAAGAGTAAGCAGCCCATTGTTGAGAAAATTGGGATGGCATTAGATTAGTTGAAGAGACAGGAGACAGACCAAGAGATGGGAGAAACAAGGGTGAAAATGATGATGCGTTGGAGAGATAACTAGAAAGAGAGGTTGATGGACAGCTTACATCATGTAGTGAGGATGAAGATGAGCTTGATGAAAACTTGGTTCTTGATGACTCTTATGGATATGTTTTAGAGGAAATAGTACCTTATCTTCTAAAGCTTTCAACACCTTCCATTAAGTCTCATAAGCCTATCATTTCTTCTCATCTCACACTACATACACACTTGGAGGTTAAGTCATGAACATAGTAATCATTTGTATTTCGATTCCTCATTTGGGGAGTCTAGGGTACATTCCTCCCTTGAACATTCAAGCATACATGACCCAAAATCCATTGAGTCCTCTTTATCCTCTCTGTGTGAATTGACCCTGTATGAAAAGCGTGACGGTGAGATGATACCCACTAGTGATGAACGTATGGACATATTTGATAAGACTTTAGGTAGTGAAGGTTTAGAGTCATCTATTGGGGATAATAAGACATCAATTTCATAGTTTTTAGTCTCTTGAGGTTAAAAATCATTGTCTTGAGGCAATTAACAACTCTAAGAAGACACGTAAGAAAGGAATTGATGTGTTTGGAAGAATGATCTATGGGTCTTTTTGGATGTTTGATGAATCAATTTTGGAGAAAGAACCCAATAGGATCGAATCCACCCCTCATAAGGAGTCAAAGCTACCTAGGCTTGAGCATGATCTATTTTGTAAAAAGGAAGAGTGTTGTGCTTCCATGAGCATGATCTATTTTGTAAAAAGGAAGAGTGTTGTGCTTCCATGTCTTTGACCTTAGACCTTCCTTATCCAAATGTTGCCCCTACTCCCCTTTCCCATTCTGTTAAGTCTCCTTCTTTGGAGCTTACATTTGTGCTTCATGCATAGAACATTTTCATTTAGGGTTAGATTGCACATTCTTCACGTTACATGCATTTGACTTATCTTTAAGCCATGGGGAAGGAGTCTTGTTAGCCCTTGATTGTGAAAAGAAGGCAATGGGGAGTTAGAGAGCACATGGGGCACGATCCCTCACGTTTATGCATGCCCACTTCTACACTTGTGTGCATATTCTCATTTGATAGTTCAGGATAGGAGTTAGAAAAGGGGTGCATTGTGCATACATTGTCCTACCATATATTGCATGACCCTTTTCCTTCTACTATCTGTGCTTGGTTGAATATCTAGCAATTTGTGCCTATTAATTTTAAACATTATGGCTCTAGCATTAGCGCTCGGGTAAAGGCGTTAAATCCAGCAGTACTAGGAGGCACCTTAGACATATGTATACCTTTCTTGTTTCCTTGTCTTTTACTTGTTTTCATATTTTTTTTGTTTTCACTAATTATACTTGTTTTCTCGTTTACTTTCCTTGATTGCCATTTTTCTTGTTGGTTGTTTTTCTTTTTTGCCCTCCCAAGTGTTGATCCTCACTTCTATTATTTCCCATTCTTTATACACCTTATTTATCATTAGATGATGCCAATGCGAGTTTGCATGGCATTGCTACTAATTGTGTGCTTTGAGTGTTTGTAATTTGTTAAGAAATAGGGATAATAGCTGAATCATTATCCTTGGGAATCGAAGAGTTTCAAAAGAATGCAAGGTTGTGTCAATCCTTTCTCCACTATATCTACCCTATCCTAATCACCCTCACTTGCTTTGTATTGCCTATTTGCTTGTTGAGTAGTATTGTTCTATTTGCTTAAGGACAAACAAAGTTTAGGTTTGGGGGTGTAGGAGTTTAATTTTATTGTTTTATGCTTTGTATTGGATAAATGTGCATTATGTGCTTAAAATGGTGATTTTTTTTTTATTTTTTATATTTGGCATGAAGAATTATTTATCTCATGGTTGATTGGAGTATTGGCTCTTGTGATTGATTTAATTGATTGGTGGAGATAGGGTTGTATTGTGAGGAGTGAATGGAGTGGAGGGAGAGTCAAGACTTGAAAGAGAAGCCCTTGAAAGCTGTGGGGAGTGAGGACCTTTAAGACTGCCCCTTATGGCCACCCCATAGCTTGGTAGGAAAAAGTGAAGAAAAAGGGTTGTTGATGTAAGTGCCCCTCCCTTGATTGATTCTTTTTTTATGTTCCTTAGTCTTTCTTTTTTGTTTCTTTTTGTTATGTAATGAAAAGTGTGAGAAATTCAAAAAAAATGGAAAAAGACAAAAAGCTTGAAAAGCCAAAAATAAAAAACAAAAAATGCAAAAAGCCAAAAAGCAACAAAAATATGAAAAGTGAAGTTCATTGAATAAGTGCTTAAGTGACACAATGTCTACTTAGCACAACTTGCTTCTTTGTTGATTGTGAATTAGGCTCTTTCGTCACTTTGTGAGCGATTGTGTTTGTACATTCCTTCTTTCCTTATCTTGAAGGCTATGTGTATGTTAGGGAGGCCATGTTAGTTGAGTGGGCACGAAGTATCAACATCCAACGTGTGTTCGTTAGAATCCCAGGCTTGTGGAGGTTAAGGTTACTAAGAAACTTCCCAGAGGTGTGAGACCCTTTATGAGTAAGGGGAGGATCCAAAAAGGCTTGAAATCCATCTACAAAAAAGAATGACCCCTTCATATGCGTTAGACTCATCAAGATTGCAAATCAATCCTCTAAGCTACCCTCTTTACCAACTTTGAGATGGACTTAGGTTTAGGCTTGCTTAGGGACAAGCAAGGAGAAGGTTTGGAGATATTGATGTGTTGGTTATGTGTGCGTTTATGTATTGCATTCTTATTCTTGTTTTGAGGTGTTTTGTGCTTTATTAGGTGTATGTATAGCATTTGTATCATACATAAGCATATTAGGTTTTAGGTGTCTATAGTTGAGCTTAAGCGTAAATGCTACACTAAAGTGCACTTATCTTGTGTTTTACGTGAGTTTGAGGAATGTCTTGAGCTGAACAAAGATGGAGATGGTTTGGGCAAGAATTGAAGAAGATTTTGTGGATGAAAAGTGGAAGAAAAGCAAGAATGGAGGCTTCCAGACAAAGGCCAAAGCAACTAAAACAAAAATAGAGCAAAAATGAAGCCAAGAGAGAGCAAATAGGCACTACCAGAACACTGGCTTTAGAGTACTAGTGCAGCCCCTCTCTAGTCCGCCAAAAATAGAGAGCAATCTTCTACTACCAGAATAGAGGTCCCTTGGTATTGGTGCATCGGTAGGTGTTTCGATAGTCGTGGAGAATTGGCTATATAAGCCCTCTTTTGGTCGTTTTTAAGAGAACAAGTCATATTCTTTCACACCCATCTCCCAAAACTCTAACTCACCCACCTTACACACTCACTTTTAAACACATTTAGCACCTAGGAATCAAACTTCTGAGAGGATCAAGCACAAGGATTTAGGCATAACTCTTGGATTGTAAAAATATGGCTTTGGATAGAAGGGCATGTTTCTTATCTCCCTTTTATCCCAAGTTAATATATGTATAAATAGAGCATGTAGGGTGATTTACTCTTGTATTATGGATTGATTATTACTTTTTATTAATTGGCACTTGATGGATTTATTTATATATGCTTTATGCTTAAGGTTTCAAAGGTTGTTTTACATACATGTCTATGTGTTTGTTAAAATGCCTCAATTAAGTTACAGATGTATATTAAAGTCTATTATGCTGTTAACCATCTCTAAATCATTATGCTCTTGTATGTCTATGTGTTTGTGTGGTGATTACTTGAAGTAGGTATGCTTATATAAATGTCTATGTGTGTGGTTGCATATTAATAGCATAAATAGCTTCTATTGCATACATGTCGGGTGCCATTGCTTAAATTGGTGTAATTTAAGTATGTCTATGTGCTTAATAGTAGAATACTCAGGAATATTCTTGAACGCCATGCCCTAGATGTGTTTGCTTTGTGCTTAAAAGTTAATACCCACTATTGTGATGATGATTGGTGGTGCATAACTAATGGCTAGCCTAGGTTGAGTCTCCGTTAGCTTCAAATCCAGCTAATGGATTTCAGGGTAGGTTAGTCGACCTTAGATGGACTAGGTCTTGGCTTTAAATCTAGCCAACGATTTAGATGCTAGGGTTTAGATCGATCTAAGTCACCTAGAATCCTAACTAGCTAGCCCTATGGCCGATCATATAGACTACGCTGTAGCTCTAGGTTAGTTGATGCTTAAGGATGGACTTGTTTTGAGGCTTAGGGTATAATTAGGAGGTTAATTCAAAGTCTAAATTAGAGTAACCCAAGTATAATCGATCAAGCAACCCTAACAAAAAGTAGTAATCACCTATTTGTATGACGTAATCACTCTAGCCCCCATTTCCACGTGTTTGATTCCCTTAGATCGCTTGATTCCCCCATTTCACACACATACACACCACCTTTTTATTTTCTTGCCTGTAGCTTAGATTTATCTTTCCCAAGCTCCCCTTAGACAAAAAAAACACCAAAAAGATTATAGTTAGGGCCCCAACACGTTGCTCTTTAGGACGCACAAAGCTGAGGACACTGTATGTGTTAGGCCTCCCTGTGGATTCGACCTCGCACTCGCACACACTGTGCTGCACGCAACCCGTGCACTTGCGAGCTATTTTGGCTTGTGCTGCAAGATAGCAATCAGAATCCTATAGCAAAGAGTATAAAATCAACCCATTACATAAGTTTAGTCATCTTAAGCTTTCTACTCAAGCATCAAATAAAATAGAATGAAAGAAGGTTGAGGAAACTACCCTTCCATCCTTACTTGCTCATGTACAAACTTAAGCAAATCTTCACCAAATATTATTGTAATCCTTCTAAGAAAAGCTTCGATCTAGGTGGGGTTATGTCGGTGTCCAGCTGGGGGCCTTGGCCGATTAACCTGCCTAGCCGTTAGGTCGACCGACCTAACGGCCTTAGCTATTAATCTAGCTAGTCACCTAGGCCGGTCGACTGGCCCTGGAAAGGGGTCGATCGACCAGGTCAAATCCCTGCTAGTTTTCCTCACTTTGCATCTGTTTTTCTTTAATTAGCCACCCCAATGCCTTCTTTTCATAATCAAGGGCTAAGGACACACTTTCCCCAAAGGTCAAAGATAGGTCTAATGCATGCAACATGGGAAATGTGTTTTCTGACCCTAGATGAAAATATTCTATGCATGAAGGCACAAACGTGAGCTCCAAAAAGGAAGACTCAATGGAATGAGAAATGGGGGTTGGAACGACATTTGGAGAAGAAGGAGCAATGATATAGGAAGTGGATGTACTGCACTCTTCTTTTCCACAAGATATATCATGATCAAGCCTAGGTCGTTCTAACTCCTCACGAAGGGTGGATTCGATCTTAATGGGCTCTATTTCCATCAATGAATCATCAAACATCCAAAGAGACCCATAGATCTTTCTTCCAAGCACATCAATTCCTTTCATATGTGTCTTCTTAGAGTTGCTATTCTCTTCAACATCGTGATTCTTAACTCTAAGAAACGAATCATCTAAAATCTCTGAAATTGATGTCTTGTTTTCCCCAATGTATGACTTTAAGCCTTCACTAGCTACAGTCTCTTTAAATTCATCAATACATTCATCACTAGTGGGTGTCATCTCGCCATCATGCTTTTCATACGGGGTGGACACTAATGGAGTAGGCAATGGTGACTCAACGGATTCATCATCATGTATGCAAGAATGCTCAAGGGAGAATGCGCTAAACTCCCTAAATGCCGACTCGGAATGCAATTGAGTACTATCGACACAAGACTCAACCTCCATGTGTACAGAATGTGTGGGATGAGGAGAAAGAAAAAGCTCATGTGACTCCATGGGAGATGTTGAAAGCTTAGGAGGATAGGGTACCATTTCCTCTAAAACATAATCACAAGAGTCATCAAGAACCAAGTTATCATTAAGCTCATCTTCATCCTCACTACAAGATGTTATCTCTCCATCAACCTCTCTTTCTAGTTGTCTCTCCCATACATCATCATTTCCACCACTAGTCACCTCATCGTTAGGTCTCATCTCTATCCCTTCAACTCGTTCTAAAGATATTTCAACATTCTCACTCATGAGTTGCACACTCTCAACCAATCTCTCCAAGGACACACCAAAAGATTTGGTGTCTCGCTTCAAACTCTCTAGTTCCTCTTGATTAGATTGGAGGAGAGATTGGGATTGCTCAAGCATTTGATCTAGTTGCTCCGAGAGTGTAGACATAACGAAAGAGGGTTCAACCGAGTGAAAAGGGTAGTCATTTTGAAAATCATTTTGCACATAACCATCAAAAAACTCGGAGAGGAATGGGTGGAAAAGAAAGTGTTGGAGGTGGGCAATTGAAACTAGAAGGTGAATGGAATAAAGAGTCATCTTGACCCCATTGTGAAAATGCATGATGTTGCTCCCTAGAATCATGATAGCTAGATGTAGGTGCATGCATGGGCATATGATTGCTAGGGGCATAGGGCATTGCATGCAATCGGGGATAAGACTGGAAGGTGGGACAAGCACTAGAAAAGTGAGCACGGCTTCCACAATGATTGCAATAAGAAGAATATGCATCCCTATAGTCATGATTACTAAATGAAGATGTATGAGATGTTGCATGACTATAGGGGTCATTAGTAGCACTAGCCCTAGGTGGGGAATTCTCGTGTGGACAGAAAACTGTAGGATGCATGAAACTTCCACACAAACGACATGCATAAGAGACACTTTCGGGTGGTGGGGAAGAGGATACAAGTGACCACCAAGAAGCATTAGGATCGGTCATATTCAATGAATCACAAGTAAAACCTCCTCACAAACAATTTTTTAATTAATTTTTTTAATTAATTTTAATTTTAATTTTCTTTTTAAGTTTTCGAAAAAATGGAAAACAAGTAAAAATAAGCCACACGCAAGCAACCAATTGCAAACACAAAAGCACACAAAGAACCAATACTGTGCCTCCCAAAGAACGGCGCCAAAAACTTGATATCGCTATTTGAGCACAAGCCTTAATAGCCCGCAAGTGCACGGACGTGTGCGATGCAGTGTGTGCAAGTGCGGGTCGAATCCACGGGAGGCTACCTTAGTTTAGTTTACGTGTCTTTGGGGTGCCTTAAACTAGCTACGTGCGTGTGTGTACTTACTTTGAGATGGAAGGGAACTCGGAAAAAAAAGAAAATAAACTAATCTATGGAGGAACTTAAGGGAGCCAAACTAAGGAAGGAGACACTAATAAGAAGAAGGGGGACCTAGGGCGATTGCATTGCAACTAGACTTGGGCTATGAGAACGGATGAGGTCTATCTAAGGCTCGAGACTTCTATTACCGTTGTGTTGATCGGGGGTTCTCCTAACCAATACTAGTGGTTTAACCCATTAGCTGGATTTAAAGCTAAGGGCCAATCCCTCCTAGCCTACGCAATTCGTGTGTAGAACTTATCCTCTTGGCTGGGTTTAAAGCCATGGACTAGCATTTAAACACTACGTGACATTAAGGCTCAATTAACCAACACTAACGTGGATGAGGGATACTCTAGTCTACGTTAACTTATCCGCTTGGCTGGATTTAAAGCCAAGGACTAGCACCTAAACTCGACTAAGCAAAGCATGTAACCTATTAGCTAGATTTAAAGCTAAAGCCTACTCTACTAAGCAAAGCCATGAGATTACGCACAATCACATCACCCAAATAAGTAGATAAGAGCATTTGAAGCACAAATAACACATGCATATTCACTTAGGCATTTTAACAAACACATAGACATGCTTGATTTCCAATACATAGACATATTGAATCATGCCATAAATTTATGTAAATAAATATGTATTAAGAGCCAAATATCTACACAAATCCATTATTCAACGCCCTAATCTAATATACAATAACAATCAACCCTAAATCTAGCCTAATCTAGTATTTACAAGAAATAGAGAAAGAACAAGAAGAACTTCCCTAAATTCTTGCTTCCAAATCCGTACAAATCCTTCAATTCTTTGTTTGCTGCTTCAATCCTTGCTTGGTGTGGGGTTTAGATGGTGGTTTAGGGTGGTTTGTGTAGTGGGTCGAGGTTAGGGTTTATTAGGGTTTAAGAAATAAAAGTTCCTCCCCTCAAAAGGGCTGAAAAGTGGCTTAAATAAAGCTTTCAACGCGTCCAGCCGGGGGCCCGGCCGGTCGACCGGCTTTGGGCCTAAGTCGTCCGGCCAAAATTGGCCCAGGTTCTGATCTGGCCGGTCGACCGTCTTTGTCGTCCGGCCTATACAGAGGCTAACCGATCTTGATAGTAAAATGGTCATATCTTGCTCGTTTTAGCTCCGATTCGCGCACCGTTTTTTTCTATGGCTTTGTATCGTCGTGGGGGATCTCCCAAGCCATATTTTGCACCCTAAAATGTATCCAAAATTTGTCCATGTCCTTTTTAGGTTGCAAGATCCGAATTTGGCTCACGTTGCGCTCAGTTTCGCCTCGGTCGCTCTTTCTTTCTTCCGGCCATTTCCAAAAGCACTTTTCTTCATTCCTTTGCATCCAAAACACCCTTGGCTTTGTTCCACACTTCAATCACCCTCAGTTAAGCTCCAATTATCTTCCCAAATCACACCTTAAACAAGCAAGAAACGTGCATTAGTGTAGCATTTAAGTCTTAAGTTCAACTATGAACGTGTAGACCCTAATATGAATGAGTATGACCTAAATGTTAAACTAATACATCAAATGAAGCTCAAAACACCTCAAAACAAGTATATAATTGCAAAATATAAACACACAAAATAGACCCATCAACCTCTAATCTGAAACAATACAAAAAGGGACTCACTAGCACTGGTTAATGCTTTACGAGTCTAATCTCTAAGCTGAAACAATACTAACAGGTTAGTCTCAGGTAGAACGGTAAGCAACACTAAAGAGAGCAATCAAGCCACATGGATAGCCCAAACCATGCCCCAAGTCTTGCTACAACACAATCGCCGAAGATCCCCTTCCATCTTGTAGAGCTTTATTTCCTTCGCTTGACATCTATAGTTCTTCCATTAGCTTAGGTTTAGATTTATGTGTTACTTTGGAGCCCTCTTCAATTAGAAAGACCAAAAATACTTAAACACATGCTCATAGCTAGTTTTAGGCACCAAGCACCTAGAGACCAAACTAAGGAGCCTCTCTAAGGAAGAACAACCACTTGCACGCTTCATTACACACTACCTGTGCACTTGCGGGTGTAAACATATCAAAGGACATGGACAAAGTTTGGACATGTTTATAGGGTGCAAAACATGAATAAAAATGGCTTGGGAGATCCCCGAAAGCAGTACCAAGCCATAGAAAAAATAGTGCACGAATCGAAGCCAAAACGAGCAAGATATGAACATTTTCCTATAAAGGCCGATCGTCCTCCTGTCAAGGCCGGTCGACTGGCTTAGGCCTCCGGCCATGTCAAAATCTTGGCTAGTTTAGGCCAGTCAACCTAGCCCCAAGGTCATTCGAATGGCCAGTCCCTCAGCCCTGCTTGTTGACAACTCCATTTAAACCATTTTTTAGCAACTTTTAAGGGAGGCCACCCATTATTTCACACACCCATTTCCCTAAAACCTAAATCCACCTAAACCCATCTATCACACACATTTCTAAATGCATTTAACAATAGGAATCAAGGATCTAAGAGGGTCAAACACAAGATTTGGGGGCTTATGCTCATAGATCGTAAAGTATTAGCTTTGGATAGAAGGGTATATTCCTTATCTCCTTTTTATCCCAAGTTAATATATGTATAAGTAGAGGATATAGGGTCATTATATCTTGTATTTATGGATTGATTACTACTCTTTTGTTATGGGTATTTGATGGATTTATGTTTATATACTTTATGCTTAGGGTTTCTATAATAATTTTACATTTATGTCTATACGTTTGTAGAAATGCTTCAACAAAGTTGCATATATATATATATATTTATATACTGAAGTCTATTATCTTATTAACCATCTCTATATCATTATACTAGCATGTTTATGTGTTTGTATGGTGATTACATGAAGTGGGTATGACTATGTACATGTCTATTTGTGTGTTAACATACTTAATAGCACCAATAGCTTCTATTACTTAGATGCTGGGTGCTATTGCTTAAATTGTTGTAATCTAAGTAGTCCATGTGCTTAGTAGTAGGATAGGTCAATCTATCCTCAAATGCCTTGCCCTTGATCTGTATGCTTTAAACATAATTGTTAATTTCTGCTATAGTGATGACGATCGATGGTGCACAACTAATGGCTAGCCTAGGTCGAGTCTCCATTAGCTTTACATGTAGATAACGGGTTTCAGGGTAAGTTAGTTGACCTTAGACGGACTAGGTCTTGGCTTTAAATCTAGCCAACAGTTTAGATGCTAGGGTTAGATCGATTCGAGTCACCTAGTACCTTAATTAGCTAGCCCCAATGCGTAGGTCATAAGGACCACACTGTAGCTCTAGGTAGACATGCCTAGGGACAGACCTACACAGAGTCTTAAGGGTTCTATTAGGAGGTTAATGAAAGGTCTAGATGAGAGCAACCAAGTATATCCATCAAGTAACCTTAGAAAGATGTAGTAATCACCCATAGGTAAGTTGTAATCACCCTAGTCGCCATTTCCATGTGTTAAAAAACCCTTAAATCACTTGATTCCCCCGTTACACACACCGCTTTTTATTTCTTTATTTTTAACTTAGGTTTATCTTTTCTGAACTCCCTTCAATCCCAAAAAACAAAAAAGATTGTACTTAGGATCCCAACACGTAGCTCTTTAAGATGCACGGAGCTAAAGATACCTCTCATGTTAGGCTTCCCCGTTGATTTGACCCCGCACTTACACATACTGTGTTACACACGACCCATGCACTTGCGAGCTCTTTAGGCTTATGCTTACGAGTAGCATATCCCTTTGGTTTAGGCTTGCTTAGGGATAAGCAAGGGAAAGGCTTGGGGGTATTGATAGGTGTGATTTGTGTGTGTTTGTATATAGTGTTTGCATGCACATCTAGACGTGTTTATAGCTTAATAGAGTGCATTTAGTATATCATTCATGCCTCTTTGTTAATACTTGTACAAAAGTTAATAATCGCATAAATGCTATACTAAGTGCTATATTTTGTATTTTAGGTGAGTTTTGGTGAAAAAAAAGAGCTTTTAAAGAATGCAATTGATTAACCCATGAAGAAAGTGTTTGGAGCAAAGAAGATTCATGCCCCAAGTTGCTAGAAGGGAAAGAGAATGCAAGGAAATTTTGCATTTGGCTAAGACATTGCCATCTGGATGGGAAAATTTCCCATCTAAGTGGCTAATAAAGTTGAAATTTATGCTGTGGATAGAGAAGCTCCTACCTAATAGGAAGAAATTTCCATCTAGTGGGTTGGGATGAATGCAGAAGCACACGACAGTTATAAATATCTCATTTTTTAGCATTTTGAGGGGAGGAACTTTCATTTATTAAACCCTAATAAACCTTAACCTTTTACCCACTACACCAATCACCCAAAACATCATCTCTACACCATACCAAGTAAGGATTGAAGCTTGTAACAAGGATTTGAAGAGATTTGTATGGATTTGGAAACAAGATTTAGGGGAGTTCTTGTTTTTCCCTTTTTTTCGTAATATATGTTGTGATGTGATGTTTTTTTTGTGTGCAATGATGTTGTTAATTGCCTATGATTAAGAGGTATCCTTAGTTTTAAAAGATGCATTAGTATAGCACATATACTTGAGTTAGGCATAAGCATAAAGGAAAGTACATAGTTGAGTTTATAAGCCAAATGCAACACTAAATGCTTAATTTTGTGCCTTAGGTGAGCTATAGGGATTAAACAGAGCTTGAACAAGAAAGAATGTCAAAGATAGAAGAGGTACAAGTCGTGCGTTAAAGGTCAAGTACAACAAAGAGACCATTGAAGGCTAATTGGAAAAGCCAGTCGACCTAGAAAATTGCTGGTCGAGTTCCCCTAAGAAGCTGATTGACTGGCCAGTCCAGAGAGCATCACTTTGAAAGTCAAATGAGTTAAGAAGAGAAGCCAGTCAACTGGCTAGGTCGATCAGCTATGCACAGTAGATGCTATAAAAATTCGACTTTTCAACTTTTAAAAGGAGAGAGATACTTTTAGACCCATCACACATCTATCACATGCACACACAAAAAAAACCCTAGGTACCCCACCTCTAACACACACAATCACACACTTTTCACCGAGATTCAAGCTTATTTGGAGGATTCAAACACTTGGATTAAAGCCTGCTCAAAGATTTTTGTACAAGAAGAATGGAAGGGAAGTCTTCTATTCTCTCTTTCATCCTCTTTTATATTATGTTTGAGTAGATTTGTTTAGGGTGATGATACTTGTGTAATGGGTTGATTCTATGCTTCTATATTATAGGATTTAATGGCTTAACATATATATATACATATGCTTTGTTTTTCTTGTTTTAATGACTATTGTTCAATACATATTTAGGTGTTTGACAATATGTCTATGAGAGTTGTATATGTATAAATTGAAGTCTATTTTCTACTAAACATCTTTAATCTATTCTATAATCATGTCTATGTGTTTATGTGTGGATTTTATAAAGTGGGTAATGCTTATATTCATGTCCATGTGTATGTTTGCATCCCTAGTAGTAAATATGACCTCAATATTGCATACATATTGGTTCAAAAGTACTTTTAATGGTGTAATCTGAGCATGACGATGTTTGGTAGTCGAATAGGTCATTTTATTTACAAACACCTTAGCCTAGAATATGTATGAAAGCATTAATAGCTCAAATCCCGCTATTGTGACCCTAGAATAACGAAGCACAATTCAAGGCTAGTCTAACTCGAGTCTCCTTTGGCTTTACATCCAGCCAATAGGTTTTCGAGTAGATTTATTTGACTCTAGTGACACTAGGTCTTGGCTTTAAATCCTGCCAATGATTTAGGTACTATGGTTAGGTTTGTTCTAGGAAGCTAGTTAGTCACTCTTAAGGCCCTAGGTCATAAGGACTTTATCATAGCTCTAGGAGGCACCGCCTAAGGACGGATCCGTACCGAGTCCTAGGGAGAAATTAGGACACTAATTAAGAAACCTAGTTGAAGAGCATTCGGTAATTAAGCCATTCCATGTAATCCCATAATATTGAAGTCTAGGATTATCCATTAGCAAGTAGATGTCACCCTAATCTCTTCCATTTGTTAGTTCCCTCTAGATAGTTTGTCTCTATCCTTTCCATTCCCATAGTTTAGTTTTATTTTCTTTAACTAGAGCTCCCGATCATTCAAAAACAGCAAAAATAGTTAGTTTAGATTTCCTTTTAGGCATTCTCTAGGACACACATACGTAGAATCTATCCCACAACATAGCCTCCTTGTGGTTCAACACCCGTTCTCGCACACACTTCACTACATCGATCCATGCATTTGTGAATCTTTAGAGCTTGTACTCAAAGGCGTCATTGCTAGGGAGGCACGATGGTTCGCATTCTTTGCTTGTGTGGTCTGGTAGTTGCTTTATTTGTTTTTCCTTGCTTTTTCTTTGTAGTTTGTTTAGTTTTTGTTTATCTCACTTCTTGTTTATACTATCTTGCTTTGGTATTTGTTTTCCATTTCTTTTGCTTTTGTTTTTTTTTCTTAGTAGACTTCCTAGAATTGTGGTTTATTTGCTGTAGTCTTAGGATTGTTGAAGTTTTTGGGGGTTAAAGTTGCTGAAGTTAGGATAGTTTGTGCATGCTTGGAAGGAGATCCTTTAGAAATACCCTAGTTCCTCTTAATGCCGAACTTGACAGGATTGTAAGACATCTGAGGAATTTAGGAGATCTTCTTGAGAAGATGGCCGATCCCAATCATCCTCCTAATTCTCCTATTCCCTAATGAATCCTATTCCACCTCATGATCACCATGGGCATCAAGCCCAAGATCATATTAGCCAAAACGGCTAACCTTAGGGCCACCATTATGACTTTCTCCCAACATGATCTAGAATCCTTTCATGAGGCTTAGGAGAGGTTCAAAGACCATCTTCGACAATGTCTACACCACGAGTACGGTAATCATGACCTATTGCAATACTTCTTTTGAGGCTTAAATGAACAAAATAGGATGATGGTCAATGCCGCCTTCGATGGTGGCTTTTATCTTTTGAGACCGACGAGAAAATGGGGTTGATGGCCAAAAATTCTTTTGAAAACTTTGCTATGGAAAGGTCTAGTCGGGAAGGTAATAGGAAAAGTGTTAGTCAGGTTGGAGTTTCTTTAGATTTACCCGCTAAGGTAGAGGCATTGATGAATAAGTTAAATCAATTCATTTTGTTGTCTCTTTCATCTCATGGTCATAAGCCTAGTTCCACAGGTTCTTCCTCTGCCCCTTTAGTTGTTGAGGTTTGTGCATTGTGTTCTGAGTCGTCTTATGAGATCGTAACTTTCCCTTTAGTATCCCAATTTCTTGAATTCATGAAAGAGCAAATGTGTGCTACTGAAGGTTATTCTCATGAGTACAACCCGTACTCGAACACATACAATCTGGGTAGGAAGGACAACCCAAAATTTTCTGAGAGACAAGGTCAGCATGAGTCTAGTTTACATCCCTAGACCTCACACTAGTAGCGACCTCGTCTTGCTAATCCTTCAAGGTTTTACCATGTCAATCAATCTAGGCTTCCTAGTGTTCCTCAAACACAAGTACTCCTTGCTCCTTCTAGTAGTCAACCGACTAATGATGATAGGATTGAGAAGATGTTTCAGTTGATGCAGTAGGAGTTAACTAGTGGTAGGCGGTAGATAAAGAGTTATCAGGCTAGGTTAGATACCCAGTTAAGATAGTTTTCCATGCATATGAGCACTAGAGACCCCGGGAAATTGCCTTCTCAACTAAAGGTAAACCCTAGAGTCCAGTTCTGTTCCTCCACCGATACCACTTATCCCCCTCAGGCATAGGCTAAAGCCGTCACCACTCTTAAGAACAGTAGGATAGTAGATAATAAGGTAGAAGTTGACTTTGCAATGCCTACACCTAGTGGTCCTTCCAAGTCTAGAGAGCCACATAGTAGCCCTGTTGAGAGAGATTCTAGAGAGGGTCTTGTTAAGAGAGTCGAACCTATTAGAGACCATGGAGAGAGTAGTACTTCCCGCCCTCATCGGGAGGGAAAGGAGCCTATTGATGATTCTCATGTGTCTAGAGGTATTGCACTTAGAGTTCCTTTCCTATCCGCTTTAGAGAGGCCTATACCTAGTGAGGTTTCTAGGTTTTTCAAGATTTTGGAGCATCTTAAGGACCTTAAGGTCAATCTTCCTTTGATAGATGCAATCCTTTCCATTCCCTTCTATTCTAGGTTCTTCAACAATCTTTGTACAAGGAAATGTAGGTCATTGAACATTCCTCAGAATATGAGGCTTATAGAGAAAGTGAGTAATATTTGCACTTTAGGCCTCCCGTCTAAGATGAGTGACCCTAGAGCTTTCACTATTTCTTGTAGGATTAGAGAGACTCAGATTGATCATGCCTTGTTAAATTTAGGGTCTAGTGTTAATCTCATTCCCTATTCAGTCTATCAACAGCTAGGTCTAGATAAGTTCACATGTTACTTATCAGCTAGCTAATAGGTCCAAGCATAGACCTAAGGGTATGATAGAGGATGTTATGGTCCAAGTAGATGAGTTCATGTACCCTATTGACTTCATAGTGTTAAACATGGATTCGAGATATGACTTTAGACATTCTACACCCGTTCTTTTAGGTCACCAATTTCTTGCTACCGCAGATGCTATTATTCATTGTAGGTCGGGGTTATTAGAGATGAAATTTGAGAATTTAAGGTCCACTATGAAGGTTGCCAAGGCAGTGAACAGGGCTAGTATAGGAGAAGATGATGGAGAAGACTGCTTTAGAGTAAATGTTGATTGATTCTTGTGTCGAGGACTTTGTAAGGAGAACTATGACCGATAGAGAAGATTTGAGAAAATTTGAGGAATTGATATCTAGCTTTGATTTAAAGACCTTAGAGCAGAAGTGTGTAGCTTCTACCTCTATCATTAAGAGTTCTTTGATTGATAAGTCACTTGAGATTGTTCCTTCTAGTCTTGATTCTAGTGATGTCCCTATTGATGATGTTGAGGTTGAGTCCCCATTGGTTGAGCCCAGTCCTTCTTTAGAGCTCAACCCTTTCCCAACCATTTGAAGTATGCATTCCTAGGCCCTAGTAAGACCCTTCCAATTATCATAGCTTCCAATCTTTCTAGTGAGCATAAGGAGCGTCTCTTAGAGGTTCTTAGGAAACACAGGAAGGCTATAGGGTGGAAAATTGATGATTTGAAAGGTATAGACCCTTCGGTTCGCATGCATCATATTCATCTTGAGAATGGAGTCGTTCCTTCTAGAGAGATGCAAAAGAGGCTAAACCCACGCATGAGTGAAGTAGTTAAGAACAAGATCATTAAGCTTTTAGATGCAGACATTATTTATTCGATCTTCGATAGTGAGTGGGTTAGCCCGGTTCAAGTCGTCCCTAAGATATCTGGGATCATAGTTGTAGAGAATGACAGAGGAGGGCTTATCTCTACGTGTACTCCCACGAATTAGAGAGTTTGTATTGACTATAGGAAGCTCAACTCTAAAACTAGGAAGGATCATTTCCCGTTGCCTTTTCTAGACCAAATCTTAGAGTGAGTAACTGGACATAGCTACTATTGATTTCTAGATGGCTATTCAGGTTATAATCAAATCCTCGTGTTTCTTGAGGACCGGTAGAAGACTACTTGTCCCTATGGCAATTTTGCCTATAAGAGGATGCCTTTCTGTTTATGTAATGCCCTAGCAACATTTCAAAGATGTATGATGGCCATTTTTAGTGACATAATAGAGAAGCATTTAGAGATTTTCATGGATGACTTCTTAGACTTTAGAGATAGTTTTGACGAGTGCTTGAGTCATCTCTCTTTAGCCTTAGATTGATATGTGGAAAAGAATCTAGTGTTGAGTTGGGAAAAATCCCACTTCATGGTGCAGCAAGGGATAGTTTTGGGTCATGTTGTCTCATCTAGTAGAATTCAAGTTGACCCAGCTAAGGTAGAGTTGATTGAAAATTGCTTGTCCCTAAGTGTGTTAAGGACGTTAAACCTTTTCTAGGGCATGTAGGATTCTACCGTAGGTTCATTAAGGATTTTAGGCATATATCGTGCCCCTTGTCTAGGCTCTTAGCACAAGATGTTTCCTTTGAGTTTGATGATAAGTGTGTTAGAGCTTTTTATAAGGTTAAATCCTTATTGTCTACATCCCTGATCATTTAACCATCTGACTACAGTCTTCCATTTAAGGTTATATGTGACGTATCCGATTATGCAATAGGAGCTGTTTTAGGTCAACAGTGAGATAAGTTGCTCCATGTAGTGTACTATGCTAGGAAGATTCTTGATGAAGCTCAAAAGAACTATACCACCATAGAAAAAGAGCTTCTAGCAATTGTCTTCTCCCTTGACAAGTTTAGGTTGTATATCCTAGGGTCCAAAGCGATTGTCTACACCGATCATGCTGCAGTAAGGTATTTGTTAGCTAAGAAAGAATCTAAGCCCTACTTGACTAGGTGGTTACTCCTTCTTCGAGAATTCAATGTTAAGATCTGGGATAAGAAGGGTAGAGAAAATTTAGTTACGGATCACCTTTCTCATCTCGTTAATGAATCTTCTAAAGATCCATCTCCTTTTCATGATGCCTTTCCTGATAAACAATTGTTTATCATCTCTCATCACACACCTTGGTTTGCTCACATAGTTAACTATCTTGCCATAGGGCGTTTTCCCTTCTATTGGGAGAAGAGAGAAAGAGATACGTTCCTAGCACAAGTTAGGCATTTCTTTTGGGAGGATCCCTATCTTTTTAAAGTATGTGCGGATCAAATGATTTGCCGGTGTGTGCCAAAGAACAAGTTTGAGAGCGTGTTGAGTATATGTCACGATGAGGGGTGTGGAGGTCATTTTAGTGGAGAGAAAGACTGCCGCGAAGGTCTTGCAATGTGGATTATTTTGGCCCACTCTCTTGAGGGATGCCCAAGAGTATTGCAAAAAGTGTTTTAGATGTCAACAATCCAGGTCTATCTCTAGGAGCAACATGATGCCTTTATCCCCTATTCTTCCATGTGAGTTATTTGATGTTTGGGGTACAGATTTCATAGGACCATTTCCACCTTTCTTTGGGTACTAATACATTTTAGTGGCCATTAATTATGTGTCTAAATGGGTCGAGGCTATTCCCACATGCACTAATGACTATAGGGTAGTGGTGAAATTCATTAAGGAGAACATTTTGTCTAGATTTGGAGTCCCTAAGGTCTTGATTAGTGATGGCGGATTGCATTTTTGCCATAGAACTTTGAAGGCCTTGTTGAGAAAATATTCGATCACCCATAAGGTAGCTACTCCTTATCACCCGCAAACTAATGGACAAGTAGAGGTGTCTAATAAAGAGATCAAGCACATTTTAGAGAATACCGTTAGGCCCAATAGGAGAGATTGGTCTATTAGGCTAAATGATGCTTTGTGGGCCTATCGTACCGCCTTTAAGACTCCCATTCGTATATCTCCATATAGATTGGTTTATGAGAAAGCTTGTCACTTGCCAGTAGAACTAGAGCATATGGCTTATTGGGCCATTAAGGCCTTAAATTTTGATTTGGCAAGAGTGGGTGAGAAAAGGAAACTTGACCTAGCAAAAATGGAGGAGCTTAGGTTTAAGGAGTATGAAAACGCCAAGCTTTATAAGGATAGGATGAAGAGATTGCATAATAAACACATTCGTAAGAAATCATTCTCTACCTCTAATAAAATTTGGTTGTTTAACTTACGTTTGAAGCTCTTTCAAGGTAAGCTCAAATCAAGATGGGATGGTCCATAAAAGGTGTGCCTACCCTTCTGGTGTAGTCAAGATCAAAGATTTGAAGGATGGTCAGGAGTTGACATTGAATGGGCAATGCTTGAAGCATGTATATGATTCGAGCATGGCTTGTGTGGAACTTTTAATGCTTCAGGATCCCACATATAGAGGTTGAAGAAGAGTTGGTGTTCGCCTGGCTAACGGCGTGGTTGTTAGTGTTACTAAAAGGCAACCTAGGTTCAATTTTGCAAGTTTACACTTATTTCATTCTCCTTTCTTTTATTTTTCTCTCTTTTTCTTTCACTCACACCAAAGTGTTGAATCTAGATCCTTTGTCCATTAAGAGACACCATTGCTCTTTATTGCATATGCCAATGCAAACATGCATAGGCAATGCTACTAACTTTGTTTTCTTTGTGAGTGCTTGTTAATTGTGAGTCACAAGGTTAGTAGTATGGTGATTTATCATTGGCATGGAGAATGTTGAAGAAAACGCAAGGTTGTATCATCCTTTCTCCACTTGTTCCCTATGTTTCTACCCCATCCCCACCACCCTTACTTGCTTTGCAATTCCAATTTGCTTGTTTGTATGCTTTGCTCTATTTGCTTGAAGACAAGCAAAGTTTAGATTTGGGGGTGTGGGAGTTTGGTTTTCTTGTTATATGCTTTGTGTAGGGTAGATGTGCATTATGTGCATAAAATAGTGAAAATTTTTCGATTTTGATGCATGTAGAGTGTTTATTTCTTGGTTGATTGTTGTGTTGGTTATTGTGATTGACTTTATTGATTAGTAAATATGAGTTGCATTGTGGGGAAGTGAATGAAGTGGACTGAAAACTGAGTCTTGGAGGGGATACCCTTGAAAGTTGTGGGTGTAATGACCTATATAGTTGGTACTTGGGGGCCATTAAGTTGGGGTTTTAAAATATATATATATATATATATATATATATATATATAATAGAAATAGTATTAGGTAAATAAAGTCCTAGTTCTTGTGGACTTCTATTTTCTTTTTTTTTTTGTATTAAAGAAAAAAAACTTGGCTATTGAGGGTTACGCTTTTCTCAGAGCACAGAGAGCTCACTAGGGAAAAAAAATTTCTTTGTAGGGAAAGAAATCGAAAAGGACAAGGTTCCTCCTACGCTTGGTGATTAACGGAGAGATTAGGTAAGTTTCACATGGTGGTTATGATTGAAATTAAGTTGAGGAAAATTTTTTTAAGAATATTAGGTTTTGATCAAATAGGATTTTGATTGAATAAACTAGGTCATGAAAGAATTGAAGATTCCTGGGGATTTAAAGAATTGTGGTTAAAGTTCTAAATTTGAGTTGAGGTAAGTGGAATTACTATGTTCTTAGTTCAATTTGCAGAATTTATATCATGTATAGCATATTAGTCATAAATCTGAATTCGAACATCATAAAATAATCCATCAACATTGTCATCCGTTACTGCATTTTCGTAGCACATCCAAATTCTCAATCGCAATCGTGCTTGTAGAATCGTTCCAACTTGGTCACATTTATCTTCCAGATGGCGTCATGGTCTTATGGCCTTAAAACAAAGTTTGACTTTAATTCTTTTAACTTTTGCTCAAATCCAAATAATTCTAGTATGTCTATCTCTCTTCATATATTGTATTATAATATATATATATATATATATATATATGTAAATGCATGTACTTTTTTTTTAATCATCAACGTCATAATAGTCTGCAGTCATACATGCTTTTATAATATAAATATTTATATACAAAATGAGTCACATGATTTGGTGCTGCTACCTTGTATTATATTTTTTTCCTTTGCTTAGATACTATCTCTGTATGTATATTTTCATTTGTCATCCTGATCTATTAAAGTGCTCATGTCCCTTGGAGTTTTTTTTCCTGTTTCTTTTTCTTTCCTTTCTTCTTTCGAAATATTTTATAATTTAATATTCAATATTCAGCTTTGAATTATTTGTTGGAAATTTATTTTACCATGCTTTCGGTCTACTATAATTCTAGTCGACATCCTTAATGACTTTCCTCCACTACCTTAGCTTATTTTGCTAATTGTGTTTGTATTCTTATTGATCACTTCTATGTTAATGTGCTTTCCTAATAACATAAAACTCTTCATTAGCACTCTCGGCTCTAAATTGTCTTTTGCCGTCAAATGTGTTCGTACCTATATTAATATTTAGTGACCTATCTTTGGTTGTGTACTCAAGGTACTGATACTATTACAGTATGGAACAAGGATATTGTTACCGTGTTGTATTTGCTTATACTGTTACCGCTGTGGTGTGATTGGGGCCTCCACTTCAAATAATGGACCGTACTGCACGGGTTAAATGCAGTCACAGCATATGGGTAAAGAGAATATGACTAGTGGTAGTGATAGTTATGTGGAGTTCACATTGTTATCGAATCCTTGGCTTGACAAATGGTATAATAAGTGAATAGTGACTTCTATCGAGTAGTGTTTTTTCAATTATTTCCTCAATCATATAATACTTGACTTGATCATCTATCATATATTTTTGTGAGATTAATTCTCTTACTGAGTACTCATTCACTCATTCTCTTGTTTCTGCCTGTTTTCTTTGCAGTTAAGACAGATTAAACTCTAGCTTTGGGTCAAGATAATGACTGCTTGACAGAAGCTTTGATTTGGAGAACCGAAAACATTATTTATTTATTTTTTTACCAAAATTAGAAGTTCCAGATGAGATTTAGTAACTGTAATAATTGAGGAGTGTGGCCTCACAATTTGGGTATTTCTCTTTGGAGATTATTCTTAGAATATTTTTTTTTATATATGTATATATTTTTTGGAGAATTATTATTAAATTGTGGTTTTAGCTGCTCTGAATTGAGTAAGTCTTGTGAGGGCGCCTTGTGTGCTTGAAAGGTTGTTCCTTTTCGGCATACGGCAAGTCACATGCCTTGAAGGGGGCGTGACAGTGAGGAGTGAGGACCTTCAAGAACATCTCTTGTAGCCACCCCATAACTTAGTAGGAAAGAGTGAAGAAAGAAAGGGTTGTTGATATGAATGCCTCTTCCTTGATTGGTTCTTTTTTATGTGCTAAAGCCTTTCTTTTTCTTTTCTTTTTGTGTGAATACATTGTAAAGCATGAAAAATCAAAAAAAAAAAAATTGAAGAAGGCAAAAAGGTGCAAAAATATCAAAAAGATAAAAAAAATTGGAAAAAAAAAAGAAAAAGCCAATGGCACAAAAAAAAAATTTTGTGAATAAGTGTATAAGTGACACAATGTCAACTTAGCACATGCTATCATCTTTGTAGATATGTGAATAAGGCTTTTATAAGTCATTACATTTGTATATTCTCTCATCTTGTCTTTGAGGCATTGTGCATATTGAGGAAGCCATGTTAGTTGAGGCGGCACGAAATATCAACATCCCCGAGTGCATGAGTTAGAATCTTAAGCTTAGGGTGGATTGGTTACTTGGGAAATTCCCATGATGAACAAGACCCCTTACAAGTAGAGGGAGGATCGAAAGAGATTTAGGGATCTCTCCATAATAGGAATGCCCCCTTCCTACTTCTTAGACTAACTTTGATAGCGAGTCAATCCCTTAGGTAACCCTTTACATCAACTTTAGAAATAAACTTAAGATTGGGCTTGCTTGGGGACAAGCAAGGAGAAGGTTTGGGGGTGTTGATGTAATGTATTTTTGTGTGCATTTATGTTGTTAATTACCTATGTTTAAGAGGCATCTTCAGCTTTAAAAGAATCATTAGCATAGCACATATACTTGAGTTGGACTTAAGTGTAAGAAAATGAACATAGTTGAGTTTCTAAGTCAAATGCTATACTAAATGCTTAATTTTATGCCTTAGGTGAGCTATAGGGCTGAAATTGAGCTTGAACGAGAATGAACGTGAAAGATAGAAGAAGTACGAGTCATGCAATGAAGGTCAAGTGCAAGAAAGTGACCATTGAACGCCAACTGGAGGAGCTGGTCAACCTAGAAAAATTGTCGGTCGACCTACTCCAGAGAGGAGCCCAAAATTGCTGGTTGAGCTCCCCTAAGAAGCTGGTCGACCGGCCAGTCTAGAGAACATCACATTGAAAGCCAGACGAGTTAAGAAGAGAAGCCGGTTGACTGGTTGTGTGCAGTAGATGCTATAAAAACTCGACTTTTTAGCTTTTAAAAGGATAAAGATACTTTTAGACACATCACACACCTATCACACAAATTCACACACAAAACCCTAGCTACACCACCCTTAAAACACACAATCACACACTTTTCACCTAGATTCAAGCTACTTTGGAGGATTCAAACACTTGGATCAAAGCTTCCTCAAAGATTTTTGTACAAGAATAGCTAGGATGGAAGGGGAGTCTTCTATTTTCTCTTTCATCCTCTTTTATATTATGTTTAAGTAGATTTGTTTAAGGTGATGATGCTTGTGTAATGGGTTAATTTTATGCTTCTATATTATGGGATTTAATGGCTTAATATATATATATATATATATATATATATATATATATATATATGCTATGTTCTTCTTGTTCCAATGGCTATTGTTCAATACATGTCTAGGTGTTTGATAATATGCCTATGAGAGTTGTATATGTATAAATTGAACTCTATTTGCTACTAAACACCTTTAATCTATTCTATAATCATGTCTACGTGTTTATGTGTGTATTTTATAAAGTGGATAATGCTTATATTCATGTCCATGTGTATTTTTGCATGCCTAGTAGTAAATATGACCTCAATATTGCATACATGTTGGTTCAAAAGTACTTTTAATGGTGTAATCCGAGCATGATGATGTTTGGTAGTCGAATAGGTTCTTTTATTCGTAATCACCTTAGCCTAGAATATGTATGAATGTGCTAATAGCTCAAATCCCGCTATTGTAACCCTAGAATAACGAAGCATAATTCAAGACTAGTCTAAATTGAGTCTCCTTTGGTTTTAAATCCAGCCAATAGGTTTCCCAATATAATTAGTCGACACTAGGTCTTGGCTTTAAATCCAGCCAATGATTTAGGTACTAGGGTACGTTTGTTCTAGGTCACCTAGGAAGCTAGTTAGTCACTCTTGAGGCTCTAGGTCATAAGGACCATGCCGTAGCACTAGGAGGCGCCACCTAGGGACAGACCAGACCGAGTCCTAAGGAGAAATTAAGACACTAATTAAGAAACCTAGTTGAAGAGCATTCGGTAATTAAGTCATTCCATGTAATCCTATAGTATTGAAGTTTAGGATTACCCATAATAAGTAGTTGTCACCCTAATCCTTCCATTTGTTAATTCCCTCTAGATAGTTTGTCTCTATCCTTTCCATTCCCATAGTTTAGTTTTATTTTCTTTAGCTAGAGTTCCTGATCATCCAAAAACACTAATAGTTAGTTTAGGTTTCCTTTTAGGCATTCTCTAGGACACACATACGTAGAATCCATCCAACAACATAGCGTCCCTATGGTTCAACACCCGTTCTCACACACAGTCTGCTACACCGATCCGTGCACTTGTGGATCTTTAGAGTTTGTACTCAAAAGACGACGATCATGTTGCTTCATTGGGCTAGATCTTTGGGTGTTTGTTATTGTAAATTAGTTTAGTACTTTGAATGAATGATTTGTGTGTATCTATGTTCTTAATACATGTTTGTTTACATAGATTTATGAAATGGTTCAATATGTCAATGTATTGAAAATTGAATATGTCTATGTGTTCGATAAAATTCCTAGGTGAAAATACATGTTTAATTTGTGCTTAAATAGCTTCTAACTTGCTATTGTGATGATTGATTGGTGGTTCTTAATCCATTTTAAGCTAGGTTGTGTTTCCTTTAGTTTTAAACCTAACTAATAGGCTTCCAACTAGTTTAATCAATCCTAAATGGACTAGGTTTTATCTTTAAATCCAACAAATAGTTTAGACATTAGGATTAGATCTAATCAACCTCATTGGGACCTAATTAACTAAGCTTGAAAATCTATAGATAAGGCCATCAAATATAGGAGCCTTGTTAATAGATAAACCCTCAATAGGCATAGCATTCATATTATTTGCCATAATAAATTCTACTAATTGATAAACTATTTGTACAACCCTAGCTCTAAATTCCAAATGTGAGAGGCAAATAAACTTAAAGGAAAGGGGGTGAATTAAGCTTAAAGCTACATTTAGCAACAAAAACACAATAAAAAGCAAAGATGGTCACTTAAGCAAAATATCAAACATGTAGCAAGCAATGTAAAAAATAAGCTAAAGAGCAAGAAAAGGAAAGAGCGCAAAATTAAGTTTTAGGTGATTCAGCCTAGCCTACATCCATTCCATAAGGATTCTCCCCTTAGGACTTCAATCAACTCCACTAAAATGCTTCTTCAAAAGTTAGTGAAGCACAAACCAACCATATATCTCTTTGTAGCCTTCTTGAAAGAACCCTAATGAGCACTTCATTAAAGATTTCCCAACACTCTCTCTTGCTATATATGAATCTCACAAACTATCCCTAGGCCAAGAGTGTGTATAAACAATTGAAGAATTGGAAAGAATTTAGGGTTACAACTCTAAGAAGTAGATATAGTACAAAATAAGCTCTTGTTTGCTTAAAGATCTAACAAATTATAGTTCAAGAATGATGATTTCGAAGCTCAAAAGAGTTTGAAAGTAAATGAAAAAGCTTACAAATGCTCTGGAAAAGCTTTTTCAGGTAAGGAGAGTAAATGAGGTGAAATGGGTTTTAAATAAGCAGCCCAAATGTACTATCAATGGTAAAAAAAATTTTAAAATTGGGCGCTACCGATAGGGGGTCTGGTTGATTAGTTAGGGCGACCGATACCTCAAGAGCAGTTTGATTCTGCTAGTAGCCTCAGTTAGTCAACTAACTAGGGTGATAGAGAAGGGCAAAGAGAGTTTCTGGTAGGTCCCTTGATTCTGCACTGGCCAATTGCCCTCCTAGCCCAGTCGGTTGACTGGCTAGAATGATCGATTAGTCTAGAATGCTCCCATTTCAATTTGCAAACATATTTAACCACTCTTTGGAAGATCAAATATATTTGACAAAAGAAAAAGAACACTTCAAAGAGAGTTCCAAAATGCAATTTTAAGACAAAAAACATGTTATGCAATTGCTTTGAAGGTTTAAAGATATGATCAAAGTTAGACACTTCAAAGGCATTTTAAAATGCTTATGCAAAGAATGGTTCAAGAAAACCATGCCATTGCGAGCTATAAGTTGTTTTCTAAGGCTAAACACAATAGAACGCTAGCCAGTACCTCTTATATTACCTCATCTCCTCCTTATAACTCCTCTTCTATTTCATGAATGATCTTGAACTTTTCATGCCATCCAATCTTATGTAAACTTCAAGCCATGATCGATATTTCACAAAGCAAGTACTTCCGGCTTCTAAGGATCTCCCTTGCTAATCAACTTATGCAACAATCTCACAATGGATATTAGCAATTTAAGGCATTCAATTCAATCAAATATTATTTCAATCATAATTTGCATTATCAAAACACAAAATAAAATCACTAAAAGGCCAACACTTATCACATGCATCATATAAAAACTCACAACAAACCATGCATTCTATAGTTGTAAAAAAATAAGATAAGAATGAATTGCTTATTTCTTATTAGATAAAAAGTATAATTTGTTTTGAGTTTTCATAAGATGCATGTGATAATATATCTTAAATCTTAAAAGATGTATTCGCATTTTAATAGGATAAATATTTTAAAATAAGATCATTCCAAACACACTAATTATCCATCATAAGAGTCATTGGTAGAGAAGATGGCGTGAAACAGGTTCGCGGAATCTGTTTCAAAGATCACCTTGTTGATTTGGTTTTCTTCACCAATAATATATGCATGTATGTGTGTATTTACAAATCTAGAATACTAGTTGAGAGAGAGGAGAAAGAAAACAGTAGGGTGAATAAAGCTTTTAGGAGACGTAGACGAGAGAGTGGAGAAATAGAAAGATCGAAAGGAACAAGCGATTCAATTTTTCTCTTTAATTTTTTTTTTTACTTTTTAAATTTTATATGAGAGTGTGCTTCACTCTCTGTAAGGTACACAATGCTCTTGTGGTGCACAATAAGTTGGGTGCATGATAAAATTTGCTTAGAATTAGAGACAATGGCCTCTATAGATTGACTTCTTTTTTCATGAAAGACTTTTTATTTTTAAATCAAAATGAATGACTACTTTTTTATTAAATTTTTTAGCAATAAATATATGGATTAATTTTTAAAAGAATTAAATACTTAATTTAAACTTTTAGAAAAATATTTCTTACAAAAGTTATTAGAAAACGTTTTTTTTTTTTAGTCAAAAGTCAATCCAAAATGCACTCTTATGGTCAAATGGAAACTGCAAAGCTGGCAGTTAGAAAGGACAAATAATTACGTAACCAACAATGGTCAAGATACAGTTTACCTGCTAGCTAGAATCCGCGAAAGCCAAGCTGCTAGCGTCTTCCTCGTTCTCGAAGCAATCCAATCCTACATCCCACGTCTTGTTTCATTTCACAAGCAACAAGCAAGGTGAAGTAGTTCATGCCTAACGTAGGAAAATGAGAAACTCAGCAAGTTGCGAAGACTTGTTTGAGGGCTGGAAATTCAGTTTAACGTGTATGAGAACGGGAAGGTTGGTAAGTTAGCTCATCTCCCTGATCCTTTCTTCTCCTCACATCTTCTGCACACCACAACTGGCTGTTCATTTTTCACTTTTCTCCAACCAGCTCCAATACCCCCCCCCTCCCCCCCGGGTTGTAACTCCTTCCTTATGGAACTGCCAGTCAGGACGACACCGGTCTCCAATGGCCGGAAAACTTCATTCGGGCTAGAAACCAGAAACCTGTCCTACATGTTACACGGCCTACATGATGAATTTAGTTGGATTTCCTGTTTCAAGATGCCAAGAGTGTCTCCTAGGATCATTTTGCGAGATGTGAATTGTGAAGCAAGGCCTCGGGAGATGACAGCAATAGCTGGTCCAAGTGGGGCTGGAAAAACTACATTGCTACAGATTCTGGCAGCAGATGTATCATCAGAAAACGTATCTGGTCAAGTATTAATCAACGGTCATCCAATACATGCTGAAACTTTTCGCAGAGTTTCAGGCTATGTCACCCAAGATGATTCCTTGTTCCCACTGCTTACTGTCAAAGAAGCACTGACATACAGCGCTCTCTTGAGGCTATCAGGCAGGAAAACAGAGGCTGCTAGTAGAGTGAGAGTGCTATTGAGGGAGCTTGGTCTGGAACATATTGCTGAATCAAGAATAGGTCAAGGATCAAACCACGGCATTTCAGGTGGGGAAAGGCGCAGAGTCTCCATTGGAGTTGAACTAGTCCATGACCCTGCTGTTATATTGATTGATGAACCAACTTCAGGATTGGATTCAGCATCAGCTCTTCATATAGTCTCACTGCTTAAACTAATGGCTCTTAATCAAGGAAAGACGATTATCTTGACAATTCATCAACCTGGCTCCAGAGTTCTCCAGCTGTTTGATCGACTTATTTTGCTCTCAAATGGTTGTGTTGTTCACAATGGTTCACTTCAACAACTTGAAGAGAAGCTCAACTTTGCTGGCCAGTACATTCAACGTCATGTCAATGTGCTTGAGTTTGCTATTGATGTCTCGAGCAGCATAAGACCAGATACTTCAGAATATCTCCAGAGTCAATTGTTACTCAATAAGCAAGCGGAAGCAGAAGTAAGGCAGGATGAAGATGATATTGCTATGAGAATATCATATTCCAATAATGCAGAAGATCATAAATGTCTCAGCTACCCAAATTCTAACATTGAAGAGGTTTTGATATTGGGAGAAAGATTTTGCAAAATCACATTAAGAACAAAGCAACTCTTTGCAACCAGAATAATACAAGCCTTAGTAGCTGGATTCACACTAGGGACCATATATACGAATGTTTGCAACAATCAACAAGCCGCTTTACAAGCACGGTTAGGATTTTTTGCTTTCACCCTCACTTTTCTGCTATCCTCCATGACAGAGGGGCTACCAATTTTCTTGCAAGAAAGAAGAATATTTATGAGCGAGACATCAAGAGGAGCATATAGAATTTCTTCATATGTTATAGCAAATACCACTGTGTTCCTTCCACTTCTCTTAATGGTTGGACTGCTATATACTACCCCTGTTTACTGGTTAGTTGGTCTAAGGCGTCACATTGACGGATTCCTCTACTTTGCCCTGGTGGTCTGGATGGTTGTTTTGATGTCAAATTCTTTCACAGCATGCTTCAGTGCACTTGTGCCTAACTTCATAATGGGGACATCTGTTATTGCAGGGCTGATGGGTTCCTTCTTTCTCTTTTCTGGGTATTTCATTTCAAAAGAGAAAATACCAACTTACTGGAAATTCATGCATTACTTGAGTTTGTTTAAGTATCCATTTGAGTGCTTTCTGATAAACGAGTACGGAGGGAAGGGAGGAAGCAGATGTCTAGAAGATCAACGAGACATATGCATTTTAAATGGAAATGGATTCTTGAGAGAGCAAGGTCTAACAGAGTCACAGAAGTGGAGAAACTTAGCTGTAATGTTGGGGTTTATCGTTGGTTATCGAGTTCTCTGTTTTCTAATCTTATGGTACAGGTATTACAAGAGGAGAGGTTAGCTTCTTAAGTTTGATTGCTAAAGATTATGATAAAAATAAGCAGTAGAATGATTATTTATTCATATTCACATCTTAACATTTTGTAACACTAATTGTTTCAAGAAACTCTTTTCTTTTTCCCGCACTTATTTTACAATGTATATATGAGGCTAATCAGAATAAGCTTGTTCCGCCACAAGTTTTTAGTGCAACTTTTAACCTTCAAGCATTTGCTTACCTGCACTTTCATGCTGTTAACCAATAAGAACGGCACCAAGAAACTGTGTTGAATGAGTGCGAGAACCTCTGGACGGTTGAATGAGAGAGAGAGAGAAAGAAAGGAGGAGGGGGGAGGGAGTTGTTTGGGGTTGCGGGTGGCGGATAATTAGGAGAAGGCCAAAAAGCCCTAAGCTGTCAACTTTGTGTTTTGAATGTTATTCTTTTATGTTTTCTAGAAGTAAACCATCCTACTAAGTCAATTGAAATAGCATGATGACCAACAGATTTCAGCAGATCAGAGATGATAATATGAACACTTCCACAGATCTTCTGCATATCTTCCCAATGTGCAATGATCTCAAGTGATCTTTACTAGAATATCTGCAATATCATTTGAGCTAAAAACAATTATGCACCACCAAGAGAATAGCTAAAAATGGACTTGCGTCTTCCAGAAACAAAATTTTGCTGAATTTGTCTTCTCGAACTTGTGAGAAATGAGATATGTATACACAACTGTGGACTAATCAATACCAAAAGATGCAGCTGATATGACATAACAATAGTTTTTCAAGGTCATTCAGTACCTGGCGTCAAGGTGTAAAGGAAAGATGAATTTCAGACTTCAAGAAGAATGATAAACGATCCACAGAGTATAGCTCTGCACTGAAGAAATAGAACCGAACCACAGAATGATACATTTATACTGCATAAATCGTCAACTTTATATTGCATAAATCGTCAACTAGAGACTCATACCGTTAGCTACTGTAAAAGATGGTTTATCACTAACAATCACCACAAGTATGAAACTGATACAAGAAAAACAGAAACAGAGAAAGAGAAAATAGAAAATATCTGAATGTGCTATTTATTGGATTGAATGAATGAGTACATGTGTATTTATACATGATGTGGTAGGGAAAATGACTTCCGCCACGTCAGTAAATGCTTGTACTCCTTGTGAACTCTAAAGTGGGTGGGGTGCTCTCCGTCCTTGGGATGAGTGGTCACCCCTGGCCTCCGCAAAGCACTAATGACGCTTCTCTCTCCGAAGTGGGTACACGCCGCTGCGCCATAAGAAAAAGGGCGGGGCTATCCCCCGTTTTATCTTCGACGCTGAAGTCAGTTAATCTTCAAAATAGTTTCAAGAACAAATAAATATATGGAGATAAAATGAGAGAAGAATGAAAAAATTCAAGTCCTTTGTTCATAGAGTGAGGGGGTATTTATAGGTATTGGTGGCACCATTTATGAACTTTACCTTTTTCTTGTAACCTTAAATGCTTTGATTTCTCCGCGTTAGACCCCCGCCCCCCAAAAGTTTAAGGAAGTAATGATGTCACTATTGAGCTTTGGTTGATGGTCGAAGCATGCCCCCCGGGCTTCGTCCTTCCCTCCTATGACCAAGTTGTGAGTCCGAAGCCTTACCACAGGGCTTCAGTCATTACTGACATCATTTATGTCATAGGCCTTTGCGTACTTTGCCTACTTCACCTAGGGAGGACATAGCTGATGGGCATGGCCGAAGCCTCCTACACGTGCTACAGCCATAAGGGAGTTGACTACCAAGTATTGGCTAAGCTATGGGCATGGCCGAAGCCTCCTACACGTGCTACAGCCACAAGGGAGTTGACTACCAAGTATTGGCTAAGGCATCACATCGTTGGTTCAACTATTGTCACGAGTCATCTCTCTAACATGTGGCATTTATCGATTGGGCAGAGTACTTTACTCATATCAATACATGTTGGAGCCACTTGGAGCTCAAGTTATAACTAACAGAGAGTTGTTAGTTATTGTGCAGCTAGCAGGGTAAATGCATAAATGTCTGACTGATTACAAAAACTAATCTAACACAGCTGTGAGCAAAAAATAAATAAATAAATAACCAACTTTATGCCATATCATCTCTCCTCAAGCTGAAAAAAGTATTCTGCACCTTTTCTTCCTGAAAGATCTCCGTGAAGATTAGAGACACAGCAGATTTTGAGGAAATATGAGGGATATACAGAGCATTATACAGGTGAAGAATAGAGCTCGCAGAGTGAATCCTATTCAGACCAAGGCTAGCAATTGACAATGAGTGCCCATTACCAACAGTTACCAAGTCATTACATTGATATGGAGCATAGGAGAATAGTTGAGTTAAATCATTGGTGAAATGGGCATCAGCCCTTGAATCAAGCACCTAAGCAAAGTCAAAAATAGAAAAGGAGGCCTGAGCAGTAAAAGCCTATTTTCTGATGGTGGAGGACCATAATTGCTGAAGTCAAACCTATGCCAGAAGTCCCTTGTAATATGATTAGGTTTCTCACAAATTTGATAGAAGACCTTAGGAAAGGAGAAGGATCCAGGGACAACAGGGGCAGAAATAGGAGTAGGACAAAGCCCAAGAGCCTGATTTGGAGTAAAGGTCCGATTATGACCACCTCCGAGGTTATGGCTCCTACCCTTGCTGCTCTTGAATTTCCAGGTGCATTTCTCCCCGTCTTTGCCTATAGCAAATGACCCTCTAGAGGCATTTGATTGAGTAAACAACAAAGTACCATTGTCCACAGAGGAAGAATCACTGATGACTACTTGTTTAGTGAGTTGAAAATTAAATTTGTCACTCAAAAGCAAAGTATTAAGCTGAGGAGCAGTTAAAGGAGAAGGCCTCATTCTAATATTGGACTTGAAGGGTTCATATTCAGATGGTAATCCTTTCAATATATAAAGAACTAATTCTTCATCATCAATCACTTAATCACTGCTAAGCTATTAGTTATAGACTTCACTTCATCAAGGTAAGATTCCAAAGCACCTACTATCTTTAGTCAAATTGTGAAGCCTATTTTTCAATTGATGAATCTGTATTTGCTCGATGAGCTATATCTTTGTTCCAGGGTTTTCCAGATGGAAGAAGTAGATTTGAGATGCAAAATCAATGGATGAACTGAAGGAGAAAGTGAGGCAAACAAGCAATTTTGCAAGTATTGGTGCAAAGTAACTTAGGCTTCATAATCAAGATTTTACAACAGCTTCACCAAAGGCATCAACCATAATAGAAGGACATGGAGATTTACCAAGAACATGATCCAGGAGTCGATCTGCTCTAATAAGTCCTTGAAGCTGAGCTCTCCAAACAATATAATTCAAGCTATCAAGTTTAACATGATCCAGAGAACTGAAATTCTGGGTTAAAAACTTGAGACCTAATGGCAATTCTAGATTTGAAGCCACATTCAAGCCAGGGGAGATCAGAAAGAGCTTCGGTAGGCTTCGAGGGTGTTTGGCTTTGCTCTACTAAGCTGCTTATAAGCAGCTTTTGTTGTTTGCAAGTAAATGATAAATAACTAAAGAAGTGTTCTGATAAATGTGCTTATAACTTGTTTATATGTTTCACAAATATGTGCTTATGAGTAGTAGTATTTATTAAAATGACTAAAAAAAATTACAATGTTGTGAAACAAAATTAGTTTTCTGGAGGTGTCAAATGTCTTTTTATTTGGTCAACCACCATTGCTTATAAGCAACTAAAAAAGAGAAGTCGGGCTGTTGTGGGGGGGGGGTTGCTTTTCTTTGGGTACCCATAAGTTAATTTATATGATTATAAGCACAATTTGCCAAACATGTACATTTCATTTGTTTGTTTATAAGCAGGGAGAGAGGAGAGGAGGAAGAGGGAGGGAGGGAGGGAGAGAGAGAGAGAGAGAGAGAGAGAGAGAAACTAGAAAATACCTGGATGTATTTTCATTAGACTGAATGAATGAGTATATGTGTGCATGTTTTCAGCTACTTGGAACTCAAGTTATAACTAACAGAGTTGTTAATTGTTGTACAGCTTGCAGGGTAAATGCATAACTAACTGACTGATCACAAAAAGCTAATCTAACGCAGTTGTAATGAAACTAAAGCTAACTTACTTTGTGCCTTACCATATGCCATGGTTGTATGATGGAAATAATACAGAAATCATGTAAAAGAGAGTTTTGATATTAGAAGAGAAACCTATATGGCAAATTTCTGACTCCATTACTTTACATAAAGCTTTCCATACCTGTTACCCTCCATTTGTTTCCAGCAATCAGTAATCAAAATATCGTGAGAACCAGCACCTTAGATGTTCAAACCATACACGGGTTGTACATTCAGAGCAGAGCTAGCAGGCTCTCTGAAGCTAGTGAGCTGACTACCCTTTTAAATGTAGAATAAAGAAACTACTCTTTTTGGGCTTTTCTTTGTAATTTGGTGGGAGGATAGACACAGTTTTAATTGTAATGATTATAGCATCAAACATTTTCCTTTGAAAACACAAGGAGTTTAAGAACGTCTCATAAGCTAAGGAAATGAGATCCTTCCTGGGTACCCAATTCAAGAATGAACCAATAAATGTGCTTACTCTACAAGTTACAGTTAATTACTTTGATCATCTATTGAAGTGAAAGTCATTGTGGCATGTGTCATGGTTGTATTCTCCAACGATGAGGAATTATCTTGCATTCTAAAGCCAGTAGATACTGCAGATAATGCATTATCCTTTTGACTCCTGTGACCCATTAACTCTGATATTAGGCCAGGTTTTGATATCTTTAGGTCATCCAAGTCCACTTCACGAGTCAGCATTTTCACCACAATCGTCATAGATGGTCGGTCCTTCGGCATGTCCTGGGTGCACAACAGACCAACCTTCAATTATTTGATAGCCTAATGAACATCAAAGTCCCCTCCCAAAGCTGTGTCAACCAACTGAACCAATTCACCCCTTTCATACAGTCTCCATGCCTGCAAAATGATTTCATTGGGTGTGAAAAGACAACAGTGACTGCTAAGCACTGAGACTGGGTATTTTCATGGGAGACAAAGGAAAAGAAACAGATGTCATCACAGTTAAATCCATATAACCGCACTATGTGCAAATCACTTTAAAACTTCTTGATCAGTTTGAAGATAGATTTTTCTTTTCTATCCATATTTCTCTTCAACTTCTTCAAGGATCTTACTTATCAACAAAAAGGAAAAATCCGAATCTTTTGCTTTGACGAGAATTCTAGTATTAAAAATGAAACACTCAAAATTAACACAGTATGAGCTAGATCACAATGAAGTAAACAACAAATCATTCCATTTGATCTTACTTTTCAAAGAAAAGAAGAAAAAGAAAAGAAAACGTTCCATTTGATCTGATATCTTAAGTCAATGAATTCCAAATTGCATCTAACCACAGTTGTTAGTATGATGTGATCCATACATAATACATATCATGTTTTAATAGGATACACTGATTAGAATGAAATTTATCTATGGGTGCATTGGAGATTGTAAAGTATTAAGCAATGTATTGCTTGATACAACACTTATACTGCACACCTCCACCACCTATGCAGCCTTTGAGCACCATACTCTTGGCAATGTGTGAACAGTACGTGCATTCAAAATTCTTTTATTATATGGTCATAACTTTAATTATTTACAGCTCTTATACCATGTTCATAATTTACATACTTTTGCTTTTTTGGAATAAATTTATTATAAGATGCTAATCTTATTGATGTGAAAGAAGCAATATTTATTGTCTCCTTTTATATTACAAGATTTAAGACATATTATCAGAAGTATCTTATAAAAACTTAAAACAAGCCACACTTTTTACCTCATAAGATAAAAGCAATTCATCCTTAACTTATTTTTAACAACTATAGATAAGTAATCTTATAACAACTCAAACCACACCATGCTTTTTATATAAAAACACATCTTATAATAAGCTTATACCAAACAAAACATTTATGCTCAAGACTTAATTTTTATACAAAAAGTTTCTAAGTTTAATTATTCACAACTTTTATACAATATGTTAAACAATTTTACTTTATATATTGACTAACGAATATATAAGTATTTGTATTTATAAGTGTTAAATTAAATATTTCACAACTTTTATACTATATTCACAACTTTTATACCGTATGCTCGCAAGACTATTACTCTTTATTCATAACTCTTATATTTTATGTCTATACATTATACCCTATGTTCACAAATCTTTAATAGAGGAAATATACGAGCTTGATTCAGACAAAACATCAAACACTTTATCTACATTATTTTTCCTTTCATTCAAGTATTAGCTTTGAGATTAAAAGATTTCTCACCAATTTCTTACACATCTCTATATCATCATCCTTAATTCCCAAATCTTTCTCAACAATTTCTTCTACAATTAACAGTAGCACTTCAAGCCTAAAAGAGTTGTATATTTGGAAAACAACATAAGAACAACTGCAAATATATCTAGATATACATATATATAAATGGAGAGGGAGAAGGGAAAGAGAAAAAGGAGAAGACGCACGAGAGAGAGCAATAGGGAGAGGGAGAGTGACAAACAAGCAAATCTAATTTTTTTTTTCTTTTAAGTAGGAAAACAGTAAGCATGTTATCATGCGAAAAATAGTGCACAAGACACCTATAGTAATTAAGGTGCATAGTAAAATTTGGTCACTTAATATGTTATGTATTGTTCCATATTCCATGATTAACAGTGATACACTTTTTTTTGTTGGCCCTACTATGACCCAACACTCTATTTTCTATTTTAAGTTGGGTTGAGATAGACCCAACGAGATCTATCATTTCCAAAACCTTTTCTCTTGTAAGTTGGGTCATGGTAGACCCAACTTATTAACTCGTTTCTGTTGGGTGAGGAATAGACCTAAAAACCCTAATACATATATTAGGAATCCTTGTACAATTAATATGTATTATGTATTGGGTAAAAATAAGGTAAGGTAAGAAAGACACTAAGTTAGGGCAAACCACTTTAGGTATTCCTTTAAATATAGTGGATTACTCTTTGCTGCCGTGGACATAGTCTTTAATGCCAAACCACATAAATCTCTCAGATCGTTCTTGATTTATTTCTTCATTTGCCCATTTTTTTCCTACCATTTTCTTTTCTTAATAATGCAGTTGTACAACCATTTAAAAGCCCTAAACATGCCTTTTGTCTTATAATGCACCAAAATCCTTAAATAACCACCATCAGCATCTCATGTTTCACCCATTTTTCTGTTCTTCTTTACTTTTTCTTTTTTTTTTTAAAGCTTTATTCTGTTCCATTCAAGCTTCTTTACTTAGCCTTTGACTTTACAAGATCATAAGGTGTCCAAAATTTTTGATAGTGGAGAAGATTCATTTGATCTTGGAGATGAAATTAGTGCTTAAGATTTGCTGGTAATAATTAGTTTAGATTTTAGAACTTTATATTTGACTTTAGAGTAAATACATACTAATTATTACGGTATTTACCACTTTCAAACTTATTTTATATTTGATAGTGTCTCCTATAATACGATACATGATATACGATAAAAAGTTTAGCACTAATTTACCACTTTCAAACTTAAATAAAGGTCAAGCTGCTTATTCATGCATAAAGGGGTAGCAATAATGCTCTAAGTTAAAAGCATTGTTTTCTAGGTACATGTCAGCCTTATAAGGAAAAGTAAGGATCAATAACCATCCAATGGGATAAATGTATGTTTATGGAAGCCTTTAAAAGGCCAATTATTAAGAGTCTAAGGGGCGCCTTATAGGTTTCTGGGTAGTGTATACAACAGAAGAATTTATTCTTTAGCTCAACATATCTTATACGGCTACAAGCCATCTTCTCTTTTCATCCCTTATAACGTTGTTCCATCAGTATTTTTGGACTCAGAATTGAATTTACTTATCATGGTTCAGAGAAAGAAATGTCTTTCAAAACATACCCTTTCAAGAAGGTATCGCTCTTCAAAAGGTAACCGCTTGTTTGTGTTAGGTCTTCCACTAATAATTTCCACAAGGAGAACACCAAAACTGTAGATATCAACTTTGCGTGTCAACCACCCTCGAATTGCATACTCTGGTGCCAAATAACCTCTACAAAGCAAATATGATCAATGACGTAATTACATATTCTAGAAACTCATATATATATATATATATATATATAAAATGAAGTGAAAAGGCATCAGTGATTAAGGTATTCTCGAAAGCTCAAACAACCAGGGAAGGGGATAAACTAAAGCACCTTATTTTGGAACCATCTATACTATATAATAAAGCAAAATAAGCTGTAATTTCGTGTTACCAAGTGGCACTTTATATGACAAGCTTTCCATAATTACTTATCAATTAATTAAATATGCCCATTCTTAAGTCATTTTTTGTTTTCCAATATTTATTCAGTTTCATTCCTATATTAAACATTTTAATTTAATTAATATTATACCCTTTCTTTATATATATCATCACTGTTTTATTAATTCCATAGTATATAATTGTTTCAATAACTATTTAGTAAAATGCAAAAACTCTATAGTTTTAATAAATCTAATCACATATGTTGCTCCCCGTGCATCGCATGGGTGTTACACTAGTATTATATATAATAAACTTGCATTCACTTTCTCCTTTATTTTCTCTTTTTTTCTATTCTACAGGTATTGATTGGATCTTAGGAACCAAAAGGTTAAAAGAACAAATCAGATTAAACCCCAAGAACTGGAAACTTTACCTAATAATCCAAAGTTCTAAAATCACTATGGACTTTATTCTGATTCAGGTGCTCCTACTTTTGTAGCAAGTTTGTTATTCTATAGAGGTTTTCAGGAAATTACAGTAGAGATATAGCTGTCTAGTAGTTTCATAATCTCATAGAGAATAATAGATGAAAGAAAGGATAGCCAATCAAACTATAATTGAACCATTTTATAACTCCACAAAAATGTATAAGCATGGAACAATGATGTTGCCTCAATCCTATGTCATTCTATTAAATGGGGAGAAGTGCACCAGAAGATCTAGCACAGACTCAAACCCCATATGAAGAACCAATTTGTTCCAATGACACTTTGCACTAGTTAAAGATGAAGAGATAGCAAATCAAATGGTATTCTCTGTAAGATATGCATTTCAATTCTCTGCTGACATAAACATTAACCACATTCACTATTCCTAAAATCGATATACTCAAATAGAGTACAAGAATCCATAACTTACAGAGTTCCTGCAATACGTGTGCTGATGTGAGTCATCCTAGGTTGAAGAAGCTTTGCAAGACCAAAATTTGAAATCTTTGGACTCAAATCTTTATCAAGAAGAATATTAGCTGCTTTAATTTCTCTGTGCACAATATGAGGTTGGACTTCCTCATGCAGAAACACCAAGCCTCATGCAGTCCCTATGCACATTCTTGTTTGAATATTCCAGCTGAAATAAATGCCGCTGTAATTATGACCTGCAAGTCAAAGTACCAAAATAATCATTTGGCAAAAAAAGCATTACAACACTCAAAAGAATGAGCCAGCTGGTGATTACCAAGGAGAGTTTGAGCAAAGCTATTATTTTCAAGATACCCATAGACCAATAGTCTGTGATTCCCTTCCACACAGCAGCCATACAACTTCTCCAAGTTTTCGTGTTCTAGACTAGAGATGACCTTTACCTCTATTAAAAACTCCTGCATGCCTTGCGTTAAGTCAGCAAAAAGCACTTTTACAGCAGCTAAGCTTTCATCTCTTAGCTTCCCCTAAAATCAGAATATAATTTTATATCATAATTAAATAACCATACGGAGAAATGAACTCTGCACTTACAAGAACTGGGAGAGAAGATGTGAAATCACCTTGTACACAGAGCCAAAACCTCCCTGTCCTATTTTGTTTGCTGGACTAAAATCTTCAGTTGCAATTCTCAATTCTTTGTAACTGTAGATTATAGCATTCTGAATTCCTGAAACTTCTATATCTGTTATGGAACTTAGTTAGAAGATTTTATCACAATATGAAGCAAATTCTTGGAGAGTTGTTGCCTAGCCATGTTGGCAAATACTCAATTTTTAAAATGCTTTAAAGACATATGATATGGTGACAAAAGTGCCACGCCGAGGGGATAGATAAAATGATGCCAAGAACTTTGAGCAATTCAATTTACATGATCTCGAAGGATTATCTTTTCAAAATGGCGACGAGTAAACTGCAGTGTGTTATAAGACTGGCCAAAACCTACCTTCTTCAATATCTATGCTTTGCAGAGGCGTGGAAGATGCTTTTCCTTTGCAGCAAGTAAAACAGGTCATCGTGCAAGTTTCTATATGTCAGGAAAATATACCAACCATATGAACGCCCATCCTATCATATGTGAAACATCAAGCAAAGATATCAGAACTAGGATACTAAACGACGCATTGGAAATTAGTGCCTAAGACTTGTTTGGACGTCATCACTCCCTTGGTTGGGGGGCTGTGCTGCCCTGCATCACCAGTCTCAATATAGGACTTTTCTGAGCAGTGTTAACTATGACAAGGAAAGCACAAATGGCAGATGACATTAACAAGGGGAAATAGCTTACAAAATGTTACGTGTCTGACTTCATTGATACATAAGCTTTTTTTATTTTTTATTTTTTTGTGGGTAGATACTTAAGCTTTTTGATCATGATGATTCTGACTACTGATGGACTAGTTGATTAGCTGTTAAGTTTGTAAATGTTTTCTCCACAAGCATGAATGCCCCTTTGGCATGATCCAATCGCATGCTCTCCTGTTGAGTCTGAAAAATGAAAATCATTTATGAAACAATCAAATAATAATGCCCAAATATGAAATTTCTTGGTTCCATATTGAAAATAATCTAAACGTAGGAAAGCTTTTCAGTAAAACTAGATCATTTTAACACATAATGTGCTCTTTTTATAAAGTTCCAAAGCTACCACTAGGATGAAGGTACCAATTTAAGACTTAACTCAAAACTTCATTCATATGACAAAATACGAGCTAAAGTATCCTAGGGCTAATTTGTTCAATTTCAGAGATGATGTACCAAAAAAAATTGAAAAAAAATCAACAACAGATAGGGGCAACCCGATAGACAAAACTTCCTCTCTTTTATTTTTTGGTTTCTAAATTCCTTATTTGGTAGATTCATACCTTATTTCATGTAACAACGCAACCACCTACAAATGAAATATCAAAGAGAACAATGGAAGTTAACAACAAAATGCTCCAAATTAAAGATATTTTCAGGTGAATTTATAATGGGCTCATAAAAGAACATGGCAAATTAAAGTACACTGGCAAATTTTGATTTAAGATAACAACACCTTTGGGTGGCAGTTAATGGATCCATGAAAAGCTATTTACAGAATATAGATCAACAGTTAACAGTTATTTAACTCAACCACCAAATCTTTTTATCATAAAAAAGCTAATTACTTAACTATCATTACAACTGTAAAGTATAATTATGAACAAACCTGTTGAAATAAAAAATAATTGCGTCAGGCTCATACCTTACTTGAAGAAGGTTCTAACTGCTAAGAGAAAGAAGAAGATAAAAGAAAGAAAGGTTATACGGGAACGTTGACTTAAAAAAGGACGTGTAATATGAACATTTTTTTGCAACAGAAATACCCAACTAGTACCTAACATTCAGAATGTCGTTGGGTGTTATCAGTGGGCTGGACCCATGCACTTTATCTTCACAACTTTATAATTATAAGTTAATAATTTTTATATTATACGTTAAAAGTTTTTAATTATTTAAAAATTAAATGTTATATGTTTATAATTTTAATATTTTATATTTAAAGCTTTTAATTGTTCACAATTTAGGGATCCATTACTTTTATATTATGTGTCTAAAAAATTTTATGTCATATACTAAACAAAGATACATTACATGTTTTCCACTTTTTAAAATATGTTCACTGACACAATCTATGAACGATTTTAGAACCTCGCATTCGAAGGTATTACCAATAAATCGATTGATGATCAAATTATCGTGCATTCGTCAATATGAGGAAAGTAAACTTTTTAAATTTTACATTAATCCAACGGTCTGATTGTGAGATTTATTGGACGGTGTACCATACACATTTGAGTGTATGGCATAATATGCGATTATTAGTATATTAACGTGTCACATGTTGGAGAAAATAATATTTTCGATATTTTTATTTTTTGATAGTTTATATTTCATAAAAGAATTCTATATATATATATATAAAAGAAGCAATGCTTAGGATTCTTCTTCGCACAAACAGCATTGTTCGCACCCTTTTTTTCCTATCCTCATAGCGCAAGATGACGACGTTTTCACTTTGGCTCGAATGAACGATGTTGTTTTTTATTCTTATGCATCATGATTAATGAAACATTGGTCTTTGTATTCCAATATTTGGATACTGCTCTAACACGTGCACTCGAGGTGTCATTATCTTCTTCAAACAATCGATAGAAGAGGCATGAAAAGCTTAAAAGATGATGCGTTGCACAGAGAGAGAATTGAGGCTCCTCTATCTTTTTGTGCTTTGTTTTTACCTTTATTTATGTTTTTTTTTTTATGTTGTTTTTTGTTTTCTTGCAGGGTGTTGACAAACGTTGCCTTTTGATTCTCGATTATCTTAGAGCTAATTGGTTTACGGACACTATATAGTACTAAGGGGAAGTGTAAGAGGAATTGAAGAAAACAAGAAAATGGAGAAAAGATCTGTCCTAGAGTCAAAAGGTTAGAATTTTTTATTGTTGCTAAGGCTTATTTCTGACTATAGAGTTTGCTTTGATTGATATAAGAAATCTCATGTCCTACCAACATTTGATTTATTGGCAATTGCTAACTATATTGTTTGAAGATTTTTTTGGTGATTTGGTGTGTGTTAGTTTATCTCCATTAACAGATTGTATAAGAATGCTGGTCATAAAAGTTAGTGTTGATCTTTGAATGACATCCTGTGTTACATTGGTGCATGATTATTTAAGTTTGGCAGTGATAAACTAGAATACATAGTAATTAATTAAGTAGACCATCAATGAACGGAGTGATGTTATTGATTGAAATGTGTTGCTTGATGCTCATGACAATGTTTAGCAACAAAAAATAACATTAATTAGCTTTTTTCATGTAGTCATGAGTTAAGGATAAGATATAGATAGATTTATACGGTTGGTAATCGAGACAAGTGGCAAGGAAGGAAATTTATAGCTATATTCATAATCATATTATCTTAACGGTGGTGGAATATTCTCCATTTGGAGTATAAAGTTTGTTGTTAGAAAAGTTGGAATTTTTTTTGTTGTCTTGTCACTGATGATTACATCCTTATAGAATTGATTTTGGATTTGAAAAAAGGTTGGAGATGATGCATCGAAGTTTTTAAATGATAGGGTTTCTAAAGCTGTTGTCACTGTATGTGAGTACTTCAATGACTTCCAAAAAACAACAACAAAGGACGTTGGTCGTAACATTGATCTATCTTTCTGCAAACTTAATAGCATTCGCAATTTTTATCACTTTCGGTGAAAAGGTAAAAAAAGAGCTACTTAATCGTTTAATGAGTATTGTTGGCCAGATGATACAACAGAGGTCTTTAAAGGTATCTATCTTTCTTTCTTCTACCACAACTATGACTTGTGCATTGATAAAAGAAAATCTGCTGCATAGTCATTGTTTAAGGAGATATTAATGCCTGTTAATCTTTTCCAATGAAGCTTTTACATTGTCATAGTGCCTAAAATTCATTCAATTATAGCTATCCTTTTGGATGGAAAAGAAATAGTGCCATTATATCTACATATATTACTAAATTCTGGGCACCGATTCTTTTAGATAAAGGTAGTGGTTTTGATTTGGATATGACATTGCACAGAGATTTAGTGACATGTGACACTTAGAAAAGACAACTTTTGGACTCAAGTCAAAATGCAACAATATCCTGCAATTAGCTGCTAGTGCGGAATTAGTACATCCAAGAAAGAAACTATCTTAAGGCAATTTCTATAATCGAGAGTGAGATATGAACTTGAACTCTTGAAATTGGAGTTGGTATTTATGGGAAAAAGGATGTACGTCACTAACTTATTAGTCTTTAACTTCAAGAGAATTTGTCTCAAAGTCAATGTCCTCCATACCTTGTTTCTTAATTTCCATTGCCGTTTGACATCCCAAACTGAGTGTTTCTACTTCTGCTTCCAATGAAGAATTGCTCCAAATTGTATTTGCTTTGTCTGCCATAACTTCACCTCTCCATTTCCTTGCAAGTGCTACTTTAGACTCATCTCCAAAAAATGCTTCATCTATATTAATTTTGATTCTCCTTTCTCTTGGTGCGTTCCATCTATCCCATCTACCTTTTCTTTGTTCTCTTCTAGGCCTGAAATAGATGAAGAAAGTACAAAGAAAAGTTATACATCTTTTAGATGTTTCATTTGCATTTTAACAGAATTTAAAACTTTTCCAGGTTGTGGTTCAACTCTCTTAAACTTATATTTATTCCTTGCAACTCAAATCTGTCAACACATCAATACAATAATTGATTTCCCTTCTCCCTTGTTATACTTTGCCTTTTTTACATTTCTTCTTCATCTCCATAACCACTTATCAAATCTACCCATTTCATTCATCTTAGTATGAATCTGTAATCGTGAAATAAACCATCACTTTTTATTCCAGTGACTTTGCAAAAGAAGATGCTCAACTATTTCCACATCATTAGAGCAGACTTTACAGATTGAGAAATATGTACATTTCTTTTTATATAAGTTCATTTTAGTTGGCAGTGCATTATGATACACTTCGCACAAAAAATTTTGTACCTTTGGATCCACCTTTGAATCCTAAATTGAACTCCACAAATTCTTAGGTTCCTAATATAAGGAAGAAGTTTCTTTTTCTCCTTGATTATTCTTGAGGACTTGCAACAACATTGGAGTTTGATGAGTTAGTAGGCAACAGTCATTTTATAGCGAGTCCCAAGTTCTCACTTCTGAGTTGGTGACGTTACTTGGTTATTACAATGACATTTAAAATCATTTTACTTCTGCAGTGTGCTTACAATGCGTCATATATTTGAATTTCTCTAAAAGTGGATCATAAAATTAATCGGGTCTGAAATTTGTGGATAGAAAAGCTGCGGTTGAAGGAAATGGTGGTTTTGTGTTGGTTTTATTCCAGTTGGTTATTAGTAAAGGATTCAATGTATAGAAAAGCCCCAGGATTATCAACCAACATAATGGCTAAAGAAAGATGACGTGGATGTCCAAGATGATTTAGTTGAAATCCTGTGTTTTTACTCACTAACTCCTTTGTATTATTGTCTTGCAAGGGTAAATCATATATTACAAGTTCTCTTTGACTTTGTTCTTTTAAGAGAATTTTGAATAAGTTCAAGTTGACATATAGGCATGGCATCTAAAGTGCAGTAATTTGTTCAAAATCTTACCATTTTCCCATGCCTTACACTAGTAAGCTCCACATTGTGGTCAGGACCTTTGACATAAAAATGTCAAATGCTAGATTCTATCAACAGAGAACAATCTTCCGAACACTAGGTACTATGCAATTTGAGACATAACAACTGTACAATTGAGTGCATATGAAAATGATTCTTGTAGTATAAACATTTTGTGGAAAGTAATTAGCTGCTTTGTTTATTGTGTGGTACAAGATGATTCTTCTTCTTTGTTCTTCTTTCCTTTATCTTGTCAAGTAAAGCTAGAAAAATAATATGTTATAGATAAATTTTTTTGTTCTTTTTTCTCTGCTCTAAGTAGCATCAGCGAAAATTTGTAGTTGTAAATATATGGATTGATTAACAATGATGTTAAATTTTTTTATGAAACAGAACAGTTTTTTGCGTTTAGACCTTTGATGGAGTAATAGACAGCTTACTTGTATGCATTATATCTATTTTTCATTCTTTTAATGTCATTTAGGTCATCATTGGATGTTGTTATCAGATATAGGCTCATAATGGAATGTTAAATGAAGCTAGAGAACAAATCAACTTCACTTTTAGATCTCTAAAATCGAAACTATTTGTGTCAAAGGACGATATGTATATAGTACAACTCTACATAAGTCATGAATTCTGCGACATGTTTTTATTTCACATCTGTTATGGTTTATTAATTCCAATTAATTAAGATCGTTTGGATATTATGTGAACCATATCTCTTTATGCTTTTCTCTATGACCTGTTATGAGGTCTAATACATTATCCTTGTCTTCTTTGTTGACACTTGAAAGGGTGATCCACTTTATGGAAAAGTGAGTGAGCTTCCTTCTACAAGAACACAACTTCCATATGACTATTATTTCTTGGATTATTGCAAGCCAAAAAGAAATTGTGATTAATACTCAACAAGAAGAAAGCAAAAGTATACCTCTATATATACCTTTCTTTTTATGTACTTTCCAATTAATGTATTTGATAATAAGTCTCCTAAATTCTCATTTTAAGAATAATTGATTTTCATCTTCAAAAAATGTTTATGTATAGCCTAGGGCATTCATTGCCTATGTTTTTATATTTGATGGAATGAAAATGATTATTTATTGATCAAAATGTTTAGATAAGATTAATACATGCATATTTGTGCCCAGATTAGTAACCAAATTTAATGTCATCTGTAACAAGCTCTTATTCTATTAAGAAAATTTAATTTATTTGGGAAATTATTTTACAATATGTTATTATTTTTCTATATTAATATGAAACTAGGATATAAAAATAATTTCATATTAATTATATATATATATATATATATATATATATATTAACACTAGTGTGTGTGTGTGTATATCTTGTAAAATTGAGTACTTGCAAGCTTCTAACACTAACCAATCTTTTTCACGAGAGATTTGTATAAATTAAACAGAACAATTGGAAAGTAAAAATTGAAAACAAAGGTTTTGATCTAGAAAAATAAATGTATGGTGTGGCGTTTTTCTAATTGGATCCTAAAGAATATGAGCTTTAGGAATTCTAGTTCTGTCCTAATTAGAATTCATGTTCTTATAGGAATTTATCTCTTCTATGTTCTATAAAAAGTTATTTAACTTATTGTATTAAGTGTGAGACAATGAGATAGAGCGTGAGAAAGAGAGCAAGCCCTTGATAGAGGAGAGTTTGAGGGGCAAGGGCACTCAAGCCCAAGCCCTCTATTTATGATGTATTCTCCTTATTTATAGTGGAATTCTCTTATCTACTTGTGTACGTAGGCATATGGCCGAACCACGATAAATCTATGTGTCTCCGTAGTTTACAACGTTCTCACATTTATTTTTTTTTTCAGCATCCCAATTTCTAGCAAACTGCTATCAGAGCTTGATTTGATATTACTATGAAATTCAAAAATGAAGTAGTTAATGGTGGGGTTACCATTATCCTTTTTGTAGTGACGAATCTTGTATGTGTTCCTAGGAAAAGGACTGAGTGTGCTGTAGGATGCGTGATATCGCAAGGGACTTTGTTGTTTTGTAACGATGGTTTCATTGAATTTGCACAAAAAATGAAATTTGGAGTTGGACGTAATTTTGATGAGAGTGACGAAAAAATGGACGGAGGAGCTGCCTGATGTGTTGTGTTTTTGTGTGTGTTTGCATTGTAATTTACTTATGTTTAAGAAATATTAAGTGCTCAAAAAGATGCATTGGTGTAGTACTTTTGATAAGAATAGGCTTAAGCGTAAACAAATGTACATATTGAGTTTAAGAGACAAATTGCTACACTAATTGCTTGTTTTCAATGATTTAGGTGAACTTTGGGTTAAGACTGAGATTGGGCGATGATAGACGATAAAGATGGGAGATGTACGGGCCAAAAGGAGCTAATTAGAGGCCGAAAAGACAAAGAATGGAGGAAAGAAGTCAGCTGGACGACCAAGAAGAATGAGCCGGTCGACCGGCCACTTTAGAGAGGTGCCAAAAATAGCCAGACGACCACCCCCCAAAGCTGGTCAACCAGCTAGGTCGACCGGCCACTCTAGACAGCATCACCAAAAATCCAATCAAGCTAAGAGAAGAAGCTGGTCGACCGGCTAGGTCGAGCGACAGTTTGTGAAAAGCCGAAATAAAAGCCCGATTTTCAGACTAAAAGGGGATCTTTTTAGGGAGCTTTTTGGGACAATTTTTTTTTAGAGAAGATTTTTACACCCATCACACACACACACTTAACCCTAGTCTTCACCTCCAACACACACACTCTCTCACACATTTCATCACTTTGGAGCAAGAGAATTTAAAGGGTTTCAACATTTGGATTCAAGTTTGCTCTAGAGCTTTGTACAAGATTAGCTAGGATGAAAGGGAAGCTTCATAAACTCTCTTTCATTCTATCTTTTATTATGATTGAGTAGACTTGAGTAGGGTGATTTTACTTATGTAATTGGTTAGCTATATACTCTTATGATATGGGATTAAATGGCTGATTATATATACATGTTTGATTTTCTTGTTCAAATGGTTATTTTCTTATTCATGTCTAAGTGTTTGATTAAATGCCTAAATAAGTAACATGTGTATAAATTGAAGTCTATTTATTACTAAGCACATGTAATCCATGCTATAATCATGTCTATGTGTTTATATGTGGATGCTATGAAGTGGGTAATGCTTATATTCATGTCTATGTGTATATTTGCATGCCTAGTAGTGAATATGACTGCAATAACACATACATGTTGGTTGTTAAGTGCTTCTAATGGTGTAATCCGAGCATGACGATGTTTGGTAGTCGAATAGGTTCTTTTATTCGTGAACACCTTGGCTTAGAACATTTATGAATGCGTTAATAGGTTAAATCCTGCTATTGTGACCTTATAATGACGAAGAATAATTTAAGGCTAGCCTAGGCCAAGTCTCCTTTGGCTTCAAATCCAGCCAATAGGTTTCTGGATAGGATTAGTCAACCTTAGCGATGCTAGGTCTTGGCTTTAAATCTAGGCAATGATTTAGGTACTAGAGTAGGTTCATTCTAAGTCACCTAGGAAGCTAGTTAATCACTCTTAAGGCCCTAGGTCATAAAGACGGCGCCATAGCTCTAGGAGGCATCGCCTAGGGACGAACCCGCACTGAGTCTTAGGGGGAAATTGAGACACTAATTTAGCAACCTAGTTAAGAGCAATCACTAAAGTAAGCCATCATTCTTTAATCCCATAGCAATTGAATATAGAATCACCCATTCATAAGTTGAAGTCACCCTAACCCCTTTCCCTTTGTTAGTTCCTTTAGATTAGCTTGTTCCCCACTTTTCCCAATTCCATAGTTTAGTTTAATTCATTTTAGTTAGAGCTCCCGACCATTCAAAAATCCATAATCCCAAAAACAGATAGTTTAGATTTCTTATTTTTAGGCACGTTCTAGAACACACACGTAGAATCCATCTCACAACATAGCCTCCCTGTGGTTCGACACCCGTTCTCGCACACACTACACTGCATCAATTTATGCGCTTGGAGGTCTTTAGAGCTTGCACTCAAAGATGTACACCAAGTTCTTGGCGCCGTTGCCGGGGAGGCATGGTGATTTGCATTCTTTGCTTGTGTGTTTTGGTAGTTGCTTTATTTGTTTTTCTTGTTGTTCCTTTATAGTTTGTTTAGTTTTTGCTTAACTTGTTTGTTGTTCATATTATCTTGCTCTAACTTTTTTTTATTTATTTCAACTTTTGTCTTTAGTTTTAGTAGACTTTCTAGGATTGTGGATTATTTGCTGTAGTTTTAGGAATATTGAAGTTTTTGGGGGTTGAAGTGGTCGGAGTTAGGATAGTTTGTGCATGCTTGGTAGGAGACCCCATAAAAATCCCTTAGTTCCTCTTAATCCAGAGCCCGATAGAATTGCAAGACATTTTAGGAATTTAGGAGATCTTCTTGAGGAGATGGCCGACCCCAACCATCCTCCTAATCCTCCCAATCCCCCAATGAATCCCATTCCACCTCATGATCACCTTGGGCATCAAGCCCAAGATCATTTTAGATGAGAGCCCCGTAGACCGGATCCACCCATAGATGAGGAACCCACTCTTAGGCAATTCTTTCTCCCCGAAGCCTTTGAGCCTAATTTGGCTATTCAAATTTTGGGTTTGGGGGAGACGAACTTCAAGATTAAGCCTAATATGTTGGCCATGCTTCCCTCCTTCTACGGGAGAAGCAATGAGAGTCCTCTAGATCATATCACTGATTTTGTTGAGATGAGTTCCACTCTCCATGTCCCCAATGTCTCCCAAGAGGTCATACGTCTAAGATTGTTTCCTTTCTCTCTGAAGGACAAGGCTAGGACTTGGTTGCATTCCTTACCTAATGGTTGCATCACTACATAGGCTGAGCTTTAATCTAAGTTCTTTCAAAAGTTTTATCCCATGGCCAAGTCGGCTGATCTTAGGACCGCCATTATGACTTTCTCCCAGCATGACCTAGAATCTTTTCATGAGCCTTAGGAGAGGTTCAAGGATCTTCTTAGACAATGTCCACACCATGGGTACGGCAATCACGATCTAATGCAATACTTCTTTCGAGGCTTAAATGAACAAAATAGGATGATGGTCAATGCCGCCTCTGGTGGTGGCTTCTATCTTTTGAGACCGACCGAGGCATGGGAGAAAATAGAAATGATGGCCGAAAATTCTTTTAAAAAATTTGCCATGGAAAGGTCTAGTCAGGGAGGCAACAAGAGAAGTGTTAGTGAGGTTGGAGTTTCTTTAGATTTACCCGCTAAGGTTGAGGCTTTGACGAATAAGCTAAATCAATTCATTTCTTTGTCTCTTTCATCCCAAAGTCATCAGACTAGTTCTATAGGTTCTTTCTCCGTTCCATTAGTTGTTGAAGTTTGTGCATTGTGTTCCGAATCATTTCATGAGACCATAGCTTGCCCTTTAGCATTTCAATTTCCTGAAATCATGAAAGAGCAAGTGTGTGCCACACAAGGTTATTCTCGTGAGTATAATCCATACTGGAACACATACAATCTGGGTTGGAGGGACAACCCAAAATTTTCTTAGAGATAAGGCCAGCATGAGTCTAGTTCACATCCTCAGGTTCCACCTCAGCAGCAACCCCGTCCTCAATATCCCCCACGTTTCTATCATGTGAATTAGCCCCGTCTCTCTAGTGCTCCTCAATCTCAGGCTTTATCTGCTCTCTCTAGTAGCCAGACTCCTAGTAATGATGTGATGAAGTTAATGCAATTTATTCAGAATCAGCAGCAGGCATTAGCTAGTCAACAGCAAGAGTTAGCTAATAATAGGCAAGAAATGGCTAGCTATATGCAGCAGATGACTAGGTTTGAGGCACAATTAGGATAGATTGCTAGTCAGTTGAGTGCTAGAGACCCCGGGAAATTGCCTTCTCAGCTAGAGGTGAACCCTAGAGTCCAGTCCTGTTCCTCCACTTATACCACTTATCCCCCTCAGGCCCAGGCTAAGGCCGTCACCACTCTTAGGAGCGGTCGGGTAGTGGATAATAGGGTAGGAGTTGACTTTGCAGTGCCTGCACCTAGTGGTCCTTTCGAGTCTAGAGCACCACATTGTATCCCTGTTGAGGGAAATCCTAGAGAGGGTCATGTTGAAAAAGATGAGCCCATTAGAGGCCATGGAGAGAGTAGTATTTCTCGCCCACATCGGGAGGGAAAGGAGTCTATTGATGAGTCCCATGTGTCTAGAGATGTTGAGCCTAGAGTTCCCTTTCCATCCGCCTTAGAGAGGCCTACGCCTAGTGAAGATTCTAGGTTTTTCAAGGTTTTAGAGCATCTTAAGGACCTTAAGGTCAATCTACCTTTGATAGATGCGATCCTTTCCATCCCCTCTTATTCTAAGTTCTTTAAGGATCTTTGTACAAGGAAGCGTATGTCATAGAACATTCCTAAGAAGGTGAGGCTTATAAAGATGGTGAGTAGTATTTGTACTTCGGGCCTTTCGGCCAAAATAAGTAACCCCGAAGCTTTCACCATTCCTTGTAAGATCCGAGAGACCCAGATTGATCACACCTTGTTAGATTTAGGATCTAGTGTGAATCTCATTCCTTACTCCGTCTATCAATAGTTAGGTTTAGGAGAGTTATCCCCTACACATGTTACTCCTCAGCTAGCTGATAGATCCGAGCGTAGACCTAGGGGTGTAATAGAGGATGTTATGGTCTAGGTAGGTGAGTTTGTGTACCCTATTGACTTTATAGTATTAGATATGGATTCGGGACATGACTCTAGACATTCTACACCCATTTTTCTAGGTCGCCCCTTCCTTGCCACTGTAGATGCCATTATCCATTGTAGGTCGAGGTTATTGGAGATGAAATTTGGGAATTTGAGATCCACTATAAAGGTTGCCAAGACGGTGAATAGGGCTAGTATAGGAGGAGAGGACGGAGAAAAGTGCTTTAGGGTGGATGTGATTGATTCTTGTGTTGAGGATCTTATAAAGACGACTATGACCGATGGAGAAGAATTGAGGAAATTTGAGGAATTGATGTCTAGTTTTGATGTGGAGACCTTAGAGCGAAAATGTGTAGCTTTTACTTCCTTGATTGAGAGCCATTTGACTAATAAGTCACTTGAGGTTAATTCTTCTAGTCTCATTTCTAGTGATGTCCCAGTTGATGATGTTGAGGTTATGTCTCCCTTGGTTGAGCTTAGCCCTTCTTTAGAGCTCAAACCCTTTCCCGATCATTTGAAATATGCATTCCTAGGCCCCAGTGAGACCCTTCCGGTCATCATAGCTTCCAATCTTTCTAGTGAGCATGAGGAGCATCTCTTAGAGGTTCTTAGGAAGCATAGGAAGGCTATAGGGTGGAAAATTGATGATTTGAGAGGTATAGACCCTTCGGTTTGCATGCATCGTATTCACCTTGAGGATGGAGCCATTCCTTCTAGGGAAATACAAAGGAGGCTAAACCTACACATGAGCGAAGTAGTTAAGAAAGAGATCATTAAGTTTTTAGATGCAGGCATTATTTATCCGATCTTCGATAATGTGTGGGTTAGCCCGGTCCAAGTCGTCCTTAAGAAGTCTGGGATCACGGTTGTTGAGAATGAGAGATGAGAGCTTATCCCTACACGTACTCCCACGAGGTGGAGAGTTTGTATTGATTATAGGAAGCTCAACTCCAAAACTAGGAAGGATCATTTCCCATTGCCTTTTCTAGACTAGATCTTAGATAGAGTAGCTAGGCATAGCTACTGTTGTTTTCTAGATGGCTATTCGGGTAATAATCAGATCCCCATGTTTCCCGAGGACCAAGAGAAGACCACCTTTTCTTGTCCCTATGGTACTTTTGCCTATAGGAGAATGCCCTTCGGTCTTCGTAATGCCCTAGCGACCTTTAAGAGATGTATGATGGCCATTTTTAGTGACATGATTGAGAGGCATTTAGACATTTTCATGGATGATTTCTCAGTCTTTGGAGAGAGCTTTGATGAGTGCTTGAGTCATCTCTCTTTAGTTTTAGACTGATGTGTGAAGAAGAATCTAGTGTTGACTTGGGAGAAACCCCACTTTATGGTGCAACGAGAGATAGTGTTGGGTCATGCTGTATCATTTAGTGGAATTCAAGTTGACCCAGCTAAGGTAGAATTGATTGAAAAGTTACCTATCCCTAAGTGTGTCAAGGATGTTAGATCTTTTCTAGGGCATGCAGGATTTTACTGTAGATTCATTAAGGATTTTAGTCACATTGCACGCCTCTTGTCTAGACTCCTAGCACAAGATGTCCCTTTTGACTTTGATGATAAATGTGTTAGAGCTTTCAATAGGCTTAAATCCTTATTGTCTACATCCCCAATTATCTAGCCACCTAACTACAGTCTCCCATTTGAGGTTATGTATGATGCATCCGATTATGCAATAGGAGCTATTTTAGGTCAAAAGAAGGATAAGTTGCCCCATGTTGTGTACTATGCTAGCAAGACTCTTGATGAAGCACAAAAGAACTATACCACCACAGAAAAAGAGCTTCTAGCAATAGTCTTCTCCCTTGAAAAGTTTAGGTCATACATCCTAGGATCCAAGGTGATTGTCTACGCCGATCATGCAGCATTGAAGTATTTGTTGTCTAAGAAAGAGTCTAAACCCCACTTGATTAGGTGGTTGCTCCTCCTTCAAGAGTTTGACATAGAAATCCGGGACAAGAAAGGTAGAGAAAACTTAGTTGCAAATCATCTTTCCTGTCTTGTTAGTGAGTCTTCTAGTGATCCCTCCCCTTTTTGTGATTCATTTCCCGATGAGCAATTGTTCGCCGTCTCTCATCACACACCTTGGTTTGCTCACATAGTTAACTATCTTGCCATAGGGCGATTTCCTTCCCACTGGGAGAAGAGAGAAAAAGATAGGTTCCTAGTGCAAGTTAGACATTTCTTTGGGGAGAATCCCTATCTTTTTAAAGTGTGTGTAGATCAAATGATTCACCGGTATGTGCCGGAGGACGAATTTGAGAATGTTTTGAGCATGTGTCATGATGAGGGGTGTGGGGGTCATTTTAGTGGGAAGAAGACTGCCTCAAAGGTCTTGCAATGTGGATTATTTTAGCCCACTCTCTTTAGGGATGCCCAAGAGTATTGTAAAAAGTGTTTTAGATGTCAACAATCCGGGTCCATCTCTCGGAGAAACATGATGCCTTTATCCCTTATTGTTCTTTGTGAGTTGTTTGATGTTTAGGGTATAGATTTCATGGGTCCATTTCCACCTTCCTTTGGGTACCAATACATTTTAGTGGCCGTTGATTATGTGTCCAAATGGGTTGAAGCAATTCCCACACACACTAATGACTATAGGGTAGTGGGTAAGTTCATTAAGGAGAACATTTTCTGTAGATTTGGAGTCCCTAGGGTCTTGATTAGTGATGGGGGTTTGCATTTTTGCCATAGGACTTTAGAGGCCTTGTTGAGAAGATATTCGGTCACATATAAGGTAGCCACTCCTGATCACCCACAAACTAGTGGACAAGTAGAGGTGTCCAATAGGGAGATCAAGCATATTTTAGAGAAAACGGTTAGGCCCGATAGGAGAGATTGGCCTATTAGGCTAAATGATGCTCTGTGGGCCTACCGTACCGCCTTTAAGACTCCCATTGGTATGTCTCCGTATAGATTGGTTTATGGGAAAGTTTGTCACTTGCTGGTAGAACTTGAACATAGAGCTTATTGGGCCATCAAGGCCTTAAATTTTGACTTGGCAAGAGCTGGTGAGAAAAGGAAGCTAGACCTAGTGGAATTGGAGGAGCTTAGATTCGAGGCGTATGAGAATGCTAAACTTTATAAGAATAAGATGAAGAGAATTCATGATAAGCACATTATTAAGAAACCATTCTCTCCTTCCAATAAAGTTTGGTTGTTTAACTCACAATTGAAATTCTTTCCAGGTAAGCTTAAGACAAGATGGGATGGTCCATATAAGGTGATGGTTGCCTATCCTTCTGGAGCACTTCAAGGATGGCCGAGGGTTAACGGTGAATGGGCAACGCCTGAAGCACGCATATGATCCGGGCATGGCTCGTATGGAGGTTTTAATGCTTCAGGACCCCATCTATGGAAGTTGAAGATGAGTTGGTGTTTGCCCGGTTGACGGCATGATGGTTAGCACTACTAGGAGGCAACCTAGGTTCAATTTTGTAGTTTTGCATTTGTTTCAATTTCTTTTCTTTTTCTTTTTTTTTCCTTTGTTTTATCTTTCTTGCACCCAAACCAAATTGTTGAATCCCGATCCTTTGTCCCATAAGATACACCATTGCTTATTATTGCATATGCCAACGCAAGCATGCATAGGCATTGCTACTAATCTTGTTTTCTTTGTGAGTGCCTGTGAATTGTGAGTCACAGGATTAATAGTTTGGTGATTTATCATTGGCATGGAAAGTTTTGAAGAAAATGCAAAGTTGTATCTATCCTTTCTCCACTTGTTCCCCATGTTTATACCCTATCCCCATCAACCTTACTTGTTTTGTTACAACAATTTGCTTGTTTTTGTGTTTTGATTTATTTGCTTGAGGACAAGCAAAGTTTAGGTTTGGGGGTGTGGGAGTTTGGTTTTCTTGTTATATATCTTGCTTAGGGTAGATTGCATTATGCGCTTAAAAATGGTGAAAATTTTTCAATTTTGATGCATGTAGAGTTGTTTATTTCTTGGTTGATCATTGCATTGGCTTCAGTGATTGACTCAATTGATTAGTGAATATGAGTTGCATTGTGAGGAAATGAATAGAGTGGTTTTGAAAACTAAGTCTTGGAGGGGATGCCCTTCAAAGTTATGGGGAGTGAGAACCTTGAAAGAATAACCCTTGTAGCCGCCCCATAGCTTGGTATGAAAGAGTGTTGGAAAAGGGTTGTTGGTGTGAGTGCCCCTTCCTTGATTGGTTTTTTTTTATGTGCCTAAGCCTTTCTTTTTCTTTGTCTTTTTGTTACGCAATGCAAAGTATGAAAAACTCAAAAAAAATTGAAAAAGGCACAAAGGTGCAAAAACATATTAAAAAAAAGTGAAAAAAGAGAGAAAAAGCCAAAGGCACCAAAAAGTTAGTGAATAAGTGCATAAGTGACACAATGTCAACTTAGCACAAGTTATCATCTTTGTAGATATGTGAATAAGGCTTTTTATAAGCCATTGTGTTTGTATATTCTCTTTTCTTGTCTTTGAGGCTTGGTGCATGTTGGGGAGGTCGTGTTAGTTAAGAGAGCACAAAATATCAACATCTCAAGTGTGTGAGTTAGAATCCTAGGCTTGTGGTGGATTGGCTACTTGGGAAATTCCCATGAGGAATGAGACCCCTTATGAGTAGAGGGAGGATCCAAAGAGATTTTGGGATCTCTCCATAATAGGAATGTCCCCTTCATGCTTCTTAGACTAACCTTGATAGCGAATCAATCCTTTAGGCAATCAATTGTATCAGCTTTAGAAATAAATTTAAGATTGGGCTTGCATGAGGACATGTAAGGAGAAGGTTTAGGGGTGTTGATGTGTTGTGTTTTTGTGTGTGTTTGCATTGTAATTTACTTATGTTTAAGAAATATTAAGTGCTCAAAAGATGCATTGGTGTAGTACTTTTGATAAGAATAGGCTTAAGCATAAAGAAATGTACATATTGAGTTTAAGAGGCAAATTGCTACACTACTTGCTTGTTTTCAATGATTTAGGTGAACTTTGGGTTAAGATTGAGATTGGTTGATGATACGCGATAAAGATGGGATATGTATGAGCCAAAAGAAGAAGATCGAAGGCCAGAAAGACAAAGAATGGAGGAAAGAAGTCTACCGGACGACCAAGAAGAATGAGCCGGTCCACCGGCTACTCCAAAGAGGTGCCAAAAATAGCCGAACGACCACCCCTCCAAAGCCGGTCACCGGCTAGGTCGACCGGCCACTCTAGAGAGCATCACCAAAAAGCCAATCAAGCTGAGAGAAGAAGCCAATTGACCGGCTAGATCGACAGGCTAGATTGACCGGTAGCTCGTGAAAAGCCAAAATAAAAGCCTGATTTTCAGACTAAAAGGGGATCTTTTTAGGGAGCTTTTTGGGACAAATTTTTTTTAGAGAGGATTTTTACACCCATCACACACATACACACTTAACCCTAGTCTTCACCTACAACACACACATACTATCTCACACATTTCATCACTTTGGAGCAAGAGAATTTAAAGGGTTTCAACATTTGGATTCAAGTTTGCTCAAGAGCTTTGTACAAGATTAGCTAGGATGAAAGGGAAGTGTCATAAACACTCTTTCATTCTATCTTTTATTATGATTGAGTAGACTTGAGTAGGGTGATTTTACTTATGTAATGGGTTAGCTATATACTCTTATGATATGGGATTAAATGGCTGATTATATATACATGTTTGATTTTCTTGTTCAAATGGTTATTTTCTTATTCATGTCTAAGTGTTTGATTAAATGCCTAAATAAGTAACATGTGTATAAATTGAAGTCTATTTATTACTAAGCACATGTAATCCATGCTATAATCATGTCTATGTGTTTATATGTGGATGCTATGAAGTGGGTAATCCTTATATTCATGTCTGTGTATATTTGCATGCCTAGTAGTGAATATGACTGCAATAACACATACATGTTGGTTGTTAAGTGCTTCTAATGGTGTAATCCGAGCATGACGATGTTTGGTAGTCGAATAGGTTCTTTTATTCGTGAACACCTTGGCTTAGAACATTTATGAATGCGTTAATAGGTTAAATCCTGCTATTGTGACCTTATAATGACGAAGAATAATTTAAGGCTAGCCTAGGCCAAGTCTCCTTTGGCTTCAAATCCAGCCAATAGGTTTCGGGATAGGATTAGTCAACCTTAGCGATGCTAGGTCTTGGCTTTAAATCCAGCCAATGATTTAGGTACTAGAGTAGGTTCATTCTAAGTCACCTAGGAAGCTAGTTAATCACTCTTAAGGCCCTAGGTCATAAAGACGGCGCCGTAGCTCTAGGAGGCATCGCCTAGGGATGAACCCGCACTGAGTCCTAGGGGGAAATTGAGACACTAATTTAGCAACCTAGTTAAGAGCAATCACTAAAGTAAGCCATCATTGTTCAATCCCATACCAATTGTGTATAGAATCACCCATTCATAAGTTGAAGTCACCCTAACCCCTTTCCCTTTGTTAGTTCCTCTAGATTAGCTTGTCCCCCACTTTTCCCAATTCCATAGTTTAGTTTAATTCGTTTTAGTTAAAGCTCCCGACCATTCAAAAATCCAAAATCCCAAAAATAGATAGTTTAGATTTCTTATTTTTAGGCACGTTCTAGAACACGCACGTAGAATCCATCTCACAACATAGCGTCCTTGTGGTGCGACACCCGTTCTCGCGCACACTACACTGCATCGATCCGTGCGCTTGCGGGTCTTTAGAGCTTGCACTCAAAGATGTACACCACTAACACTTTGAGCTGACATCATTATCACCAAAAAGGTGCAAGAGATGTCAGTGGTAGTTATCAGGGGAGCTTTTGTTGAAAAAGAAGCTTGTCATCATGTGATGATTCTCAAGGTCGCTGTTCCAGCACTATTGTAGGTCAAAGATGGTCAAACTTGTGCTTGGAAAGCGTTGGGCATGGTGGTTGGTGGTTAATGACATTAGAAGCTCTAGAAGCACAATTGAAGATAACAGCCGAATCAGCATTTGACAGGAAAGCTTTCCAGAGTAATGTTGTGGCTTGCAGTGGTCAGTGGTATGCTTTATAGAGTGGAAAAGATAGTGGGTCTAGTGCTTGATGGATGTGTCTCGTTAGTGGTCCAATCGAACCTTTAAAAGCATGGTTGAGCTCTGAAGAGGGCACGAATGCTTTTGATAGTTGACTAGGCTTGGGTTAGGTCCTTCGAGTTTTGGGCTTGATGGGTTATCCTATTGGGAGAAAAAGATGACCTGGGTCAGTGTCGCAAGATTGAGAAGTCATGGCGAGCTTATGCTTAGGTGTCATTGAATCGTGGGTTTATATGATCTTGTTAAACCTGTTGGTATTTTATCTAGTTTTGATGATGGAACAATTGTATGTTATATAATTAATTGCTACTTTGAAATATTTTGAATATTTTTTGAAAAGTAACCATTAGAGCAAATTGAAGATTTGACTTGGAGCATGGATCAATATTGAAGATTGAAGAGCTATGAAGATTTGCTTGAAGATTAGTACAGTCTCTTTTTTTCTTAGTCTTGTTAAATTGATCTTAGTACATAAGTACTATTATGAGCTCAAATACTATGTTGCACTTGCATGCATGATCATTGGCTTAGTGCATGATCCTTTATAGCATATTTTAGATCATCCTTTCTCCTTAAACTAAGTGCATGCATTATTTGTTCAATGACTATGCATCATATGCTTTATATCCTTATCCATATATGAGTATATGTCAGAATGTATATGCACATGAATAACTTTTCCTGCAATAAAATAAGCTTTTGATGCCTACCTATGTCAAAGGGAGTAGTGAATATGTGATAGCACCAACTATTGCTTTGAAAAATGACATGTAGATATATATATATATATATATATATATATATGTGTGTGTGTGTGTGTGTGTGTGTGTGTGATTATATAAATACATGATTATATCTTCACATTCTTAAAACAACATTCATTCTGCTCATGGCTATGTATAGTAGGTACTTGAGCATGTGTATCAACTTGCATGACTCGAGACTTGTTGAATTTACATGTGCATATTTGAATAGTACCTTTTCTACCCAAAATCTGAAAATAGCTTGAGTTGAGTATGAATTTAAACTTAGCATTTAATGCTTAGCATGCTTGGTTTGGTGGATATTAATGAGATAAGATGTCATGGGTGTATGTTGTTGCTTTGAGCCTCCAAAATTTGTAGAAAGCGTGCTTACTTTTGGTTTAGGTAGATAAAGTTGCTTTTTGAAAATGTAGGTACAACTTTTTTATTTGTTTCTGCAGGTACCAATGGAGACAACTGGTCGATCGATTTAGTCAACCGGTATAAATAGAATGCATTTCCCCTCTGTTGGTTGAGCCAAGCAGCCGACCAGTAGTGTTAGCTAGGCCTTTTAGCTTAATGGAAGTATCGACTGAGCTAGGAGGTCGACTGATTCAGTTAATTGGCAGACCCTTTTATGCTTTTCAAATTTGATCATTGGGGAAATGACTTTTTGGCATTATAAATACCCCTCTTATCCGCCAACTTAGAAAATAACTTGATCAAAACTTTCTCTACAATTTATTAGCATTCAAAGCTTTCTCTCTTCAAGTTTATCTCATTTATTGCTATTCTTCATTGAGCATATCACTAGCATTCATTGATCAAGTTACTTGAGCTCATAAATTGCCTATTTACTTAGAGAAATATAGGAAGGTTTAAATATCTCTTATATTTGTGCTCATAAGAAGTCTTGTAATCAAACACTTTACTATTACATTGGTGATTGCTTTGCTCTTAGGTTGTATAGAGTGTGAGGAGCATTCTATCAAGAGTGAAGGGTTTAAAATCCTCAAGTGTTAGGAGAACACTTGTGGTCCTTGTGAAGAAGGAATGGTTGTGATCATCATTTTACACTTGTACAACATACTAAGCAAGAAGCTAATTCACTAGTAAAGTTACCAAAACCCTAAGGAGTAGACGTTAGATAGTGGACTAGGCCCTCGAGAGTTAAAACCACTCTAAATTACTGTGTTTGAGCTTCTTATCTCTTAAACTCTTTACATTCAAGTGATATTACTTATTTTCTCTGTACCTTATATGAGTTATTACTTACTTATGCCATTAATCTAATTCACCTTCCCTCTTAGATTCATTGATTGAGCAACATGTGGCATCAAAGCTTAGTGCTCTACACATTATTTGCATAGTTTGTGATATTATCTATATTAGTGTGTGTTTTTAACTTAACCGTCTAGAGCTAAGGATCGTGGGACATAGAATTCAAGAAGGTCTTTCCACCACTAGAGTCCCACACTTTGATGGAACTAATTATGCTCCTTAGAAAGTTAGGATGAAAATATTTTTGTAAGAAAATGATTATAATGCTTGAAGAATCATTGTTAATGGCCCTATCATCCCCACTAAGGAATTAAAGGGTGTTAACGTTCCTAAACCAGAAGAAGAATGGGATGAAGAAAATATAAAACTTGTTGAAGCTAATGCTCATGCCATACATTATCTTTATCTTGCATTTGATTCTAATAAGTTTAACAAGATCATTGGTTGTACCACTATTAAAGAAATTTTGGATCATTTAGAAGTTACAGATGAAAGTATTAATTAAGTAAATGAAACTAGGATTAGCATGCTTGTATATAAATATGAAATGTTTGCTATGCTTCATAATAAGAATATTGAGCAAATGTACTCTAGGTTCATTGAAATTGTTAATGCCCTAAAATCTCTTGGAAAAACATATGAAAATGTTGAGCTTGTTAGGAAACTATCGAGGAGTCTACTGGTGGCATGGCTACAAAAGATAACAGCTATCAAAGAATCCAAGGATCTCAACACATATCCATTGAGTGAACTTGTTGGCTCACTCGTGACTCACAAGTTAGAGATCAAGAAACTTTATAAACAACCAAAAGCCCAAAGACTATTGCACTTAAGGTCACTCTACAAGAAGATTCAACAAGTGGAAGCGATAGTGATGAAGATGAAGAAATGGCCATGAACTCAAAGTTCAAAAGGTTCATGAGGAAAAAGAGATTCAACTTAAAGAAAGGACCAAGAAAAGAGGTAAGTAAAGATGAATCTAGCAAAAAAAGAATTTGTTTTAAATGTAAAAAACTAGGATGTGTCAAGGCAAAATGTCCATTGAGAAAGAAAAATGTGAAGAGATTCAAGAAGAAAGCATTGAAATCTACTTGGAGCAAATCAAAATCAAGCTTTGAGGAAGAAGAGGAATCCATTGAAGAAGAAATAGCAAACCATTGTCTCATGGCAAAAGAGGATAATGAGGTAACTTTTAACTATAAAGGTAAACCTTCTTATAATGGCTAGAAGAAATGTATAATGAAATGCTTGTGGAATTTAGAAAAGTTGTTGATAAGAGCAAGGAACCCAAAAAGAATATTTTTTCTCTTGAAAATAAGTTGCATGATTCTTCAATTGAAAATGAGAGTTTAAAAAAGAATTTGGAAAAGAAGAAAACAAATATTGATTTACAAAAAGAAAATGAAGAATTGAAAGAGAAAGTAAAGGATTTGGAGAATGTTATTGCAAATTTTACTAATGGAACCTAAAGCTTAAACGCTTTGCTTCAAAAACAAATATGTGTTTCTGACAAAACGGGAATTGGCTATGATTCTTCAGCAAAGCGAAAGTCTTATATGAAATTTTTTGAAAACAAAGCAAGTTTTTTAAAAGTTAGCACTTTGAAGGTGAAAAATGAATTACAAAAGAAACATGATCACTACAAAAGATATTTTGTGAAAGCATCTTCTACTAGTGCATCTAAAGTTATTGTAACTATTGTGGTAGAAATGGTCATGGTTCACTCAAATGTTTGGTTAGAAAATATGGTGGAAAGAGATATAATTTGATGTGGATTCCTAAGGGAACTAGAACTAAGGACCCAACAAGCCTTGAGTACCAAATCATGCTTGATCCATTTGTGTAGGTTTGCCTTGCATCCTCTAGAGACAATGGAAAGTGGTTCTTAGATAGCAGATGCTCAAGGCATATAATGTGTGACAAATCAAAGTTCTTGTCACTTAAAGAAAAGAATGGAGGATTTGTTACTTTCGAGGACAACTCCAAATGAAGAATCACTAGCATTGGAGATGTTGGTAACAAATCTAAACTATGTATTGAGAATGTGCTACTTGTACATGGTTTGACACATAACTTGTTTAGTATAAGTCAACTATGTGACAAAGGATTGTTTGTTAATTTCAAAGCCTCTTCATGTGAAATAATTGATAAATGTGGTATTGTATTCTTTGTTCCTACGAGACATAGCAATATGTATACATTTAACTTTAATAACTTGTATGATCAAAATGTTAAGTGTTTAAGTGCAATGAATGAAAATACTTGGCTTTGGCATAGAAGATTAGGACATGCTAATTTAGATTTTATAAATGAACTTGCTAATCTTGATCTTGCTAAAGGCTTGCCTAAAGCTAAATATGTTGGTAACAATGTGTGTCGTGTATGGAAACATGGAAAACAAACTAGGGAATCTTTCAAAAGAAAGGAAGTGATTTCAACTACTAGACCCTTGGAACTTTTGCATATGGATTTGTTTGGACCCAATAGGGTTGCCAGTTTAGGTGGTAAATTATATGCTTTTGTGATTGTTGATAATTTATCTAGATTTACATGGGTATTTTCCTTGCACACGAAATTGACACACCAATTAAGTTTATAGAGTTTTGCAAATGAGTTCAAAATGAAAAAGGATATTTGATTTCAACTATTTAAAGTGATAAATTTGCCAAATTTAAAAATCAAACTAGGAAATCTTTTTTAGATGAAAATGGTACCTCTCACAACTTGCCGGCACCAAGAACATCACAACAAAATGGAGTTGTTGAAAGGAAAAAAAAATGATCTTTACCAGAAATGACAAGAACAATGCTTTGTGAGAACAACTTGCCTATTTATTTTTGGGTCGAGTCCACTAACACCGCATGTTATGTGATTAATCATTGCATTATTCAAAAGGCCTTGATAAAACCCCTTATGAGCTTTGGAAAGAGAGAAAACCAAACATTTCTTATTTCAAAACCTTTGGTTGTGCATGTTTCATCTTGAATGAAAAAGATAATCTTGGAAAATTTGATGCTAAATTTGATTATGGCATATGTCTTGGTTATTCCTCATTTAGTAAAGCATATAGAGTTTATAACAAAAAAAACTATGGTTGTTGAGGAGACTATAAATGTGAAATTTGATGAAGGTTGCTTTGATTCTGAGTATGATGATGTAGATATTGTAACTATTCAAAAGAATTTGAGTAATCTTGACTTAGATAAGGAAAATGAACCAAATGATGTATGTCATAAGGATAAACAAGATGATAATATTGAACAAAATGTTGAACAATGTGATGATCAAGATGTTGTACATTATAAGCATGATAATTTGCCTAGAACTTATAAATTTGTTGGTTATCATCCTTCTTGTCAAACCATAAGTGAACACTCTAAGGGTGTTGAAACTAGATCCTCTTTGAGAAATGTGTGTAATCATCTCACTTTCTTGTCTCAAATTGAACTTAAGAATATGCATGATGCTTTGCTTGATGATAGTTGGATAAATGCTATGCAAGAAGAACTTAATCAATTTGAAAGGAATAATGTATGAAAACTTGTTGAAAGACCTAAAAATCAATTAATCGTAGGAACTAAATGGGTCTTTGTGAACAAGTTGGATGAATCCAGTGTAGTAACTAGAAATAAGGCTAGATTAGTTACACAAGGTTACAAACAAGAAGAAGGAATTAACTATGGTGAAACCTTTGCTTCTTCTACTAGACTTAAATCTATTAGAATGTTACTTGCCTTTGCATGCTTTATGGATTTCAAATTATATCAAATGGATGCGAAAAGTACTTTCTTAAATAGTTATATTGATGAAGAAGTTTATTTTGCTCAACCTTCGGGTTTTGAAGGTCCTATCTATCCTAACCATGTGTTTAAACTTGAGAAAGCTCTATATGGTTTGAAACAAGCACCTAGGACATGGTACACTAGACTTAGTGGATTTTTGCTCGAAAATGGCTTCACAAGAGGTAAACTCGATCCAATGTTATTTGTAAAGCATGATGGAAAAGATATATTAGTTGTACAAATACATGTTGATGACATTATATTGGTGCCACTAATGAATCTCTTTATGAAAGCTTCTCTAAGTGTATGCATAGTGAATTTGCAATGAGCATGATAAGAGACCTCAATTTCTTCTGTGGACTACAAATCAAACATACAAACGAATGAATTTTCATCAACAAAACCAAGTACACAAAAGAATTGTCGGATCGATAATATTTCATGTGGTCTATCCTAGTCTATATTTTCGAAAATTCTACCAAGAAAATATGCTAGGAAAATAAAATAACCACATAATACACACAAGAACATGTTTAAGAACATATAGAACATAACTAGTATTTGCAAAATATGTAAAGCTAACCTCTTGAATCGTAGGGCCTTTGATAAAGCTAAAATCGTCACGAGCTTTGTTCCCGCTCATGAACAAGGCCACAAAAAAAAATTACTATAAGGGTGTCGCAGTATGCAACTCCCTAGTTTTCTTCCCTATGGTTGAAGAGACTTTTGCCTATAGGAGGATGCCCTTCGATCCATGTAATGCCCTAGTGACATTTTAGAGATGTATGATGGCCATTTTTAGTGACATGATAGAGAAGGATTTAGAGATATTCATGGATGACTTCTTAGTCTTTGGAGATAGTTTTGATGAGTGCTTGAGTCATCTCTCACTAGTCTTAGACCGACGTGTGGAAAATAATCTAGTGTTAAATTAGGAGAAATCCCACTTCATGGTGCAATGAGGGATAGTGTTGGGTCATGTCGTCTCATCTTGTGGAATTTAAGTTGACCCAGCTAAGGTAGAATTAATTGAAAAGTTGCCTGTCCCTAAGTGTGTTGAGGATGTTAGATCTTTTCTAGGGCATGCAGGATTCTACCGTAGGTTCATTAAGGATTTTAGCCATATAGCGTGCCCCTTGTCTAGGCTCTTAGCAGAAGATGTCTCTTTTGAATTTGATGATGAGTGTTTTAGAGCTTTTGATAGGCTTAAATCCTTATTGTCTACGTCCCCGATCATTTAGCCGCCTAACTATAGTCTTCTAGTTGAGGTTATGTGTGATGCATCCGATTATGCAATTAGAGCTATTTTAGGTCAACGGCAAGATAAGTTGCCCCATGTAGTGTACTATGCTAGTAAGATTCTTGATGAAGCCTAAAAGAACTATACCACAACCGAAAAAGAGCTTCTAGGAGTTGTCTTCTCCCTTGACAAGTTTAGATTGTACATCCTAGGGTCCAAAGTAATTGTCTACAACGATCATGAGGCATTGAGGTATTTGTTAGCTAAGAAAGAATCTAAGCCCCGTTTGATTAGGTGGTTGCTTTTTCTTCAAGAATTCGATGTTGAAATCCGGGATAAAAAAGGTAGTGAAAATTTAGTTGTGGATCATCTTTCCCATCTTGTTAGTGAGTCTTCTAGTGATCCCTCCCCTTTTTGTGATTCATTTCCTAATGAGCAATTATTTGTCGTCTCTTATCACACACCTTGGTTTGCTCACATAGTTAATTATCTTGCTACAGGGTGATTTCCCTCTCATTGGGAGAAGAGAGAGAGATAGGTTCCTAGCATAAGTTAGGCATTTCTTTTTGGAGGATCCTTATCTTTTCAAAGTGTGTGCAAATCAAATGATTCGCCATTGTATGCCTGAGGACGAGATTGAAAGCATGTTGAGTATGTGTCATGTAAGGGGTGTGGAGATCATTTTAGTGGGAAGAAGACCATCACGAAGGTCTTGCAATGTGGATTATTTTGGCCTACTCTCTTTAGGGATGCCCAAAAATATTGCAAAAAGTGTTTTAAATGTCAACAATCTAGGTGTATCTCTAGGAGAAACACAATGCCTTTATCCCCTATTGTTCCATGTGAGTTATTTGATGTTTGGGGTATAGATTTCATGGGTCCATTTCCACCTTCCTTTAGGTTCCAATACATTTTAGTGGTCGTTGATTATGTGTCCAAATGGGTTGAGGCTATTCCCACATGCATTAATGACCATAGGGTAGTAGTTAAATTCATTAAGAAGAACATTTTCTCTGGATTTGAAGTCCGTAGGGTCTTTATTAGTGATAAGGGTTTGCATTTTCGCCATGAAACTTTAGAGGCCTTGTTAAGAAGATATTTGGTCACCCACAAGGTAGCTACTCCTTATCACCCGCAAACTAGTGGACAAGTAGTCTAATAGGGAGATCAAGCACATTTTAGAGAGAATGGTTAGGCCCGATAGGAGAGATTGGTCTATTAGGCTAAATGATGTTTTGTGGGCCTATCGTACCACTTTTAAAATTCCCATTGGTATGTCTCCATATCGATTAGTTTATGGGAAAGCTTGTGACTTGTTGGTACAACTAGAGCATAGGGCTTATTAGGCAATCAAAGCACTAAATTTTGATTTGGCAAGAGCGAGTGAGAAGAGAAAGCTTGACCTGGCAGAATTGGAAGAGCTTAGGTTTGAGGCATATAAGAATGCTGTGCTTTATAAGGATAGGATCAAGAGAATTCATGATAAACATATTCTTAAGAAATCATTCTCTCCCTCTCCAATAAATTTTGGTTATTTAACTCACGTTTGAAGCTCTTTCCAGGTAAACTCAAGTCAAGATGGGATGGTCTATATGAAATATTGATTGCCTACCCTTCCAATGCGGTCAAGATCAATGACTTGAAGGATGGTCGAGAGTTGACGGTGAATGAGCAATGCCTGAAGCATGCATATGATCCGAGCATGGCTTGTGTGGAAGTTTTAATGTTTCAGGATCCCATATATGGAGGTTGAAGAAGAATTGGTGTTTGCCTGGCTAACGGCATGGTGGTTAGCGCTACTAGGAGGCAACCTAGGTTCAATTTTGCAATTTTGCACTTATTTCATGTTCCTTTCTTTTATCTTTCTTGCACCCACACCAAAGTGTTAAGTCCTAATCCTTTGTCTATTAAGATACACCATTGGTCATTATTGCACATGTCAATGCAAGCATGCATAGGCAATGCTGCTAATATTATCTTCTTCGAGTGTTTTTGGATTGTGAGTCACAGGGTTAACAGTATGGTGATTTATCATTGGCATGAAGAACTTTGAAGAAAACGCAAGGTTGTATCTATCCTTTCTCCACTTGTTCCCCATGTTTTTACCCTATCCCCGCCACCCTTCTTGCTTTGTAATGCCAATTTGCTTGTTTATGTATTTTACTTCATTTGCTTGAAGACAGGCAAAGTTTAGGTTTGGGTGTATGGGAGTTCAATCTTATTGATTTCATGTTTTTCTTAGGGTAAACTATATTATTTGGTTCAAAAAAATGGTGAAAATTTTTCAAATTTTAATGCATGTTAAATTGATTATTTCTTGGTTGATCATTGTGTTGGCTATTATGGTTGATTCAATTGATTAGTGAATATGAGTAGCATTGTGGAGAAGTGAATAGGGTGGAGAGAGAACCCAGACTTGGAGGAGACACCTTTGAAAGTTGTGGAGAGTAAGGACCTTTAAGAATGACCCTTGTAGCCACCCCATAGCTTCATAGGAAAGAGTGTTGAAAGAAAGGGTGGTGATATGAATGTTGCTTCCTTGATTGGTTCTTTTTGATGTGCCAAAGCCTTTCTTTTTCTTTTCTTTTTGTGTGAATACAATACAAAGCATGAAAGATCCTAAAAAGGAAAAATTGAAAAAGACAAAAAGGTGCAAAAGTATTAAAAAAATTCAAAAATAGAAAAAGCCAATGGCACAAAAAGTTTTTTGAATAAGTGCATAAATGACACAATGTCACCTTAGCACATGCTATCATCTCTGTAGATATGTGAATCAGGCTTTTACAAGCCATTACATTTGTATATTCTCTCATCTTGTCTATAAGGCTTTGTGCATATAAGGACGTTATGTTAGTTGAGGGGGCACGAAATATCAGCAGCCCGAGTGTGCGAGTTAGAATCCTAGGTTTGTGGTGGTTTGGCTACTCGGGAACTTCCCATGAGGTTCGATGCCCTTTAATCCGCTTTAGTGTCCCTAGAATGATGACACATAAGTTAGGACTACTCTAGGTTGAGTCCCCTTTAGCTTTAAATCCAACTAATAGGAGTCCGGATAGGCTTAATCAACCCTAGGAACCCTAGGTCGTAGATTTAAATCTAGCAAATGGTTCAGGAACTAGTGTAGGATTGTTCTAGGGCACCTCGATAACTTTCAAGTCCCTCCTATGGCCTTAGGTACATAAGGACCACCCCGTAGCTTTAAGTGTGCACGCTTAGGGACGGACTTGTACCGAGTCCTAGGGTGTAATTAGGACAATAGTTAGCTGCTTAGTATTAGAAGCTTAGTGTAGAAAGCCAATCCCCGAATCCCATAGCATAGAGGCGCTATATCACTCATTCGCAAGTGTTTCAATCCCCTAAGTTAGGTTAGTTCTTTCCTTCTTTTCTTTGGTGCATTTATATTGTAGTCTTTCGTCTTTCTCTCTTAGCTCCCAAAAAATCCAAAAAGTACAAAAACATATTAGTCTAGGTCTTCTTTTTAAGCTCCTTCTAGAGCACACTAGCATAGAATTTCTTCCACAAATTTACGCCTCCTTATGGTTCAACACCCGTACTCGTACACAATCCGTATGCTTATGGGTCTTTTAGGGCTTGCACCAAAAAGCACGGTCACTTAGCTTAGGACACCTTACATATAAGGCCTTCTCGTGGATTTGACCCCACACTTGCACACACTGTGCTACACACAACCCGTGTACTTGCAGGCTATTTAAGCTTGTGCCACCAGATAGCGATCACATGTCATGGGGCAATTTGAGTGGGAACTTTTGTAAGTAGCATCTATTAGGTTTTCCACCTTATCTAAAAGCTTAAGCTTGTAGAGTGGATATTGGTTTTTTTATTTATAACGCTTAAAACATCCCCTTACCCATAGGTGTTTGGGAGCCTTGCAGATAGACGGTTTTAATATTTTGTGTGGTGGTGAGTTCTAAACTTGTGACTATTTCATTTCTAGGATCTAAAATGTATTAGATTTATCACTTTGTGTAAAAGCTTAAGTTTGTAGAGAGTATATTAGTTTATTTATTTATTATATTAACACCATCAATGATTGTAAGGAGTCTTCTTTGTAGAAAAATGGTGAGATGGTCTAATGTCTTTTTACATTAATAATCATGTAATATAGTCCATATATGAATAAGGGATGAAATTATACTTTTGTTCATAAAGTCAAATTGAGCACTGATATCTTCTTTAGTAGCATAAGCCCTAAAGACCCACAAGCGCATGGCTTCTTTATAGTATAGCGTGCGAGTGCGTATCCATGGGAAGGCCAAAAGTGTGTGGAGTCCTAAGCTGTGTGTGGAGTCCTAAAAGGCTATGTGTTGGGTCCCTAAACTATAATCTTTTTGGCTTTTTGGTTTAAAGATAGGTTGGGAAGGAAAATCTAACTTGAGGGCAAGAAAATAAAAGGGGCAATGTGCGAGTGAAATAAGGGAATCAAGAGATCTAAAGGGAGTCAAACGTCAAAATTTGGGGACCAGGGTGAATAGAACTTAGCTATAGCTGATTACTACTTCTTGTTAGGGTTACTAATGGGCTCCTTTTTTGTGTGTGTTCGCATTGTTGTTTGCCTATGTTTTAGAGCTGTTATGACCTTATATGGTTGCATTAGTTTAGTACATATGATAGAATTAGGTGTAAGTGTATATAATTGTACATAGTTGAGTTTAAAGATAAAACTTACATTAATTGCATGTTTTTGATGATTTAGGTGAGTTGTAGGTTAATGCCGAGCCTGGATGATGATGGGTGATGAAGCTAGAAGGTGCACGAGTTATAGAGAGAGGATCGGAGGCCAAAATGATGAACTTTGGGGCAAAACTATAGAGTTGATCGACTTAGAGGCAGTACCAGTTGACTGACTAGGTCGATCCTCCACCACAGAAATAGAATGAGTTCTATTGGTTACCCTTTCTCAAGAGCCAGTCGATCAGTTAGGTTGATTGGGGATTCCAGAGAGCAACCCTCCTTTGCCGATCACCTATAACCCATAGCTAGTTGACCTGCTAGATCGATAGGAAGTGCTACAAAACTTATAAATTGGACACGATTTTGTTGTATTTTTAAGAATCCCTTCACACACACTTTACCCCTACTTTATGCACATACTAAACCCTACTTTACCCACCTCATACACATGCTAACATATATACCCATTTAGTTCTAAGCTCTTTTGGAGGATTTTAACAACATCTGGTAAGGGATTTGCTTAAGATTGTACAAAAACAATCTAGGATGGAAGGGGAGTTTCCTTAACACTCTTTCATCCTATTTACTTTATTGTTTGAGTAGATTAGATTAAAGTGACTAAGATTGTGTAATGGGTTGATTTTATACTTTATGTCATGGGATCTTTCATGGCTTATACATACATATGTACATACATATATATAAAGATACATATTCATACTTTGTTCTTCATGTAAATGGCTTTTTATCAATACTTGTCTATATGCTTCATTAACTACCTAGATGAGTAATATGTGTATAAATTGGAGTTTATTTGGTATAGAACACTTTAATCCATCTAATATGGATGTCAATGTGTTTATTTATAGATGGTATGAAGTGGGTTTGCTATGTTCATGTCTATGTGAGTATAAGCATGCTTTATGGTGAATACAACTCCAATCTTGCTTATATGTCAGCACCCACTTGCTTATAATGGTGTAAGTCAAACATGGTAATGTTTTGGTTGTGAATAGGTCGACATATTCACAACACCTTGGCCTAAAACATGTAGGATTGTGCTTATTATACATCAACCCACTATAGTGTCCCTAGAATGATGGTGTATAAGTTAGGACTAGCCTAGTTCGAGATTCTTTAGCTTTAAATCTAGGTAATAGGAGTTCAGGTAGGGTTTAGTCAGCTATAATGACCTTAGGTCTTGGTTTTAAATCCAACCAATGGTCTAAGAGCTAGGATAGGACCGTTCTAGGATACCTAGGTAGCTTTCTAGTCTCTCTTATGGCCTTAAGTACAAAAGGACCACGCTGTAGCTCTAAGTGTGCACTTTTAAGGACAGACCTGTACCGAGTCCTAAGGATTAATTAGGATATAACTAGTTAGCGACCTTGTAATAGAACATTACATAGATAAGACAATTCCCTAAATCCCATAGCATACGAATTGAGAATCACCTATCAGCAAGCGTAATGCACCCTAACACTTTTCCACTGGTTAAATCCCTTCAAGATTAGCTTGATTCCCATTTTCCCATTCCTATTGTCATAGTGTAGTTTTTTTTTCCTTCATTTAGCTCCTAATAATCCCAAAAGTAAAAAAATATGCTTAGTCTAGGTTTCTTTTTAGGCATCTACTAAAGCACACATGGATAGGATTCCTTCCATACATTTGCCTTCTTGTGGTTCGAACCCATATTTGTACACACTATATTGCACGATCTATACACTTGTATGTCTTTTAAGGCTTGCATCTTAGAGGCACATCAAGTTCTTAGCGCTGTTGCTGGGGAGGCACAATGGCTTGTGTTCTTTGTTTGTGCGCTTTGGTTTGCTGCTTTGCTTGTTTTCCATTGTTTTATCTTGTTAGTTCTTTTTTATCTCGTTTTTTGTTAGATCTTGCTTTGCCTTTAGTTCCTTTGATCTCTTGTGTTTGCTTTTATTGCTTAGCCTGGCTTGTTTGTTTGGCTTGCTTATTTTGCTTTTGATTTTTGTTTTTGTAGACCCTATAGATTTTTGGCTTTATTGCTATAAATTTATGTCATTGTTGAAGTTTCAAGTGTTAAAGTGGCTGATGTTAGGATAGTGTTGCATGCTTAGTAGGAGATCTAGTATTGCATGCTTAGTAGGAGATCCCTTAAGAACCCTTTAATTTCATTTAATCTCGAACTCAACAGGATTGCATGGCACTCTAAGAATTTAGGAGATCTTCTTGAGTAGATGGTTGAGCCAAATAATCTTCCTATCCCTCCCATTCCCCCAATGAATCCCATTTCACCACATGATCATCATGGGTATCAAGCTCAAGATCATTTTAGATAAGAGCCTCTTAGACAGAATCCATTCATAAACGATAAGCCGACACATAGGGAATTCTTCCTCCCTAGTGCCTTCGAGCCCAATTTGGCTGTTAATGTTATGAGGTTGAGGAAGACAAATTTCGAGATTAAGCCTAACATGTTGGCTATGCTTCATTCCTTCTATAGGAGGAGCAGCGAGTGTCCCTTGGACCACCTTACTGATTTTGTTGAAATGAGTTCCACCCTCCACGTCCCCAATGTGTCTCAAAAGGTTTTTCGTCTTAGGTTATTCCTGTTCACACTTAAGGATAAGGCTTGGTCTTGGTTTCATTCTTTACCTAGTAGTTGTATCACATCATGGGCTGAACTTAAATTTAGGTTTTACCAAAAATCTTTCCCATGGCCAAGATAGCAGACCTTAAGGCTTCTATTATGACTTTCTCCCAACAATACCTAGAGTCTTTTCATAAAGCTTGGGAGAGGTTCAATGACCTTCTTAGACAGTGTCTTTACCACAAGTATGATGATTATGACTTACTCTAATATTTATTTGAAAGTTTGAATGAACAGAATAGGATGATGGTTAATGCTGTCTTTAGTGGTGGATTTTGTAATATGAAGGCAAGTGAGGCATGGGAGAAAATGGATTTGTTGGTCGAGAACTCTTTCCAAAATTTGGCTATGGATATGTCTAGTTGAGAAGTGAATAGAAGATGTATTCATGAGGTTGGAGTTTCTTTAGATTTGCTTGCTAAGGTAGAGGCCCTCACGAATAAGTTAGATCAATTCATTTTTTCTTGTCTTTCCTTTCACGATTATATGACTAGTTCTACAGGTTCGTCCCTCGCCCCTTCGGTAGTTGAAGTGTGTGCTTCATGTTTCGAGTCCACTCACGAGACTGTAGCTGGTTCCTTAGCACTCAAGTTTCCTGAGTTGATGTAGGAGCAAGTATGTGCTACCCAAGATTGTTCTCATGAGTACAATCCAAACTATAAAGCTTACAATTTGGGTTTAAGGGACAACCTAAAGTTCTCTTGGAGACAAGGTTAGCATTAGTCTTCCCATTCCTAGCCCCAAGTCCCACTTCAACGAAAACAGCATCTGGTTGCTCCACTAGGGTTTTACAATATAAATCATCCTAGGCTCACTAATGCTCCGTAACCCTAGGCACTCACTTCTTCCTCTAATAGCCGGTCCCAAAGCTATGATATGATGAAAATGATGCAGTTCATTTAGAATTAGCACTAGGCATTAGCTAGTCAGCAGCAGGAGTTAGTAGATGATCTGTTGGTTTTGTTTATACTTGTGCATTACATGTAAACACTTGTTTTGAGGTGTTTTATGCTTCATTTGGTGTATTAGTATAGTATTTAGGTCATAGTTATGCATATTAGGATTTACATGTTCATAGTTGAGCTTAGAACTTAAATGCCACACTAATGCACATTTATTGCTTGTTTTAGATGAGATTCAGGAAGATAATTAGAGCTTTATTAAGGGTGCTTAGAGTGTGGAACAAAGCCAAGGGTGTTTCAGACATAAAGGAATGAAGAAAAGTTCATTTGAAAGTGGTCGAGCAAAGGAAGAAGTGTCCGAGGCGAAACCGAGTGCAATAGCCAAATTCAGAGCTCGCAAGCAACAAAGGACATGGACAAATTTGGACATGTTTCAAGTGCAAAAAATGGCTTGAGAGATCCCTAAAAGTGGTATAAAGCCATAAAAAAATGGTGCACGAATCGAAGCCAAAATGAGCAAGATATGAACAATTTACTGTCAAGATTGGATAGAAGGGTATCTCTTTTTATCTTAAGTCCAATTATATTTGATTAGAGCTATGTAGGTTGGTTATTCTTGTATTTGTAGATTGATTACTAAACTTTTGTAATGGGCACTTTATGTATTTATATATATATATATATATATATATATATATATATATATATATGCTTTGTGCTTAGGGTTTCAAAGGCCATTTTACATACATGTCTATGTGTTTGTTGAAATGCCTCAATGAAGTTGCATATATATATACTAAAGTCTATTATGCTACTAACCGTCTCTGAATCATTATGCTAGCATGTCTATGTGTTTGTGTGGTGATTAAATGAAGCGGGCATGACTATATACATGTTTATGTGTGTGTTACCATACTTAATTGCATAAATAGCTTCTATTGCTTACATGTCGGGAGCTATTGCTTAAATTGGTGTAATCTAAGTATGTCTATGTGCTTATTAGTAGAATACTCCAGAATATTCTCAAACACCATAAACTAGATGTGTTTGCTTTGTGCTTAAATGTTAATACCCGCTATTGTGATGATGATCGGTAGTGCATAACTAATGGCTAGCCTAGGTCGAGTCTCCCTAAGCTTTAAATCCAGCTAATGGGTTTTAGGGTAGGTTGGTCAACGTTAGACGGACTATGTCTTGGCATTAAATCAAGCCAACGAGTCAGATAAATCTATTTCACCTAGAATCCTAACTAGCTAACCCTATGGCTCTAAGTCATATAGACCACATAGTAGCTCTAGGTTAGTCGACGCCTAGGAACTAATCCACACTGATGCTTAAGGTGTAATTAGGATATTAATTAGGAGTCTAGACGAGAGAAACTAAGTTTAATCCATCAAGTGACCCTAACAAGAAGTAATAATCACCCATTTGCAAACCGCAATAACCCTATTCTCCATTTCCACATATTTAACTCCCTTAGATCACTTGATTCCCCAATTTCACACATACATACCTTTTATTTCCTTGTTTTTAGTTTAGGTTTTATCTTTTCCAAGCTCTTTTTAAACCCAAAAACCTAAAAAGAACATAGTTTAGGGACCTAACACGCAGCTTCTTAGGATACGCTTAGCTTAGGATACCACACATGTTAGGCCCTCCCATGGATTTGACCCTACACTCGTACACACTGTGCTACACGCGACCCGTGCGCTTACAGGCTATTTAGGCTTGTGCTTCGAAATATCATATTAGTATATAATAGGCAAGAGCTAGCTAGCTATAGGTAGTAAATGGAAATATTTAAGGCACAGTTAGGGCAGATTGCCAGTTAGTTAAGCACTAGGGATCCAAGCAAGTTTCCTTCTCAATTGAAGGCATACCCATTGCTAATTAGTTAAGCACTAGGGATCCAGGCAAATTTCCTTCTCAACTGGAGACGTATCCTAGAGTCTAGTCCTATTCATCCACTGATACCACTTGTCCCTCTCCGGCCCAGGCTAAGGTTGTCACCACTCTTGGGAGCAGTAGGATAGTGGATAATAGATAGGAGTTGAATATATAGTACCTTCACCTAATGGTCCCTTTTACTCTAGAAACCCTGATCATAGCCCTATAGAGAGAGATCATAGAAAGGGACCTATTGAGTGGTTGAGCCTATAAGAGACCATGGTGAGAGTAGTACTTCCCTCCCGATCCCACCCACATTGGGAGGGAAAAAAGGCCATTGTAGATTCCCATATGTCTAGAGATGTTGAGCTTAGAGTTCCTTACACATTTGCCTTAGAGAGGCAATCACCTAGTAAGAATACTAGGTTTCTTAAAGTCCTAGAGCATCTTAAAGACCTCAAGGTTAACCTTTCTTTGATAGATCCCATATGTTCTATTCATTCCTACTCTAACTTCTTTAAGGATCTTTGCACGGGAAGGCATAGAACCTCAATCATACCTAAGAAGGTGAGCTACATTTGTACCTTAGGTCTTTCGACAAAAATGAGCGACCCTAGAGCTTTCACCATTCCTTGGAGCATCTGAGAGACCCAGACTGATCACTCATTGCTAGACTTAGGATCTAGTATGAACCTTATTCCTTACTCAGTCTATTAGTAGCTAGGTCTAGGAGACTTGTCTCTCACACATGTTACCTTTTAGCTAACTGATAGGTCGGAGAGAAGACCTAGGGGTGTAATGAAAGATGTGCTAGTTTAGGTAGGAGAATTTGTGTACCCTATAGACTTCATAGTGCTAGATCTGCATTCAAGTCATGATTCTAGACATTCTACACCCATCTTTTTAGGTCACCCCTTTCTTGCTACAGCAAATGCCATTATTCATTGTAGGTCAAGGTTGTTAGAAATAAAGTATGGGAATTTGAGGTCCACTATGAAGATTGCCAAGGCAGTGAATAAGGCTAGTGTAGGAGGAGGAAAAGATGGAGAAAAGTGCTTTAGAGTTGATGTTATTGATTGTTGTGTCTAGGACTTTGTACAGAAGAATATTAACGAAATTTGAGGATTTGATGTCTAGAGTTGATTTGGAGACATTAGATTGGGAAGATATAGCACTTTGTAGTTGAGAAATCTTTGATTGATAAGTCAGTTGAGGTTATTCATTCTTTCGTTGATTCTAGTGTTATCCACGTTGATGTTCATGAGGTTGAGTCCCTCTTGGTTAAGCCATGTCCGTCTTTAGAGCTCAAACCCGTTCTTAAGCATTTGAAGTATGCATTCCTAGGCTTTAATAAGACCCATTCGGCTATCATAGTGATGTGCTTCAATTTTGTGTGTGATTGCATTGTATATTGTTTATGCTTTTGAGGTGTTTTGTGCTTGTAAAGTTGCATTAATGTAGTAGTTATGCTAGAGATATGCTTAAGCATAAAAAAATGTACATAGTTAAGTTTAAGAGATAAATGCTACACTAATTGCTTGATTTTGATGATTTAGGTGAGTCTTAGGTTAATGCTGAGCTTGGATGATGATAGGTGACAAAGATGGAAGTTGCACAAGTCATAGAAAGAAGACTAGAGGCCAAAACAAAGTATATTGAAGGCAAAGAAGCTCAACCGGTGGACCCACAAGTAGAGCTGGTCAAGTGGCTAGGTCGACTGGCAGGACCAGAGAGCATTACTATTTATCCAATTGAGTCAAGCCTCTAGCCGATCGACCCTAGGTCGACTGGTGACTCTAGAGAGCAGCCTTGTTGAGCTGGTTGACCTAGCGTACACATTTGCCTATAAATAAGGCCCAATTTCTACCAAAATGAGAAATCCATATACACACACTTAATACCCACTTTACACACATACAAAACCTTAACTCACCCACCTCACACATACCTTTCACCCACTGGGATTCAAGCTAGATAAGAGTGATTTAACATTATTAGAGCGAGGATTTCATCAAGTTCTATACAAGGATGGTTAGGATGGAAGGGAAGTTTCATAATCTCTCTTTCATCCTATTTTCATTTATGTTTGAGTAAACTTGATTAAGGTGATTTAGCTTGTGTAATGGGTTGATTTAAAACTCTTATGTTATGGGATTTTCATGGCTTAAATATATATATATATATATATATATATATATATATATATATATATACATATATACATATACACACACGCGCGTACTTTGCTCTTCATGATAATGGCTTTTTTCTCAATACATGTCTATATATTTGATTAAATGCCTAAATAAGTAGTATATGTATCAATTGGAGTTTGTTTTGCTATACAACACCTCTAATCCAGCTATAATATGGAAGTTTATGTGTCTATTTATGAATTGTGTAAAGTGGGTTTGCTTTGTTCATGTCTATATGAGTATAAGCATGCTTTATAGTGAATATGACTCCAATCTTGCCTTTGTGTTGGTGCCTATTTGCTATTAATAGTGTAAATCAAGCATGCTAATGTCTTGTTAGTGAATAGGTCAACATATTCACAACACCATAGGCTAGAACATGTAAGATATGCTTATAGATTTAATCCTACTATTGTGAACCCTAGAACGATGATAGGTTTAGTCGACCTTAGTAACCCTAGGTCTTGGTTATAAATCTAGCCAATGGTTTAGGAGCTAGGGTAGGTTCGGTCTAGGTCACCTAAGAAGATATTTTAGTCCCTTCTATAGCCTTAGGTCATAAGGACCATCTATAACTCTAAAAGTGCACACTTTGGGATGGAACCGTATCAAGTACTAAGGATAAATTAGGACACTATATAGAAACCTAGATATAGAGCCTCTCATGGACAAGCCATTCCCCTTAATCCATTGACGTAAGAGTCTAGAATCACCAATTAGTAAGTGAAAGTCACCGTAGTCTCTTTCAACTGTTAATTCCCCTTTAGTCTAGTTTGTTTCCCCATTTCCCATTCCCAATTCCAATAGTGTAGTTCCTTTTTCTCTTCCCCTTTGAGCTTTCACTATATCCAAAAAATACCAAAAAAATATGTTTAAAGTAGGTTTTCCTTTAGGCACTGTCTAGAACACACATGCATAGAATCCCTTCCATATAATAGGCTCTCTATGCTTTGAGGCTCACACTTATACAAACACTATATTGCACCGACCCATACACTTGCGAGTCTTTTAGGGCTTGTGCACTAGAGACACATCAACTTCTTAGCGCCGTTGCCAAGAAGGCATGGTGGTTTGTGTTCTTCGCTTGTGTGTTTTAATAGTTGCTTCTTTTGTTTGTTTTGCTTTATTTTGATAGCTTGCTTTAGTAGTTGTTTATCTTGCTTGGTGTCTAGTTTCTTTGATCTTTTGTGTTTACTTTCCGTGCTTAATATAGCTTGTTTGTTTGACTTCTTTATTTTGATTTTGCTTTTTGTTTTTACTGCACCCGACAGGTTTGTGGCTTTGTTGCTTAAATTTAGGCTAAGCTTTGGGCATTGAAGTGGCTGGAGTTAGGATAGTGTTGCACGCTTGGTAGGGGATCCCTTAGTAATCCCCTAATTCCCTTTAATCTTAAACCCGATAGGATTGCATGATACCTTAGGAATTTAGGAGAACTTGTTTAGAAGATGGCAGATCCAAATAATCCTCTTATCCTTCTTATATCGTCCTATGAATTCTATTATATTCCACCACATGATCCCATGGGCATCAAGCCCAAGATTATTTTAGACAAGAGCCCCTTAGATCGGACCCATCCCCAGACAATGAGCTAATACTTAGGGAATGTTTCCTCCCCAATCCTTCCTAATTTGGCTATTAATGTTTCGAGGTTAGGGCCAACAAATTTTGAGATTAAGCCTAACATGTTGGCTATGCTTCTTTCATTCTATAGGAGGAGCAATGAGAGTCCTTTGGACCACATTACCAATTTTATAGAGATGAGTTCAACCTTCCACATCCCCAATGTGTCTCCAGACATCATTTGTCTTAGATTATTTTCATTTACCCTTAAGGATAAGGTGAGGTCTTGGTATCATTCTTTGCCTAGTAGATGTATCATTTCTTGGAATGAGCTTCAGTTTAGATTCTACCAAAAATTCTTTCCTATGGCCAAGACGACAAACCTCAAGGCTTCCATTATGACATTCTCCTAGCATGATCTAGAGTCTTTTCATGAGGCTTGAGAGAGGTTCAATGACTTTCTTAGATAGTGTCCTCACAGTTAGGATTAGTATGCCCTAAAACTCACTTGTACATGACATTTTGGATGTTAAACAATGTATAATCTTTTTTGTTAAATGGCATTATGAGTTTCTTACGTATTATCTTTGTTATGCTTTATTAATGCGTGTATAAAGGTCCTTTCAATTGTACTAATCACTTGGGTGTGTAGTGAGGCTGGACGCACAATAGTTCCAAGTCTAGATCTAGTCACGTCATAAATTGAATCCATAACCGAATAGTAGTGCTGGGCACTCTACTGGGATAAGGTTATATTGAGCAAGTCTCCTCTTTAAGGGTGATCTACCTAGGTCATTGGAGGACTTTCAAGATTTGTCTGAATATTACGTGTGTCAGATATTGGATAGGACCATTGTGAGTATGTTTTTTAGAGACGTACTATCAAAGAAAGAAAACAAGACACTCACTGCTACTGAATGATCATTACTCTTAATCTTGAGTATATGTGGATGAACTAATGAAGTTGGGGTTTGGTACTCTGATTAAATATGTACAACTTTTATCAGCAACTTCATTTAGATAAAGGAAGGGCTCAAAAGAGCCAACAATAGAAAGAAAATAAAGAAGACCTCGTTGCGTTGACTTTGTTCAAAAGGCCCTTCTTATTCTGAAGGCCTAGCCTAGTCAGTACCTAGTTGGGCCTTTTTTCTCCAACAAATTGAATTATAAATAAATAACAACTTATCTGATTTAAAAACAAAATTGATTGCTATTATATTAAATTGAATATTCAATATTCAAGCAATAACAAAAAAAAGAAGAAAGACTATTTCCATTTTTTTTTATATGAAATCAAAGTGTTATTTCTCTTTCTTCTTTATTTTTGTTTTAAGACCTTACTTTGAGTGCCAAGTCCTAATTAATTGGAACATGCATATGCAATATGAAATCTATGTGCCCTATTTGGGATTGTCCAAATTTATCATCCAAATCTAGATCTAGTGATACTACCTTTACAGGTGTATTGGTCATATGGCTTGAGAGTGGCTCCTAAGATCAAGACATTCCATAACCAAGGATGGTTGGCAACAGGACAAGAAACCCAATGGAAAAAGATACAGCTAAGGAGGTGATAGTACACAGGCCAAAGGACCAGTTTTAGCTGGGGGTATACATAGAGGGGTGTTATAGTTGGTTATTTAGTAGGTCAAAGACAAAGTTCACTGATGTGTTGTGTTTTTGTGTATATTTGCATTGTTATTTACCTATATTTAAGAGGTATTTGCACACATAAGATTAATCTTGAAAGAGGAGATGAAAATAGAGGTTTTAAGGTACATGTGATGGAATCTTGTATTAATGAATGTAGTTATGAGAAGATATCCATTAGCGATGAATTTTTTGAAGCATTTGACGAGATATTAGCTAAAGTGGATTTAGAGACACCCATTGAGGAGAGCATCATGCCAATCTTTGATTCTAGGCTCGATGGGTCCATTGGAGTTGTAGGTTTCGATGTTGGAGTAAATGATAAATACATGAAGACCCTTAAAGAGGAGATTGAAGAACTAGAGATCATGATATATGGGTCCTTAGGAGTTTTTGATGAATCCTTATTGGAACCTTCTTCTAAACTCTCTACTAGGGAATTACTTGATGAGGTGAACCGTTTCTTGGATAAACGCGAGTCGGCCCTTAGTGAGAGAGAACCTATGACCTCTACTTTCGATTCTTCCTCTTTCGGGCCCATTCCTTTTTGCTCTCCCTTTGATTTCATCTCATCCAATCCCATTTCATTTGATGATTCTTTCCTCCTGCCTCCCATTAAGTCTTTCCCTAATGAGCACATTTTTATGCCATCCCATTTGAAGCACATTTATGCAGGGCTTGTTCATACTCCCCCCATTCCTTATGCTTTACATGCTTCATCAACCCATGGGCACGGGGTGTTGGTAGCCCTTGATCATCAAAAGAAAGTAATAGGATGGTTAGCGCTGGAAATCGAGCTTGCTAGGATATGCTTGGAGAAGAGCAAGGGACTTAGATCTTTAGATTTTTCCATGCCCTATGATACCTTGGAGCATTCTTCTTCTATATTTGATGTGTCAGGTTTCTTTTTTATCCCTTTTTCATTTGTGCTTAAAAAGGATAATGATGTGCATGATTTGATTAATCTTATACCATATAATCCTTTTTCTTCTGAGTTGTGCCTTGATAGGTTTGCATGCCGATCTATGCTCAAGGACTACAAGAATCATTGGCACTAACATTACCGCCTGGCTGGAGGCGTTAAATCCAGCGCTACTAGGAGGCACCCTAGACATTTAGTGATGAGTTGATGATTGCCTGGCTGACGGCATTGTGGTTAGCGTTACTAGGAGGCAACCTAGGTTAAATTTTTGCAATTTTGCACTTGTTCATTTTCCTTTCTTCTATTTTCTTTCTCTTTCTTGCACCCAAACCAAAGTATTGAACCCCGATCCTTTGTCCTATAAGGTACACCATTGCTTATTATTGCACATGCCAATGCAAGCATGCATAGGCAATGCTACTAATCTTGTTTTCTTTGTGAGCATTTGTGAATTATAAGTCACAGGGTTAGTAGTGTGGTGATTTATCATTGGCATGGAAAGCTTTGAAGAAAATGCAAGGTTGTATCTGTCCTTTCTCAACTTGTTCCCCATGCTTTTACCCCATCCCCGCCACCCTTACTTGTTTTGTAACGCCAATTTGCTTGTTTATGTGTTTTGATCTATTTGCTTGAGGACAAGCAAAGTTTAGGTTTGGGGGTATGGGAGTTTGGTTTTCTAGTTATATATCTTGCTTAGGGTAGACTGCATTATGTGCTTAAAAATGGTGAAAATTTTTAAATTTTGATTCATGTAGAGTCACTTATTTCTTTGATCAACCATTATGATTAACTTTGTTGATTGGTGAATATTAGATGCATCGTGGGAAAATGAATAGAGTGGTTTGAAAATTAAGTCTTGAAGGGGATGCCCTTCAAAGTTGTGGGGAGTTAGGACCTTTAAGAATGACTTATGTAGCCACCCCAAAGCTTGGTCGGAAAGAGTGTTGAAAAGGGTTGTTGATAGGAGTGCCCTTCCTTGATTGGTTCTTTTTGATGTGCTAAAGCCTTTCTTTTTCTTTTCTTTTTGTGAATGCAACACAAAGCATGAAAAATCCCCACAAAAAACAAGAATTCAAAAAAGGCATAAAGGTGCGAAAATATATATATAAAAAAATAAAAAAAAGAGAAAAAGCCAAAAACACCAAAAAGTTTTGTGAATAAGTGCATAAGTGACACAATGTCAACTTAGCACAAGTTATCATCTATGTAAATATGTGAATAAGGCCTGTTTTAAGCCATTATGTTTGTATATTCTCTCATTTGTCTTTAAGGCTTGTTGGGGAGGCCATTTAGTTGAGGGAGTACGAAATATCAACATCTCATGTGTGTGAGTTAAAATCCTAGGCTTGTGGTGGTTTGGCTACTTGAGAAATTCCCACAAGGAACGAGACCCCTTATGAGTAGAGGGAAGATCCAAAGAGACTTAGGAATCTTTCCACAATAAGAATGCCCCCTTCATGCTTCTTCGACTCACTTTGATAGAGAGTCAATCCTTTAGGTAGCTCTGGGAATAAACTTAAGATTGGACTTGCTTGGGGACATGCAAGGAGAAGGTTTGGGGATGTTGATGTGTTGTGTTTTTGTGCGTATTTGCATTGTAATTTACCTATATTTAAGAGGTATTCAGTGCTCTAAAAGATGCATTAGTGTAGTACTTTTGATAAGAATAGGCTTAAGCATAAACAAATGTACATATTGAGTTCAAGAGATAAATTGCTGCACTAATTGCTTGTTTTCAATGATTTAGGTGAACTTTGGGTTGATATCGAGATTGAACGATGATAGGAGAAGAAGATGGGAGATGTACGGGTCAAAACGAGAAGATCGGAGGCCGGAAAGACAAAGAATGTAGGAAGGAAGTCAGTCAGTCAACCTAAGAGAAGGAGTCGCGACCGGCCACTCCAGAGAGGTGCTGAAAATAGCCGGACGACCACCCCTCCAGAGCCAGTTGACCGATTAGTCTAGAGAGCACCACCAAAAAGCCGGTCGAGCTAAGAGGAGAACCCGGTCGACCAGCTAGGTCGACCGGCTAGGTCGACCGGTAGTTCGTGAAAAAGCTGATGTAAAAGCCCGATTTTAGACAAAAAGGAAGAGGACCCAAAATCAAACACCCATTTCCCTAAACCCAAAATCCACCTAAAACCACCTCTCACACACTAAACCACACACAAATACACCTAGATCCAAGCTTGTAATTAGGGTTTTAACACTTGTAATTGCAAGATCAAGACAAAGATTTGAAGAGCAAAGCTAAGCATGAAAAGGAGGTTTATCTTTCTCCTTTTGTACTTAGTTTTCTCTATGTTAGAATAGATCTTTTATGGGTGATTAAGGCTTGTATTATGGGTTGATTGAGTATGAATTTGCTATGAGATTTTGATGGTTTAATATATATGTTTGCTCTTAATGCTTCAATGGCTACTTACATACATGTCTATGTGTTTGTTGATATGCCTAGATGAAAGAACATATATACTTAGAGGCTTGATTGCTATTTAACACTTCTAAATCATTGTATGAGCATGTCTAGATGTTTATGTAGTGATACCATGAAGTGGGTCTTGTAGCTATACATGTCTATGTGTGTTTTTACATACCTTAAAATCAATTTTAGCTTCTATGACATACATGTTGGATTCTAATGCGTAAATTGGTATGACATAAATATGTCTAAGTATTTAGGACTAGAATATGTTTTATATTCATTTGTACCATGCTCGAGAACATGTATGATGTGCTTTATTGTCAAATCTTGCTTGCGTGATGCTATGATTGGTGGTTCTTCACTAGTAATTAGGCCTAGTTTAGTCTCCTTTGGCTTTAAACCCAGCCAATAGGTGTCGGGCTAGCTTAATTGACCTTAGGAAGCCTAGTTCTTGGCTTTAAACCCAGCCAATGAGTTAAAACCTAGGGTAAGACCAATTATCATCACCTAGAAACATAATTAGCTAAACTGTGCCTTAGTTCATAAGGACCACGCTATTCCTCTAGGTAGCTAGCACCTGGGGATAGACCCTCACTGAGTCTAGGGATTGTAGGAGAGGTTGATTAGATTCCTAGTTTAAAGCACCCTTCTTAGAGAAAACCATCAAAGATAGTCCCATAGCAAAGTTAACACCCAAATCACCCATAGTTGAGCGGATTTCACCCATTGTCTTATTTCTTGTGTTAATTCCCTTTTTACTTGCTTGTTTTCTCTTACCTTTATTTTATTTAGTTTGTTTAGAATAGTTTAATTTACTTTGAGCTCCCTTCACATCTAAAATGACCAAAATGAAATCTTAGTTTAGCTTATCTTCTTTCTAGTTTTCTAGGACACATTTAGCTTTCATTCCCCATTTCCTACCTCCCTGAGGGATTGACTTTGCTTTTGCACATTAGACTACACGACCTGTGCACTTGCAGGCTTTTAATTAAGGCTTAGTGCTTAATTAGCAAGAAGCATCATTGACATTCATTTGTGATAAGCTTCTAGATAATAGCAATTATTCTTGGAGTGTAACTTTGATCTTATGGTGGAATAGATTGAAGTTAAAATAATTATTATGTCAGCTAGATCAGGCAAGGACATTTTTAATTATTTTTGGAGGCCAAGGTTAATTGTGTCTTCTTGGTCCCTTCCCTAGCTGAAATGACTTTGACAGAGTAATCTTGAAAGAGCAAATTCCATATTGTGGTAGTAGCCTTATTAGGCCAAAGCTTGGAATTGGGTTTGAGCTTTCTTTAGAGTCCAAGATAACCTAGTTGGGCTAGGATGGCTTCCATTAGGCTTGGGCCTCTACATGGATTATGAACTATGTATTGGGCTTAGATGGTGGGCTTGGCTCATGTCTTCCAAGGCAAGTGGACAACTTGCAAAAGACTACAAAAACAAGTAGACAACTTTCATAAGTCTTTCAAAACAAGTGAACAAGTTACATAAAGGAAATTACTACATGGAAATTTTTTCCCACATGGAAAGATCAGCAACTTGGGGTGCCATGGTTCTCTCTATAAATAGACAAGACCCTACACCTTTTATGTAATCCACTTTGTAGTTAATTTCTTCCTCTTTGGTAAGAAAATATATAACACATAGTTCACACTTATTGTGTGATTTTTACTCTAGTTTTCAAGAGCATATTAGTTTGCTTCTTCCCATATAAGAGGCTATTCTCTCAAGATAAATCTCTTCAATCATAGGGAAGAAGACTAGAGAGTTGCGTATTGCAACAGCCTTATAGTCTGGTGGCCTTGTTCGTGAGTAAAAATAAAGCTCGTGATGGTTATAGCTTTATCAAATGCCCCATGCTTCAAGAGGTTAGTAATACATATTTTCCAAATACTAGTTATGTTTTATATATTGTTAAGCATGTTTTTGTGCGTGTTATATGGATATATTGTTTTCCTAGCATTTTTTCTTAGTTAAAATTTTGAAAATATAGACTAGGACACATCACAGTTAATAATATCGATCTTTACCATGAGTATGGTAATTATGACCTACTACAATATTTCTTTTGAGGTTTGGATAAACAAAATAGGAGGATGGTCAATGCCATCTCCGGTGGTGGATTCTATAATTTGAAGGCGAATGAGGCATAGGAGAAAATAGATTTGTTGGTCGAGAACTCTTTCCAAAACTCAGCTATGGATAGGTCTAGTCATAAGTGAATAGAAGAGATGGTTGGAGTGACTTCTAACTTACCCACCAAGGTGAGAGCCCTTGCAAACAAGCTAGATCAATTCATCTCTTTAACTCTTTCATTCTAAGGTCATAGAGCTACTTCCATAGGTTTGTCCTCTGCCCTTTTGGTAGCTGAAGTGTGTGTGTTGTGTTCCGAGTCGTCTTACGAGACTGTTGCTTGCCCTTTGCCACCCTAGTTTCCCAATTTAATACAGAAGCAAGTTTGTGCTACCATGGTTATTCTCGTGAGTACAATCCATACTCTAACACTTATAATCTGGGTTGGTGAGACAACCCTAAGTTCTCTTGGAGACAAGGTGAGCATTAGTCTTCTTATTTCCAGCCTTAGGCATCACTCCAGTAGCGATCTCATTTTACTAACCCTCTATGGTTTTACAATGTCAATAAACTTGGGCTCACTAGTGCTCCTTAGCCACAGGCACTTCCCAGTCTCTTTCGTAGCCAGTCCCCTAGTAATGAAGTGATGAATATGATGTAGTTCATTCAGAATCAGCAATAGGCTTTACCTGGTCAACAGCAAGAGTTAGCGAATAATAGGTAAAGCAGTAGATGGCTATGACAGAGACACAGTTAGGGCAGTTAGCCACCTAGACGAGCACTACAGACTCTGAGAAGTTGCCTTCCTAACCAAAGGTGAACCTTAGAGTCCAGTCCTATTAGTTTACCATACCACTTATCCCCCTTAAGCTAGGCTAAGGTCATCACCACTCTTAGGAATGGTAGAATAGCAGATAATAGAGTAAGAGTTGAACATGCAGTGCCTACACCGAGTGGTCCTTCTGAGACTGGAGATCCTAACCGTAACCCTATTAAGAGAGATTCTAAAGATAGTCCTGTTGAGAGAATAGAGCCTATGAGAAAGCATGGAGAGAGTAGTTCTTCCCACCCACATCAAGAGGGACATGAGCTTATTGATTATTCCTATGAGTCTTGAGGTGTTGCACCTAAAGTCACCTTTCCATCCACCTTAGAGAGGCCATCACGTAGTGAGGATACTAGGTTTTTCAAGATCTTAGATCATCTTACGGATCTTAAGGTTAATCTTCCTTTGATAGTTATGATTCTTTCCATTCCCTTTTATTCTATGTTCTTGAAGGACCTCTGCATGAGAAAGCATAAATCATCAAACATTCCTAAGAATGTGAGGCTTACAGAGAAGGTGAGTAGTATTTGCACTTCTAGCCTTTTGGCTAAGAAGATTGACCTAAGAGCTTTCACCATTCCTTGTAGGATTAGAGAGACCTAGCTTGATCATGCCTTGCTAGATTTAAGGTCTAGTGTGAATCTCATTCCTTACTCCATCTATTAGCAGCTAGGTCTAGATGAGTTGTCCCCTACATGTTACTCTTCAGCTAGCTGATAGGTCCTAGCATAGACCTAGTGGGATAGTAGAGGATGTTATGGTCCAGGTAGGTGAGTTTGTGCTCCCCATAGACTTCATAGTGTTAGATATGGATTCAGGTAACGACTCTAGACATTCTACACCTGTCCTTTTAGGTCATCCCTTTCTTGCTACCATAGATGCCATTGTCCATTGTAGGTTGGGGTTATTAGAGATGAAATTTGTGAATTTAAGATCTATTATGAAGGTTACAGAGGCATTGAATAAGGCTAGTGTAGGAGGAGAAATTAATGGAAAAGAGTTCTATAGAGTTGATGTTATTGGTTCATATGTTGAGGACTTCGTAGTAAGGACCATGACCGATAACAAGGACTTGAGTGAATTTGAGGATTTGTTATCTATCTTTGATTTGGAAACCTTAGAACGGAGATTTGTCACTTCCACCTCCTTAGATGCAGATTCTTCAATTGATAAGTCGCTTGAGGTTATCCCTTCTAGTCTTGATTCTAGTGTCATCCATGATTATGTTGCTAAGGTTGAGTCCCCCTGGGTTGAGCCTAGTCCATCTTTAAAGCTCAAACCCCTTCCTAGGCACTTGAAGCATTCTTATGCCTTAATGAGACCCTGTTGATCATCATAGCTTTCGATCTTTCTAGTGAACATGAGAAGTGTCTCCTAGAGGTTTTTAGGAAACATAGGACTATAAGGTGGAAAATTGATGATTTGAGAGACGCAAACCCTTCAACTTACATGCATTGTATCCATCTTGAGGATGGAGCCGTTCCTTCTAGGGAGATGCAAAGGAGGCTTGATGTGGTCGTTTGGTTTGTGCTTATGCATTGCATGTATATACTTGTTTTGAGGTGTTTTGTGCTTCATTTGGTATATTAGTATAGCATTTAAGTCATACTTGTGCATATTAGGGTTTACATGTTCATAGTTACAGTTAAAACTTAAATGCTACATTAATGCATGTTTATTACTTATTTTAGGTAAGATTCGGAGAGATGATTCGAGATTGATTGATGGTATTTGGGATGTGAATTAAAGCCAAAGGTGCTTTGGGACTTAAACAAGGCTTGGAAGATGCATTTGAACGTGGTTGGGCGAAGAAAGGAGTAACTGAGGCGAAACCAATTGCAACGAGAGCCAAATTCTGAGCTTGCAACCAAAGCGGACATGGACAAAGTTTAGACATGTTTATAGGGTGCAAAAGAAGAAGAAAAATGGCTTAGGAGATCCCTAAAGTGGTACGAAGCCACATAAAAATGGCCTACGTTAAGCCCATTAGGCCGGTCGACCAGCTGGCCGCTTGGTCCTACACGATTACAGCTCTATTTATGCACCTTTTTAGCAATTTTTGGAGAAGAGAACCTACTTTGTCATATACTCATTTTTGTAAACACTAAATCCACCTAAACTCACCTCACACACACATTTCTAAACATATTTAACAATGGGAATCAAGCCTCTAAAAGGATCAAACATAAGGATTGGGCATAGCTCTTGGATTGTAAAACATGGCTTTAAATAGAAGGGTATCTCTCTTTTAACCAAAGTTAATGTTTGTATGATTAGAGCAACGTATGGTGATTTACTCTTATATTATGGATTGATTGTTACATTATTGCTATGAGTACTTGATGGATTTGAATATATATATATATATATATATATATATATATATATATATATATATATGCTTGTGCTTAGGGTTTCAAAGACCATTTTACATACATGTGTATGCATTTGTTGAAATGCCCCAATGAAGTTGCATATGTATATGAAGTATATTATGCTATTAACCATATCTAAATCATTATGCTTGAATGTCTAAGTGTTTGTGTAGTGATTACATGAAGTGGGTATACGTATATAGATATATGTGTCTGTTTGCATAATTAATAGAATAAACTGCTTCAATTGCATACATGTTGTGTGAGATGGCTTAAATTGCTGTAATCTAAGTATGCCTATATGCTTAGTAGTAGAATACTGTGGTATATTCTCAAATTCCATGCCTTATATGTGTTTACTTTGTGCTTAAATGTCAATTTCCACTATTGTGATGCAATCAATGGTCCACAACTAGTAACTAACCTAGGTCGAGTCCCTTTTGGCTTTAAGTCCAGCTAATAGGTGTCCAGATAGGTTTAGTTGGCCTTTGTTCATTTAGAAAGACTAGTTAGTCCATCTTAATGCCCTAGGTTCATACGAACCATGTTGTAGCTCTAAGTAGGGTGAAGTTTAGGGATAAACTCACACTGAGTCCTAGGGTTAGATTGGGAATCTAGATTGGGAAACTAATTAGTGGACTAGGTGTTAGGGTTAGATTGATCTAAATCACATAGAATCCTATTAGTTAGCTCTAATTCCTAAGTTATAAAAATCACGCCGTAGCTCTAGGCATCGCCACCTAGGGACAAAGCTGCTCTGAAGCTTGGGATACCAATTAGGAGGCAAATTAAAGGTCTACATGAGAGCACTTAATTTAATCCATCAAGCAATCCTAGAAAGACGTAGTAATCATCCATATGCAAGATGTAATCACTTTCGTGCCCATTTTTGATCTTTGACTCCCCTTGGATTGCTTGATTCCCCCATCATACATATACTTACCACCCTTCTATTTCCTAGTTTCTAGTTTAGGTTTATCTTTTCCAAACTCCCTTTAATCCTTCAAACCCAAAAATATAGTAGTTAGGACCCCAACACGTAGCTCTTTAGGACATGCTTAGCTTAGAAAACCACTCATGTTAGGCCTCCCTATGGATTCGACCCTACACTCGAATACACAATACCACACACAACCCATGTGCTTGTGGGCTATTTAAGCTTATGCTCATGAATAGTGATCGAGTTCTTGGCACTATTGCCGGGGAGGCAACGGTTGTTCCGTTTCTTTGTTTGTGCATGCCTTAGCTTGTTAAGTGTTGTTTTATCTTTTCTTTTCATGTTTGCTTTATTTTGAATAATAAAAGAAAAATAAAAAAAAATTGTTTAGCATTGTGAAGAGGAATACTTGTGCTTAATTGAATATGAGTGACCCAAATGCTTCTTAGTGGTCCTTGGTATCCTCTTCCCATCACCCAAACTTGTTCCCAATGCATGATGCAATTGTGGAAGTCGTATGCATCAAACTTTCTTTTATCCTTGTGACAATCTCTAACCTAGGGCTAGTATTAACTATGACTCCTATCATTATGCATTATCTCGTACATCTTCATTTGGAAATCATGACTATACGGATGCATATTCTTGTTATTGTAGTCATTGTGGAAGCCATGCTCATTTTTCTAGTGCTTGTCCTACCTTTCACCAATGTCGTTCTCGATTGCGTACAACGTCTAATGCCCTTAGCTATCATGTGCCTATTCATTCATCCACATCTAGATACCATGATTCTAGGAAGCAACATCATGCATTTTCATATTGGGGTCAAGATGACTCTTTATGTCATCTACTTCCTTACTTTGAAAATCCTTCTCCCGTACCGTCGTTTCCCACCCATCATCCCTCCAAGTCTTTTGATGATGGTGTTTTTAGCATTTTCAACCAAGATCTTTCCCATCTCAACTTAGAAGGACTTTTTTCTTTTAGGTCTCTTTCACATAGTCAAAAGCTTGACTATCTCATACACCTTTACCAATCTAACCAAAAGTGCCTAGATCACATGAGGTAACAAGTTGATAATCAAGATAAGTGTTTATGGACAATGGTTGAGAGTGAATAACCTATGGCTGAAAATCTTGAGACACCTTTAGACTAGGTTGAAGAGATAGGAAAAAGACCTTGAGATGAGAGAAATAGGATTGAAAATGATGATGTGTTAGAGAGACAGCTAGAAAGAAAGGTCAATGGAGAGATGACATCATGTAGTGAGGCAAAAATGAGTTTGATGATACTTTGGTTCTTGATGACTTCTATAGATATGTTTTAGAGAAAGTACTACCCTATCTTTTTAAGCTTTGAATGCATTTCATTGAGTCACGTAAGCCTTTCCTTTCTTCTCATCCCACACATTCCACGTACTTGGAGGTTGAGTCTTATGATTATAGCACTCATTTGCATTTCAAGTCCTCATTCAAGGAGTCGAGGGTACATACCTCCCTTGAGCATTCATGTATACTTGACACGAAATCCTTTGAGTCCCCATTGTCCCCTCCATGTGTGCCTACCCCTTGTGAGAAGCATGATGGTAAGATGTTACCCATTGGTGATGAATGTATACATGGATTTCATGAGACTTTATCTAGTTGGGGTTTAGAGTCATCCATTAGGGAGAATAAGACATCAATTTTGGAGGTTTTATCTGATAAGTCTCTTAAAGTTAAGGATCATTGTGTTGAGGCAAGTAACAACTCTATAAAAACACTTAAGAAAGAAGTTGGTGTGCTTGGAAGATTGATCTATGGGTCTTTTTGGATGTTTGATGAATTATTGCTGGAAATAGAGCATATTAAGATCGAATCCATCTCTTGTAAGGAGTTAGAAAGACCTAGGCTTGATCATGTTATATCTTGTGGAGAAGAAGAGTGTAGTGTGTTCACTATCCTTATCATTGCTCCTCCTTCTCCAAATGTCATTTCTACTCCTCGTTCCTATTCCATTGAGTCTCCCTCTTTGGAGCTCACGTTTATCCCTTCATATATAAAACATTTTCATCTAGAGTTCAAAAAACACTTCTCCCATTTGTATGCATTAGACCTATCTTTGACCCATTGGGAAGGCATATTCCTAGCCCTTGATTATGAGAAGAAGGCCATGAGGTGGTTAGTTTAAAAGCAAATAGGGCGTGAGCTTTCACGTTTATGCATGACACCTTCTACACTTGCACACACATTTTCATTTGAAGATTTGAGTTGGGATATTGAAAAAGGGTGAATTGTGCATGCATTACCCCATTATATGATGCATGACCATTTTCCTTCTACTATCTGTACTTGGTTGAATATCCAATAATTTGTGCCTCGTAATTTTAAACATGGTTTGCTCTAACATTGGTGCCCGGTTAGAGGTGTTAAATCCAGCGCTATAAGGAGGCACCCTAGACATGTTTATATTCCATTTGCTTTTCTTATTTTCCTTTTCTTTCATTTTCTTTTAGTATTATCGTTCTTTGATTTTTATTTTCTTATTGTTTATTTTTCTTTTTCGCCCTCCCAAGTGTTTATCCTTTATTCTAGCATTTTCCCTTTGTATTCACCTTGTTTATCATTAGATGATGCCAATGTGAGCACGTATGGAAATGCTATTAATTGTGTGCTTTGAGTGTTATAATTTGTTGAAAAATAGTGATAGTAGTGAATTCATACATCGTTGGCATCGTCGAGCTTCAAAGAATGCAAGGTTGTATCTACCCTTTCTCTACTTGTTCCCCTTTTATCTACCCCATCTCCACCACCTTTACTTGCTTTGTCTCACCTATTTGCTTATTGTGTACTTACGTTCAATTTGCTTGAGAACAACCAAAGTTTAAGTTTAGGGGTGTAAGAGTTTGGTTTTCTTATTATATGTTTTGATTAGAGAATATATGCATTATGTGCTTGAAATAGTGAAATTTTTTCGATTGTTATGCATGTACAGTCGTTTATCTCTTGGTTGATTGAAGTGTTGGCTTTTATGATTGATTTAATTGATTGGTGGATGATGTGTCGTGTTTTTTGTGTGTTTTTGCATTGTTATTTTTCTATGTTTAAGAGGTGTTTTGAGTCTTAGGAGATGCATTAGTATAGTGCATATACTATAGTTAGGCTTAAGCGTAAGCAAATATACATAGTTGAGTTTAAAGACAAACACTACACTAATCCATGCATATTTCTCATGTTTTGTGAAGATAGGTCAAAAGCTTGGGACTTGAATTGATGGAGAATTGGTGATGAAGTCAAGCTCAAGATGTTTGGGACGAGAGAGAAGCATTAAAGAAGTGTTTGGAGGCAACCGGTTGAAGAAAAGAATAACTAGAGCAAAACAATTGCAACGCAAGAAAATTGGCTAGCTTCTAACTTGGCCAGTTGACCCCCCTCCCAGGGCCAGTCAACCAGCCTAAGGGACCGGCCAAACTAAAGACCAACCCATTTTGGGCTGGTTGGCCTCAATGCTAGGCCGGTCGATCGGCCAAGGCTCCTAGTTGGACGCGATTGCTACACTATTTAAGTCTTTTTCTAGCCAATTTTTAGTAGATTTTGATTCCCTTTTCACATCTAATACACACACCAACACACATACATACCCACTTGAAGTAAAGTTGATTTTGGAGGATTGTAACATCAATTAGTGAAGATTACTTAAAGAGTATTAAAAACAAACAAGGATGGAAGGGGAGATTTCTATAACCTCTTTCATTCTTATTTACTTCATGCTTGAGTAGATAATTTAGGGTGCCTAAACTTGTGTAATGGGATGATTTACATACTCTTTGTTATGGGATTTTATTGCTTCTATATATACTTACTTTATTCCTATTTTGGAAAGCTTTGTATCATTTCATGTCCATGTGTTTGATGTAATGCTTGAGTGAGTAATATGCATATAGGTTAAGTTGTATTTGCTATAGAACACTTTTAATCCTTAGATTATGCATGTCTATGTGTGTGATTATGGATAATATGAAGTGTGTTGGTTCAATTCATGTCTATGGAAGTATAAAAAATGCATTATAGTAAATATGCTTAATTATTGCTACATGTTGATGCTTGAATGCTTCCAATGGCATTAATCAAACTTGCTTGTGTTTGTATCGTAGAGAGGACGTCATATTTACAACGCCTTGCCTTAGAACATGTAGGATTGCACCTATTAGATACCAATCCGCTTTAGTGTCCCTAGAATGATGGTGCATAAGTTAGGACTAGTATAAACTGAGTCCCCTTTGACATTAAATCTAGCTAATAGGAGTCTGGATAGGCTTACTCAACCCTAGGAACCCTAGGTCTTAGCCTTAAATCCAGTTAATGGTTTAGGAACTAGGGTGGGATCATTCTAGAACACCTAAGTAACTCCCTAGTCCCTCCTATGGCTTTAGGTATAGTTAGTTGCTTAGTATTAGAAGCCATATCTAGTATACCAATCCCTAAATCCCATAGCATAGAGGCATGAAGTAACCCATTCGTAAGTGTAGGTCAACCTATTACCTTCTCATAGGTTCAATCCCCCTAGATTAGCTTAGTTCCTGCTTTTCCTTCCTAGCACTCACAATGTAGCCTTTAATTTTGTCTCATTGCTCCCTAAAATCCAAAAGCACAAAAATATGTCTAGTTTTAGTTCCTTTTTAGGCTTCTTATAAAGCATGCTAGCATAGAATTTCTTTCACAATTCACGCCTCCCTGTGGTTTGACACACGCATATGTACACGCTATTCTACATGATTCGTACACTTGCAGGTCTTTTAGGGCTTGCACCGAAAAAGGCACACCAGTGGAGAGATAGGGTTGTATTATGAAGAGTGAATGGAGTGGAAAGAGAGCCAAGACTTGGAGGAGATGCCCTTGAAAGTTGTTGGGAGTGAGTGCCTCTATAAATGCACCTTGTAACTACTCTATGGCTTAGTTGGAAGAAATGTTAAGAAAGGGGTTTTGGTATGAATGCCTTTTCCTTGATTAGTTCTTTTTCATTTGCCTTAGTCTTTCTTTTTCTTTTCTCTTTGTTATGTAATGTAATACAAAAAGTGTCTAAAAATCCAAAAAAAAAAATTTGAAAAAGACAAAAAGGTGAAAAAAGATGGAAAATATTGAAAACTCAAAAAAAGTGAAAAAGAGAAAAAGCCAAAGGTACAAAAAGGTTCATTGAATAAGTGAGCAAGTGACATAATGTCAACTTGGCACAAGTTTTTCGTTTTGTTCAATAATGAGTAGTGAATAAGGCTCTTATCTTATTTGTGAGCCATTATATTTGTACATTCTTTCTCTCTTTATCATTGACGCTTTCTGTATATTAGAGAGGCCACGTTAGTTGAAGGGACACAAAGTATCAACATCCCATATACGTGTGTTAGAATCTTAAGCTTGTGGAGTTTAAGGCTACTTAGGAACTTCCCAGAGGTATAAGACCTCTTGTGAGTAAGGGAAAGGTCTGAAAAGGCATGGAAATCCCTTTATGAAAGGAGTAACCCCTTCATTCTTTGTAGATGCACCATCATAGCAAATCAATCCTATAGGGAACCCTCTTTACCAACTTTGAGATGGACACAGCTTTGGGCCTACTTGGGGACAAGAAAGGAAAAGGTTTGGGGGTATTGATGTGTTGGTTTTGTTTGTGCATATGCATTGCATGTACGTATTTGTTTTGAGGTGTCTTTTGCTTCGTTTGGTGTATTAGTATAGAATTTAGGTCATATGATGTATTAGTTTTGCGTGTGCTCATGCATTGCATGTATATACTTGTTTTGAGGTGTTTTGAGCTTCAATTAGGGCTTTGGTATAGCATTTAGGTTATACTTGTGCATATTAGGGTTTACTTGGTCATAGTTGTGGTTAAAACTTAAATGCTACACTAATGCACATTTGTTGCTTGTTTTAGATAAGATTCAAAAGATGATTGGACTTTGATTGGTGGTATTTGGGATGTGGATTACAGTCAAAAGTGTTTGGAACTTGAACAAGGCTTGGAAGATGCATTTGGAAGTGGTCGAGCGAAGAAAGGAGCAATCGAGGCGAAATCGAGCACAAAGGGAGTTAAATTCAGAGCTTGGAACCAAAAAAGGACATGGAAAATTTTTTTACATGTTTTAGGGTTGAAAATATGGCTTAGTAAATGCCTGGAAGAGTCACGAATTTATAGAAAAAATGGTGGCGCAAATCGGAGCCAAAACAAGCAAGATATGAACATTTTATTGTCAAGATAGGTCTACCTCCAGTGATGGCCAGTCGACCAATGAGGTTGATCAGTCATATTAGAATCTGGGCAAATTTAGGCCGGTTGACTTAGCCTTAAAACTAGTCGACTACCTTTGATTTTCCCCATGAGGATAATGAGAATGAAGAACAAGGGGTTGATGTGTGATAACATTAAGAGGGTGGTGCTAATGATGATGATGATGATGCAAAAATGGAAGATGTTGAAGAGGATAAGGAAGCTAGAGAAGAATATAATGAAGAGCGTGGGCAAAATTATGAGTTGAGGTCTAAAAAGGCCAATGATAGGATGATGCAAATATTATTTGATGAGGTCGATCTCATTGGTAACAAGGTTGATGGCTTAGCAATTGTGATTGGAGAGCAACATCATCATCATGATGAGCTGGGCCAAGTCACTAGCTTCTTCTTGCTGCTCAAAGACTTCTTAGCTTTTTTCCAAAATCCCATTCCTCTAGGATTTTTAAACCCTTTTTTTATTCCTCTTTCACTTTCTAATACTTTCATTATTGTTGGAACTTCTTATCATTTATTTCTTAGTCTTTTTCTTGAACACTTGCTAGTTTATCAATTTTCCTACTTGAATTTTATTGTCTCTATCCTTATCTATACTTTTCTATAATTGTCTTTACATGGTAGAACTCATATGCTTGCACACTTGTGTGGAGCCAAATGATGATACCTCTTAGTATTAATGGCTGAAAATTGTCCTTAACTTTCCCTATGTGGCTCTTTTCAATGATGCCAAAGGAAGAGAAATGGTATTGAATTGAATTTGATCTTGATATTGAATTGATATTGCAAGATGAGCATGATTGGTATCTTAATTGCTTTTTTGATTGCTCTTATATTGCTCTATTGTCTTTATGCTTTGGCTGAGTAGGAGCCTTGAGTAAGGGGGAGTTACTTCTTTAGACTCAAAATAGACAATTACCTTGTCATCATAAAAAAGGGGATAATGTAGAACCTATTGCTATTTTATGTAGTTTTGATGATACAATAATTGTATGTTATATTACTAACTGCTACTTTGAAGAATTTTGAATATATATTGAAATGTAGCCATTGGAGCAAATTGAAGATTTGACTTGGAGCATAGATCAATATTAAAGATTGAAAAGCTATGAAGATTAATATAGTCTCTTCCTTCTTAATCCTGTTAAATTGATCTTAGTGCATAGGTACTATTAGCTTAATATTGATTTTATATTGTTTTGATGATGCAAATTATAGTTAATGAGCTGCTAATTGTACTTTGAGCTTGTTGAGCATATCCTTACGTTAGGTGGTTGGATGTCTTGAAATTCAGCCATGATTAAAAGCAGAAGAAGAATTCATCAAAAATTACTTATGTTATTCAAGACAAGAAGAGTTCAAGAAAGAAGAAGAAGGACGTGAAGTCATAAGGAGGAGACGAGACGACGTAAAGCATACCAACTCATGTGCTGTCTTGTGAATGCCTTAGAGTAGTCTATTATAGCTTGCTCATGATTTTATTGCATTGCATTCTTTTATCACTTCATTTAAACTTGGGTATAACATATCTTGATTGCCAAATTCATTCCAAAAATCCTTAAACTATTTATAAAATCCGTTGCTATGTCTTTAAAAGGCTTTACAATCTCTTTTAAGTGTTTTCACATTGTCTTACTGCCTTAGATTCAAAGAGTACTACAAAATGGTGCTTAAAATGCTTGAAATTAAAATTTATTGGGTTTTTTGAAGATTGCCTTCAAAGGGTTGTATTTCTTGATTTGTGTTTCACCAAGTCTTGAAAAAGCATCAATATCGGAGGTGTTAAAGTCCTAAAGGGAGCATTCTTAGGTGGTGGACGTAGGCAAGGCCGAACCATCTAAAAATTGTTTGTCATCTTCTTCTTTATCTCTACTTTACATTTCTTGCTATTATTGGTTGCTTAGTGTTTGTTTAATTTAACAAGATTAGGAGGCTAATTAGGAGTCTAGTTGAGAGCAACCAAGTACAATCCATCAACCTAACAAGATATAATAATCACCCATTTGCAAGACGTAATCACCCTAGTTCCCCATTTCCACGTGTTTGACTCCCTTAGATCACTTGATTTCCTTTTATTTTCTTGCCTTTGATTAGATTTATCTTTCCTGAGCTCCCCTCAATCTAAAAACATCAAAAAGATCATAGTTTAGAGACCCAGCACTTAGCCTTTTAAACACACATAGCTTATGACACCTCACACGTTTGGTCTCCTCCTGGATTTGACCCCACACTTGCACAAACCATACTACACACGACTCGTGCACTTGCAGGCTATTTAGCTTTGTGCTAGTGAATAGCATATCAACCGATCTAAGGTAGAAAACTCCAATCTTTACTTCTTTCACACTCGGCTTTGCTCGGTTGCTTTCCTCTTCACCTGGCGACCTCCAAATGCACTTTTCTTGATTTCTTCATATCCAAAGCACCCTTAGTTTTGCACCATCATCAAATCACCATCAATTTGAGCTCAATTCCTTCTTCCAAAGTGTACCTAAAACACAAAATAAGGCACTTAAGAGTAACATTTATGCATTTGAACACGTATATGCATAAATATGACTACAAGTGCACAAATACAACCCTAAATGCACTCAATTATGCTCAGAACACCCTAGAAAGTGTATAAAAACAATATATATATAAACATACATAAATCACACACATCATTGTTATATGTCGATGATATGCTTATTGTTGTTAAAAGCATGTCTGCCATCAACGAATTAAAAAAGCAGCTGGGTGATGAGTTTGAGATGAAGAATCTTGGAGCAACAAAGAAGATTCTTGGCATGGAGATTCTCAAGGATAGAAACACAGGAAACCTATTTTTGTCTCAGCAAAGTTATGTTGAGAAGGTGCTAGAGCATTTCAGGATACATAGAGCAAAGCCTATGAATATACCACTTGCAGCTCATTTAGATTGTCTATAAATTTATTACCTAAAACCAATGAGGAGGTAGAGCATATGTCTCATGTTCCACACTCAAGTGCTGTTGGAAGCTTCATATATGCTATGGTATGCACTCATCCTGACATTTCACATGCAGTAAATGTTGTTAAAAGGTATATGGCAGTGCATGGGAAAACAAACATAAATGCAGTGAAATGGATTATGAGATATTTATAGGGCACTGCAAATGTAGGTTTGGTGTTTAGCAAGATGACAGGAGATTGGGCGAGGTAGATGGTTATTGTGACTCAAACTTTGCAAGTGATCTTGATAAAAGGAGATCTCTCACAAGTTATATGTTTACACTCTCTGGGTATGCTATTAGTTGAATAGTGACATCACAGTCTATTGTGGCATTGTCGATTACTAAAGGAGAGTACATGGCCATTTTTGAAGCTATGATGGAGGCCATATGGCTACAAGGCCTGGTTCGCAATCTTGGACTGTAGCCAAATCGAAGTACAATATTTTGTAATAGCCAAATTGTAATTAATCTGACAAGGAATCAGATGTATCATAAGAGGACTAAACATATTGATGTCAGATATAATTTTATCAAAGATTTAGTGTCATAAGGGATCATATTGGTGTAGAACATTTCTACCCATGAGAATCCAATAGATATCATGACCAAGATGGTTCCAGTCAGCAAGTTTAAGCATATCTTGGACTTGGTTGGTATTTGTGGTGCGTAACATTGAACCCTTAGGGGCAGTTGGTACTAGGGATGATAGTGTGTTGATTGAAGTGAATATGTGCCAAGGTAGAAATTTGTTAAGAGGGTGGCCTATATTTTCAAGGCACAAGTTAGAGAAATTACCTTAATTGAAATAGGGATTACTTGGACTACAAATAATATACTCTATAAATAGGTGTTGACACATTGTATTTTGTGTGGGAGAGAGACCAAAGTGAGGAGTCTTGTACTATTTGCATATCAACAGTGAAATTATTCTGTACTGCTCATGGACGTAGGATTAATGGCTGAACTACGTAAATTCTCTCATGTGATTTTCTTCTTGTGTTCTTTGTTTATGCCTATTTTTCCCTAACAATAACCTTGAAACTTGTGTTGCCTGCATAAGGGGTAAACTTACAAAAATTAAAAAGAAAATATACTATGTAGAGTTCTGATCCTTTACAAGTAACACACACACATAGATATTAATAAACCTTATTCTATTACATTATGTGGTATTAAGTACTTTCTTACATTTATTGATGACTTTTCTCATTGTGGATACCTCTATTTAGAAATCTAAAGTTATTGACAAAACAAAAATTGTTAAGATTGGGCTAGAAGACTACTTGAGAAGGTTATCAAAATTGTTCTATCTAATTGGGAATTGAATACTATGGTAGACATGGGATCTTTAGACTGCACATAGGGTCATTTGCCAAGTACGTACAAGATTTTGGGATTATTAGCCAATATACCATGCCTAGTAGCCCTAAACAAAATGATGTGACCAAAATGAGAATTTGTACCCTTAAGAATATGATGAGGAGCATAATAAGTGTTACTGGCCTACTAGAATCCATCAAAACAACCTTTTATACTCTTAACTATGTTCTTAACAAGTTTGTTTCCAAAACTACTTTTGAACTTTGGTTAGGAAGAAAGCCTATTGTTAACCATTTTTGAGTTTGGGTCCTATTAAGGTGAGAACTTATAATCCAAATGAGAAAATGATTGACCTTAAGAGTACTACTTGTTATCCCATTGTGTATTTATCTCATTGTAAATGATATGAGTTTTACTCTTCTGTATATGGTAATAGGATTGCCGATTCTTAGATGCCCAAAATCTTGGAGTTGGATATTGATAATGTTGTATGCTCTCAGCATGTTATTGAAAGTAATGTTACAAAAATTGTCTCACTGTTACTAATGATAAGTAGTCAAATTGATAGTTCTACTCACATTGAGAGATGAGATCCTAGTGGGCCTTTATGGTAGATAAACAAGTTACTAATGTGTTTGTTTTGTGTGTTTATGTATTGCATGTTTATACTTGTTTTGAGGTGTTTTGTGCTACATTTGGTGTAATAGTATTGCATTTAGGTCATACTTGTGTATATTAGGGTTTACATGTTCATAGTTGAAGTTAGGACTTAAATGCTACACTAATGCATGCTTGTTGCTTGCTTAAGGTGTGATTTGGGAAGATAATTGGAGCTTAATCTTAGAGTGTGGAACAAATCAAAGGGTGTTTTGGACATAAAGGAATGAAGAAAAGTGCATATGGAAGTGGCCGGGCAAAGGAAGGAGCAACCGAGATGAAACTGAGTGCAACGGGAGCTAAATTAAGGGCTTGCAACGAAAAAGGACATGTACAAATTTTGGACACATTTCAGAGTGCAAAAGATGACTTGGGAGATCCCCCATGGTGATATGAAGCCAAAGAAAAATGTGGTGCGCGAATCGGAGCCAAAACGAGTAGGATATGAACATTCTACTATCAAGATCGGTTAAGCTTCTGTCAAGGCCAGTCGACCAGCTAAATTTACCAGCTAGGTCGACTGGCCACATCAGAATCTGGGCTAGTTTTGGCTGAATGACTTAGCCCCACAACGGGTCAACCGGCTAGGCCCCCAGCTGGATGCATTAACAGCTTTATTTAAACCACTTTTTAGCCACTTTGAAGAGGAATGACACCCAAATCAAACACCCATTTCCCTAAATCCAAAATCCACCAAAAATCACCTCACACACTCACTTCTAAACACATTTAACACTTGGGATCAAGGATCGAAGAGGATTAAACACTAGGATTTGAGGCATAGCTCATGAATTGTAATGCTTGACTATAGGTAGAAGGGTATCTCTCTTTTATCCTAAGTCTAAATAGGTATGATTAGAGCTATGTAAGGTGATTATTCTTTATTTATGGATTGACTACTACTTTTTATTCATGGAAACTTGATGGATTTATATATATTGCTTTATGCTTAGGGTTTCAAAGGCCATTTTACATACATGTCTATGTGTTTGTTGAAATGCGTCAATGATGTAGCATATGTATGTTGAAGTCTATTATGCTATTAACCATTTCTAAATCATTATGCTAGCATGTTTATGTGTTTGTGTGATGATTACATCAGGTGGGTATGGTTATATATATGTCTATGTGTGTGTTTGCGTACTTAATATCATGAATAGCTTCTATTGCATATGTTTCAGGTGTTATAGCTTAAATTGGTGTAATCTAAACACGTCTATGTATTTAGTAGTAGAATATTCCAGGGAATTCTCAAATGCCATGCCCTAGATGTGTTTGCTTTGCACTTAAATGTTAATACCTGCTATTGTAATGCGATCGATGGTGCACAACTAGTAAGTAGCCTAGGTTGAGTCCTTTTTGGCTTTAAATCTAGCCAACAGGAGTCCGAATAGGTTTAGTTGACCTTAGATCACTTAGAATCACTAGTTAGTCCACCTTAACGCCCTAGATTCATAAGGACCGCGACGTAGCTCAAAGTGGGGTGAAGCTTAGGAACGGACTCACACCGAGTCCTAGGGTGAGCTTGGGGAACTAATTAGAGGACTAAGTGCTAGGGTTAGATCGATCTACACTTACCTAGAACCTTATTGGCTAGCCCTAATTCCTAAGTCATAAAGACTACACCGTACTGTTAGGCATCGCCATCTAGGGACGGACCCTCACTGAGGCTTAGGGTAATTATAGGTCTAGATTAGAGCACTTAGTATAATCTATCAAGTAACCTTAGAAAGATGTAGTAATCACCATGAACTAGATGTAATCACCTTAGTCCCCTATTTTCGATGGTTAAATCCCCTTAGATCACTTGACTCCTCCATTACACACACATAAATCTTTTGTTTCCTCGCCTTTAGATTAGGTTTATCTTTTTTTGAACTCCCTTTAAACCAAAAACCCTAAAAACATCATAGTCTAGGGACCCAACACGTAGCTCTAAGGATGCACCTTGCTTAGGACACTATACTCATTAGGCCTTCCCTTGGATTCGACCCTACACTCGCACACATTGTACTACACAAGACCCGTGCACTTACGGACTATTTAGGCTTATGTCGGGAGATAGCGTATCAAGTTTTTGACGTGGTTGCTGGGGAGGCAACAATTGTTTGGTTACTTAGTTTTTGTGTATCTTAGCTTGTTATGTGTTGTTTTATCTTTTCTTTTCATGTTTTCATTATTTTGATTAATAAAAGAAAAAAATCTAAAAAACTTTTGTTGAGCGTTGTGAAGAGCAATACTTGTGCTTGATTGGATATGAATGACCCAAATACTTCTTGGTGGTCCTTAGTATCCTCTTCCCCACCACCTGAATGTGTTCCCATTGCATGTCATGTTTGTGAAAGTCATATGCATCAAACTTTCTTTTGTACCAATGATATCAACTATGACCCCTATAGTCATGCATCATCTCATACATCTCCATTTAGTAATCATGACTATAGGGATGCATATTCTTGTTATTGTAATCTATGTGGAAGCCGTGCTCATGATTTCAATACTTGTCCCACCTTCCACCCTTATTCCCAATTGCATGTAATGCCCGATGCCCTTAGGAATCACATGCCTATGCATGCATCTTCATCCTAATATCATGATTTTAGGGAGCAATATCATGCATTTTCATATTAGGGTCAAGATCACTCTTCATATTTTCCACCACATTGCTTTGAAAATCCATCTCCTGCACTGTCGTTTCCTACCCAAACTTTCTTTGAGTTTTATGATGGCTGTGCTTATTGTAATCCCAATCAGGATATTTACCATTTTGACTCAGTTGAACCCTCTTCCGTTTTGTCTTTACTCTCGAAGCAATTAGATCAAATGCTTAACCAATCCGAATCTCTCATCTGATCTAATCAAGAGGAACTAGAGAGTTTGAAGCGAGGCATTAAATTTTTAGGTGAGCACTTGAAGGGAATGGTTAAGAGTGTGCAACTCACTAGCAAGACTTTTGATATACCTTTAGAGTGAGTTGATGGGATAGAGATGAGACCTAACAATGAGGTGACTAGGGGTGAAAAAGATGATGTATTGGAAAGACAACTAGAGAGAGAGGTTGATAGAGATATAACATCATGTAGTGAGGATGAGGATGAGCTTAAAGATAATATGGTCTTGATAATTCTTATGGATACGTTTTAAAGGAAATAGTACCCTATCCTCGTAAGCTTTCAATGCCTTCCATTGAGTCGCATGAGCTTTTCTTTCTCCTCATCCCACATATTCCACACACTTGGAGGTTGAGTCTCATGATAATAGCACTCATTTGCAATTCAAGTCTACATTTAAGGAGTCAAGGGTACACACCTCTATTGAGCATTCACGTATCCATGACCTGAAATTCTTTGAGTCTCCATTGTCTGCTCTATATGTGTCTAGCCCATATGAAACGCATGATGGTGAGATGACACCTACTAGTGATGAATGTATTATTGAATTTAAGGAAACTTTAGCTAGTAAGGTTTAGAGTCATCTATTGGGGAAAACAAGACATCAATTTCAGAGGAGTCAAGAATCATGGTGTTGAGGAGAATAACAACTCTAAGAAGACATATAAGAAAGAAATTGGTATGCTTGGAAGAATGATCTATGGGTCTCTTTGGATGTTTGATGATTCATTGATGGAAATAGAGCCCATTAAGATCAAATCCACCCTTTATGAGGAGTTAGAGCGACTTAGGCTTCATTATGTTTTATCTTATGGAGAAAAAGAGTGCAGTACATCCACTTCCCCTATCATTACTCCTTTTTCTCCTAATGTCGTTCCTACTCCCCTTTTCTATTCCATTGAGCCCCCATCTTTAGAGCTCATGTTTGTGCCTTCTAGTTTAGAACACTTTCATCTAGGGTTAGAAAACATGTTTCCTATGTTACATGATGATGCGTCTCTTGAGTGCAATCTCTCAAGACCTGCAAGCGCACGGATAGATGTAGCAAAGTGTATGCAAGTGCGAGGTTGATTCCATAGGGAGGCTATATGGGGAGATAGATTCTTCGTGTGTGTTCTAGAGTGTGCCTAAGAAGAAACCTAAATAATCTATTTTTGGGATTTTGGATTTTTGATGATCAGGAGCTCTAACTAAAATGAATTAAATTAAACTATGGGAATGGAAAGTGGGAAACAAGTTAATCTAGAAGAACTAACAAATAGAAAGGGGTTAGAGTGACTTCAACTTATGAATGGGTGATTCTATACTCAAATGCTATAGGATTAAAGAATGATGGCTTCCTTTCATAATTACTCTTAACTAGGTTGCTAAATTAGTGTCTTAATTTCTCCCTAAGACTCGGTGCGGGTCCGTCCCTAGGCAGCGCCTCTTAGAGCTATGGCGTGGTCCTTATGACCTAGGGCCTTAAGAGTGACCAATTGGTTTCCTAGGTGACGTAGAATGAGCCTACCCTAGGACCTAAATCATTGGCTGGATTTAAAGCCAAGACCTAGTGTTGCTAAGGTCGACTAAACATATCCTGAAACCTATTGGCTGGGTTTAAAGCCAAAGGAGACTCGGCCTAGGCTAGCCCTAAATTGCTTACCGTTATTCTAAGGTCACTATAATGAGATTTGACTCGATAGCACATTCCTACATGTTCTTGGCCAAGGTGTTTGTGAATAAAAGAATATATTCAACTACCAAACATCGTCATGCTCGGATTACACCATTATAAGCAATTAACAACCAACATGTATTCGTTATTGAAATCATATTCACTACTAGGCATGCAAATATACACATAGACATGAATATAAGTATTACCCACTTCATAACGTCCATATATAAACACATAGACATGATTATAACATAGATTAGATATGTTTAGTAATAAATGGACTTCAATTTATACACATGTTACTCATTTAGGCATATATTCAAACACTTAGATATGAATGAGAAAATAACCATTTGAACAAGAAAATCAAACATGTATATATTCAGCCATTTAATCCCATATCATAAGAGTATATAGCTAACCCATTACATAAGCTAAATCACCTTACACAAGTCTACTTAATCATAATGAGAGATAGAATGAACGAGAGTTTATGAAGCTTCCCTTTCATCCTAGCTAATTTTGTACAAAGCTCTTGAGCAAACTTGAATCCAAATGTTTGAAACCCTCTAAATCTTCTTGCTTCAAGGTGATGAAATGTGTGAAAGAGTGTGTGTGATGTGGGTGAAGACTAGGGTTAAGTGTGTGTATGTATGATGGGTGTGTAAAGATCCTCTCTAGAATTCTCAAAAAGATCCTCACAATTCTCAAAAAGATCCCCCTCTTTTAGTCTGAAAATTAGGGTTTTATATCGGCTTTTCACGAACCGCCGGTCGACCTTTAGTTTGACCGGCTTTTTGGTGGTGCTCTCTGGACTGGCCGATCGACCTGCTAGTCAACCGGCTCTAGAGGGATGGTTGTCCGGCTATTTTTAGCACCTCTCTAGAGTGGCCGGTTGATCGGCTGCTTCTTTTAGCTCGACCGACTTACTTTCTTCCTCCATTCTTTGTCTTTTCGGCCTCCGATCTTCTTGTTTTGACCCGTACATCTCCCATCTTCATCACCTATCATCGTTCAATCTCGATCTTAACCCAAAATTCACCTAAATCATTGAAAGCAAGCAATTACTGTAGCAATTTGTCTCTTAAACTCAATATATACATTTGTGTACGCTTAAGCCTATTCTTATCAAAAGTACTACACTAATGCATCTTTTAGAGCATTGAATACCTCTTAAATATAGGTAAATAACAGCACAAACACACACAAAAAACACAACACGTCACATAAGTTAGACTCATCTTTGACCCATGGGGATGGTGACTTTAGCTCTTGATTATAAAAAGAAGGCCATAGGGTAGTTAGTTAGAGAGCGAATGAGGCATTATCTATCATGCTTATGCATACACCTTCCACACTTGTGAACACATTTTTATTCGATGTTTCGGGGTGGGATCTTGAAAAAGGGTGCACTATACATTCATTGCCCCATCATTTGTTGCATGACCCTTTTCCCTCTACTGTTTGTGTGTGGTTGAATATCTAACAATTTGTGTCTCTTAATTTTAAACATGTATTGCTTTAAGACTAGCACTCAGCTGGAGGCGTTAAATCCAATGTTGCTATGAGGCACTCTAGATGTTTATATTTCATTTGCTTTCCTTGCTTTTCCTTTTCTTTTATTTGCATTTAGTATTATTGTTCGTTAATTTCCATTTCTCTCTTCATTTGCTTTCTTTTTTTTCACCTTCCCAAGTATTAATCCTCACTTCTATCATTCCTATTCTTCATACATCTTGTTTATCATTTGATGATGCCAATGTATGCTTGCATGGAAATGCTACTAATTGTGTGCTTTGAGTGTGATTTGTTAAGAGGTAGGGATTAGTAGTTGAATCATTATCCATTGGCATCAAAGAGCTTCAAAGGAACACAAGGTTGTATCTATCTTTTCTCCACTTGTCCCAATATATCTACCCTATCCCTACTACCCTTACTTGCTTTGTATCACCTTTTTTCTTGTTTGTGCTTTTGTTTAATTTGCTTGAAGATAAGCAAAGTTTATGTTTGGGGCATGGGAGTTTGGTTTTATTGTTTTATGCTTTGATTAGGGTAGATGTGCATTTTGTACTTAAAATGGTGAAATTTTTTTGATTTTGTGAGAGTTTTGGTCTTATTGTTTTATGCTTTGATTAGGGTAGCTCTGCATTTTGTGCTTAAAATGGTTAAAAGTTTTTGATTTTGATACACGTAGAGTCGTTTTTCGCTTGGTTGATTGGAGAGTTGGCTTTTGTGATTGAATTAATTGATTGGTGCATATGAGTTGTATTGTAGGAAGTGAATAGAGTGGACTAAAAATTGGGTCTTGAAGGGGATGCCCTTGAATTTGTGGGGAGTGAGGACCTTTAAAAATGACCCTTGTAGCCAACCCATAGCTTGGTAGGAAAGAGTGTTGAAAAAGGGTTGTTGATATGTGTGCCCTTTCTTGAATGATTCTTTTTGATGTGCCAAAGCCTTTCTTTTTCTTTCCTTTTTGTTTGAATAGAATGCAAAGCATGAAAAATCCAAAAAAAAAAAATTAAAAAGGCCAAATGGTGCAAAAGTATAAAAAAAAATTTGAAAAAGAGAAAGCCAATGGCACAAAAAAGTTTTGTGAATAAGTGCATAAGTGACACAATGTCAACTTAGCACAAGTTATCTTCTATGTAGATATGTGAATAAGGCTTGTTATAAGCCATTGTGTTTGTATATTCTTTCTCTTCTTGATTTTGAGGCTTTATGCATGTTGGAGAGGCCATGTTAGTTGAAAGGGCATGAAATCTCAACATCCCGAGTGCGTGCGTGGGTTAAAATCCTAGGCTTGTGATGGCTTGGCTACTCGGGCAACTTCCCACAAGGTTTGAGGCCTTTTATGAGTAGAGGGAAGATTTGAAGAGACTTTATGATCTCTTCACAATAGGAATGCCCCCTTCATGCTTCTTAGGCTAACCATGACAGTGAGTCAATTCCTTAGGCAACCTTGTGTATCGACTTTAGGGGTAAACTTAGGTTTGGGCTTGCTTGAGGACAAGCAAGGAAAAGGTTTGGGGTTGTCGATGTGTTTTCTTTGTGTGTTTATGTATTGCATGTTTATACTTGTGTTGAGGTGCTTTCTGCTTCATTTGGTGTATTTGTATAGCATTTAGGTCATTCTTGTGCATATTAGGGTTTACATGTTCATAGTTGAAGTTAGGACTTAAATGCTATTAGGGTTTACATGTTCATAGTTGAAGTTAGGACTTAAATGCTACACTAATGTGCATTTGTTGCTTGTTTATGGTGTGATTTGGGAAGATAATTGGAGCTTAATTGAGGGTTCTTGGATTGTGGAACAAAGCAAAGCTTGTTTTGGACATAAAGGAATGAAGAAAAGTGCATTCAAAAGTGGTCGGGCGAAGAAAGGAGCAACTAAGGTGAAACCGAGTGTAATGGGAGCAAAATTCCGAGCTTGCAACCAAAAGGGAAATTGACAAATTTTAGACATGTTTTAGGGTGTTCCCCATAGCGATACAAAGCCATTGGAGAAAACGGTGTGCAAATCGGAGCCAAAACGAGTAAGATATGAACATTTTACTACCTAGATTAGTTAAACTTTTGTCAAGGCCGGTCGGATCAGAATTTGGGCCAATTTTGGCCCAATGACTTAGCCCCAAAGCCGGACGATTGGCTGGGCCACTGATTGGACACATTAACAGCTCTATTTAAGCCACTTTTCAGCTACTTTTGAAGAGAAACAACACCCAAATCAAACACCCATTTCCCTAAACCCAAAATCCACTAAAAATCACCTCACACACTCACTTCTAAACACATTTAACACTTGAAATCAAAAGTTTGGCTGTAGGTAGAAGGGTATCTCTCTTTTATCCTAAGTCTAAATAAGTATGATTAGAGCTATGTAGGGTGATTATTCTTGTATTTATGGATTGACTACTACTTTTTATTAATGGAAACTAGATGGATTTATGTATATATGCTTTATGCTTAGGGTTTCAAAGGCTATTTTATTTTACATACATGTCTATGTATTTGTCGAAATGCCTCAATGATGTAGCATAATTATATTGAAGTCTATTATGCTATTAACCATTTCTAAATCATTATGCTAGCGTGTCTATTGTTTGTGTGATGATTACATGAAGCGGGTATGGTTATATACATGTCTATGTATGTGTTTGTGTACTTAATAGAATAAATAGCTTCTATTGCATACATTTCAGGTGCTATAGCTTAAATTGGTGTAATATAAGCACGTCTATGTGTTTAGTAGTAGAATATTCTAGAGTATTCTCAAATGCCATGCCCTACATGTGTTTGCTTTGCACTTGAACATTAATACCTGCTATTGTGATGCAATCGATGGTACACAACTTGTAACTAGCCTAGGTTGAGTCCCCTTTGGCTTTAAATCCTGCCAATAAGATCCTGAATAGGTTTAGATGACCTTGGTTAACTTAGAAAGGCTAGTTTGTCCATCCTAATACCCTAAGTTCATAAGGATCATGCCATAGCTCTAAGTGGGGTGAAGCTTAGTGACTGACTCGCACCGGGTCCTAGGGTTAGATTGGGGAACTAATTAGAAGTCTAAGTGCTAGGGTTAGATCGATCTACACTCACCTAGAACCATATTAGATATCCCTAATTCTTAAGTCATAAAGACCACTTCGTACTGCTAGGCATCGCCAGGGATGGACCCATATTGAGGCTTAGGGTACAATTAAGAGGCTAATTATAGGTCTAGATTAGAGCACTCAGTATAATTCATCAAGTAACCCTAGAAAGACGTAGTAATCACCATAAATAAGACGTAATCACCTTAGTCCCCAATTTTTGACTTTGAATCCCCTTAGATCACTTGACTCCCATATCACAGACGCTCATATCTTTTATTTCCTCACCTTTATATTAGGTTTATCCCTTTTTGAACTCCCTTTAAACCAAAAATCCCCAAAACATCATAGTTTACAGACCCAACACGTAGCTTTTAGAATGCATATAGCTTAGAACAGTATACACGTTAGGCCTCCCTATGGATTCAGCCCTGCACTCGCGCACACTGTACTAAACACGACCCGTGCACTTGCGGGCTATTTAGGCTTGTGCTGGGAGATAGTGAATCAGTTACAACTTATTAGAATCCATAGGTTGAGAGTTGACAACCAGATAGGACTATTGATGAGTAATATTTGGGGAGATCAATTAGAGTTAGAAGACCTATCATCTATAATGTTTCTTATTTATTTTGGTAATAGAGATTATGATCCTGGAATTGTAGTTGATCTAATTGCTTTTGTGAAGCTATTAAGGATTTTTTCTTTTTTCCAGATTAAGTGAGAAATTTTACTAATTGTAAAAAGGTAAAACTAGTGAAGCCCATTTTTCTACTAAACATAAGCCTACAAACCAAGGAATGAGGGGCATCCAATGAAAATAAAAAGCACAAAAAGATAGTGCATTGTACTGGAAAGAATTACATAATCCAAACAAGATAAAATGATCAAAGAAAGTATCGAGTATCAAGAGTACATGGCCGATCAGGAGGATTGCCAAGGTCTGAGATCTTCACATTTTCTTGTCCAAGATAATCAACATGACTCTGTCCATCTATTAATGGTTTTTTCTAGCACATTATGATATTAAGTTTTATGAAATGGATGTGAAAATTGTTTTTCTCAATAGAAATCTCTATCAATTGTTCTAAATGAAATAGCTTAAGGGTACACTTTTGCTGGTGAGAAAAACATAGCTTGAAGACTTACAAAATCCATTTATAGTTTGAAACAAGCCTAAAGGAAATGGTAATTGAAATTTGATGAAAATGTGACTTCTATGTTTTTTGAGGAAAATAAAGTTAATTAGTGTATATACCCTAAGATTAGTGGGATTGAATTAATCTTTCTAATATTGTACAGGGATGATATTCTTCTAGCTAGAAATGATGTGGGTATGGTCCACAAGACCAAGTAATATTTATCTAAGGCTTTCAATGTGAAAGATCTTGGAGAAACTTCTTTTTCTGTTAATATCCAGATTTGTTGAGATAGGTCTTATGAAACTTTGGGTCTTTCACTAAAGGTTTACATTGATTGAGTTCTCAAACAGTTTAATATAGAGAATTGTAAGTCTTGTAATGCCCCTATTGTAAAATATGATCAACTTGACTTAAAGAAATGTCTTAAAATGATATAAAGAGGAATTATATAAAGGATATGCCTTATGCTAGTGTTTTTTAGAGCTTGGTGTATGCTTAAGTGCACATTAGACCTGATATCGTATTTGCAGTAGGAGTTTTTGGCCAAACCAAATAAGTCCAAAAGAGACTTTTGTGTTTTTGTTAAGAAGGTAATAGAATACTTACAAAAGACCAAAAACTATATGCTTGTTTACTAGTACTTTAACTCTAACTATGCTGATTTTTTAATAATTGAAGATCAAGTTTTAGGTATATCTTTATGTTATCTGAAAGGGATATATCTTGGAAGAGTGCTAATAACAACTTACTGCCTCTTCAACTATGCAGGTAGAGTCTGTGGCTTGTTATGAAGCCTCATCTCATGCTGTGTGGCTTAAGAACAAGATAAGTGATTTGCAAATTATAAATTCTATTACTAGACCTAATAGGGATCTATTGTGTTAATAGAGTTGTTATTCTATTCTCAAAGAATAATAAGAGCATTGAAGCTTACAAACTTATAGATATCAAATTCTTTGTAGTCAGAGATTTTGTTAAAAATGGTGGCATTCATATAGAACGAGTTGCTAATGATGACATGTTAGCTAACTCCTTGACTATAAGCCTTAGTCATATAATCTTTATGGAACGTGTTGGGAATGTGAGTAATTTTACAATCTTTTGATGTATTGTCTAGTTGAAGATTATATTATCATGCATTTTGAATGTTCCCATTATTTTATGTTTTGTTTTGCATATTGGTACATTCATACAATAGCATGTTGGTTTATGTTTCACAACATGATTAATATATTGTGATTACACATGTTCATGTTTTGTTAAGGATCTTATGTTTGGTGTCCATTGCGATAAGATCCCTTTTTGAGTTTAATATCTCATATGGACACCATTTTGGTTGTAGATATGTATTCTTTCCTCTGGACTGTTGATTGTATTTTTGTGAGGTTAACAATAATTTTTCTTGTGGCCTATTTGATCATCGCTTTATGAGGAAATGTGTTTTTTTCTCTAGCATGTTGAATGCAATTTTGTGAGGATAAGAATAATGGATTTCTCTGGCCTTTTGAATAACAATCTTGGAGAAATCATGTGGAACGTTGACAAAGAAATAGCACATTTGGTCATAAATTAGTATTGGTTTCTTGCTATGTTACTGTATGTTTGGTCCATAACAGTAGGATTAGATGACATTTGTGATCATAGGAAGTCTTATGTCAATATTGAACACCACGACTGCCATGATTCGATGTTCAACAATCCTATTGGTCTAGATTTGTGCTTGACGTGTTATGTTTTTGAGTGTGTTCATTTAGCATTTCTATACTTGTTTGAGGTATTCTTGAGATTCATTAGGTGTGCTAGTGTTGCATTTATACCATACTTGTGCATAGTAGGCCACAAATGTCCATAGGAGAGTTTAGAACACAAATGCTAAACTAACATGCACTTGTTTCTCGTGTAAGGTGAAGTTTAGGGCAAAGCTTAGGATTTGAATTGATGATGATTTGGTGGATGAGCCATGTTAAAGATGCTTAGGACGTGAAGAAAGTTTGGAAGGTGCATTAGGAAACAGCCGAGCCAAGAAAAGACCTACTGAGGTGAAATAGGATCACGAAGTGCAAAATTTGAGAGAAGACTGACTAGGTTTATCGACCGGCCAAGCACACTGACCAAGTTAGAAATGGTTCTATTTTGGGCCATTCGACCTAGCCCAAGGCCAAGCCCCTAGCCTTAAGCGTTGACAACTCTATTTAAGCAATTTTCAACAATTTTTAAGGGAAAGATCAACCTATTTTCACACTGACTTCACACATCCATTTAACACACATAAAACCCTACTTCACCAACCTCAAGCACACACTCTCACGCACTTACCCCTTGGGATCTAAGCACATTTAAGGTTTCCAACAACATTTAGAGATTGTTATTGCTCAAGATTATACAAAAATAGCTAGGATGGAAGGGGAGTTTCGACATTACTCTTTCATCCTCTTTTTATTTATGCTTGACTAGATTCGATTAAGGTGAATTAGCTTGTGTAATGGGTTGATTTAACACTTCTGTGTTATGGGACTTTCATGGCTTATATATATATGTACTTTGTTCTTCATGATTATGGCTTTTTTTCAATACATGTATGTATCCTTGATTAAGTGCCCACATGAGTAAGATGTGTATAAATTGTAGTTTGTTTGCTATAAAACACCTCTAATCCATCTAATATACATGTCTATGTGAGTATAAGCATGATTTATAGTCAATATAACTCCAATATTGCCTACATGTTGGTACCTAATTGCTAATAATGGTGTAAATCTAGCATAACGATGTTTTAATAGTGAATAGGTTCACATAGTCACAACACCATAGGCTAGCACATGTAGTATTGCACATATAAGTCAAGAACCCACTATAGTGACCCTCGAACAACTATGCACAAGTTATGACTAGTCTAGATCGAGTCCTTTTTAGCTTTTAATTAAGCTAATAGGAGTCCAGGTGGGTTTAGTCAATCTTAGTAACCCTATGTGTAGGCTTTAAATCCAGCGAATGGTTTAGAAGCTAAGGTAGAATTGTTCTAGGACACCAAGGTAGCTTTCTAGTACCTCCTATAGCCCTAGGTCATAAAGACCATACCATAGCTCTAACAGTGCACAACTAGGGATGGACTAGTATAGAGTCCTAGGGATGAATTAGAATACTGGATAGTGACCTAGTGAAAAGCATCCTGTAGATAACCCATTCCCCTTAATCCCATAGCATAAGAGTCTAGAATCACCTGAACCTTTTCCAATTGTTAATTCCCTTTTAGTTTAGTTTGTTTCACCATTTCCTATTAACAATTCCCACAGTGTAGTTCCTCTTTTCTTTCCCTTGAGTTCCTATTATATCCAAAAATACCAAATATATGCTTAAGCTAGGTTTTCTTTTTGGCACCTTCTAGATCACACATGCATAGGATTTCTTCCACAAAATAGCCTCCTTGTGGTTTGACACCCGCACTTGCACGTATTATATTGCATTGATTTATGCACTTACGGATCTTTTGGGCTTGCACCTCTAGAGACATATCAAGTTCTTGGCACCATTGCGAAGAAGGCATGGTGGTTTGTGTTATTTGCTTATATGTTTTAGTAGTTGTTTATCTTGCTTTATGTTTAGTTTCTTTGATCTTTTTGTGTTTATTTTCGATCCTTAGCATAGCTTATTTGTTTGACTTTCTTATTTTGCCTTTTCCTTTTGCTTTTAGTAGTCCTTGTAGGTTTATGGCTTTGTTGCTGTAGTTTTAGGATATTATTGAAGTTTTGGGGATTAAAGTGGCAGGATTTAGGATAGTGTTCCACGCTTGGTAGGAGATCCCTTAAGAATTCCTTAATTCCATTTAATCTTGAACCCAATAGGATTGTACAACACATTATGAATTTAGGAGATTTTTGTTAGGAGATAGCCGACCCAAATAATCCTCATATTCCACCTCCCATTTCCCTTATGAATCCCATTCCACCTTATGATCACCATGGGCATCAACAAGATCATTTTAGACAAGAGCTTCTTAGGCCAGACACACCCATAGATGATGAGCCCATGCTTAGGCAATTCTTTCTCCCTAATGCCTTTGAGCCTAATTTAGCTATTCATGTTCTGAGTTTGGGAGAGGTGAATTTCAAGAATAAGCCTAGCATGTTAGCCATGTTTCCTTCTGTTTTATAGAGAAGCAATGAAAGTCCCTTGGACCACATTACCAATTTCATAGAAATGAGTTCCACCTTCTAGGTCCTCAATGTGTCTCAAGAGGTCATCCATCTTAGGTTGTTCCTTTTCTCCTTTAAGGATAAGGCTAAGTATTAGTTTCATTCTTTGCCTAGTAGTTGTATCACATCATGGGATGAGCTTCGATCTAGGTTCTTCCAAAAATTCTTTCCCATGGCCAAGGCAACCAAACGTAGGACTTCTATTATGACTTTTGCCTGGCATGCTTTAGATAGTGTGCTCACCGTGGGTATGGTAATCTTGATCTGCTCCAATATTTCTTTCGAGGTTTGAAAGAACAAAATAGGATAATGGTCAATGCCACCTTCGATGGTGGATTTTATAATATGAAGATGAGTGAGGCGTGGGAGAAAATGGATTTCTTGGCCAATAACTCTTTCCAAATTTGGCTATGGATAGGTCGAGTCTAGGAGCAAAGAGAAGAGGTGTCCATAAGGTTGGAGTTTCTTTCGATTTCCCACTAAGGTAGAGGCCCTCATGAATAAGCTATATCAGTTTATCTCTTTGACTCTTTTCTCCCAAGGTCATAGGACTAGTTCTGTAGGTTTGTACTCTAGCTCATCAGTAGTTAAAGTGTGTGCATTGTGTTCTGAGTCATCTCACGAGACCATAGCTTGTCCCTTGGCATCCTAATTTCCCGATTTCATACAGGATTAAGTTTGTGCTACATAGGGTTATTCACGTGAGTACAATTCGTACTCGAACACGTATAATCTGGGTTGGAGAAGCAACCTTAAGTTCTCTTAAAGACAAGGTCAGAATAAGTCTTATTCCCAGCCCCAGGCCCCACTCCAATAGTGACTTCGTCCTACTAACCCTTTAAGGTTTTACAATGTTAATCAACCTAGGTTTCTTAGTGCTTCCCAACCACGGGCACTCATCGCTCCATCTAGTAGCAAGTCCCTTAGCAATGATATGATGAAATTGATTCAGTAGCAAGCATTAGCTAATCAGTAGTAATTAATAGGCAAGAGCTAGCTAGCTATATGCAATAGATGGCTAGGACAGAGGCATAGTTAGGGTAGTTAGCCACCCAGATGATCACTAAAGACCATAGAAAGTTTCTTTCCCAACCAAAGGTGAACCTAGAGTCCAGTCCTATTTCTCCATTGACACTACTTATCCCCCCCAGGCCCAAGCTAAGGCTGTCACCACTTTTATGAGTGGAAGGGTAGTAGATAATAAGGTTGGAGTTGAATATGTAGTGCCTGTACCTAGTAGTCCTTTTGAGTCTAGAGAGCCTAATTGTTGCCCTATAGAAAGAGGCCCTACTACAAGAGTTGAGCCTGTTAAAGACCTTGGAGAGAGTAGTGCTTACCGCCTATATCGGGAGGGAAATGAGACTCTTGATGACTCCCATGAGTTTAGAGGTGTTGCACCTAGAGTCCCCTTTCTATCCAGCTTAGAGAGGCCATCACCAAGTGAGGTTACTAGGCTTTTCAAGATCTTAGAGCATCTTAAGGATCTTATGGTCAATCTTTCTTTGATAGATGCAATCCTTTCTATTCCCTCCTATTCTAAGTTCTTTAAGGACCTTTGCATAAGAAAGCGTAGATCATCGAACATTCCTAGGCACACGAAGAAAATGAGTAGTATTTGTACTTTGAGCCTTCTACCCAAGATGAGTGTCCCTAGAGCTTTCACCATTTCTTGTAGGATTAGAGAAACCCAGATTAATCATGCCCCGCTAGATTTAGGGTCCAGTGTGAATCTTATTCCCTACTTCATCTTTCAGCAACTAGGTCTAAGTGAGTTATCCCTTACACATGTTACTCTTCAGCTAGCTGATAGGTCTGAGTATAGACCTAATAGAGGTAGTAAAGGATGTTATTGTCCAAGTAGGTGAGTTTGTGTACCCCATAGACTTCATAGTGTTAGATATAGATTCAGGTCATGACTCTAGACATTCTACACCTATCTTTTTAGGTCTCCCCTTCCTTGTTACTATGGATGCCATTATCTATTATAGGTCGGGGTTGTTAGAGATGAAATTTGGGAATTTATGGTCTATTATGAAAGTTGTCGAGGTGGAAAATAGGGCTAGTGTAGGAGGAGAAGAAGATAGAGAAAAGTGCTTTAGGATTGATGTCATTGATTCTTTTGTTGAGGACTTTATAGAGAGGACCATGACCGATAACGAGATTTTGAGGAAATTTGAGGATTTGTTGTCTAGCTTTGATTTGGAAACCCTAAAGTGAAAACATGTAGCTTCTACCTCCTTAGCTAAGGATTCTTCGATTGATATGTCACTTGACTTTATTCCTTCTAGTCTTGATTTTAGTGTTGTCCATGATGATATTGTTGAGGTTGAGTCCCCCTTGGTTGAGTCTAGTTTCTCTTTAGAGCTCAAACCCTTCCAGAGTATTTGGAAGAATTGATTGAGAAGTTGTTAGATCTTTTCTAGGGCATGCAAGATTCTACTATAGGTTTACTATAGATTTTAGCCATATAGTGCATCCCTTGTCTAGGCTCTTGACACAGGATGTTCCTTTTGATTTTGATGATGAGTATGTTAGAGCTTTCGATAGGCTTAAGTCTTTATTGTCCTCCTTTTCGATCATCCAGCTGCCTGACTACAGTCTCCTGTTGAAGGTAATATGTGATGCATCCAACTTTATGATAAGGGCTATTTTCGGTTAAAGGCGAGAGAAGTAGCCCCATGTAGTGTACTATGCTAGCAAGACTTTTGATAAGGCTTAAAAGAACTATACCACTATAGAAAAAAAGTCTTTTGGCTTTTGTCTTCTCCCTCAACAAGGTTAGGTTGTACATTCCAGGGTCCAAAGTAATTGTCCACGCTAATCATGTGGCATTAAGTTATTTGTTAGCTACGAAACGGTCTAAACCCTGCTTGATTAGATGGATGCTGCTTCATCAAGAGTTTGACGTAGAAATTTAGGACACGAAAAGTAGTGAAAATTTAACGAGTCTTTTAGTGATCTTTCCTTTTCATGATTCCTTGCCCGACAAGCAACTCTTGACACAGGATGTTCCTTTTGATTTTGATGATGAGTATGTTAGAGCTTTCGATAGGCTTAAGTCTTTATTGTTCTCCTTTTCGATCATCCAGCTGCCTGACTACAGTCTCCTATTGAAGGTAATATGTGATGCATCCAACTTTATGATAAGGGCTATTTTAGGTTAAAGGCGAGAGAAGTAGCCCCATGTAGTGTACTATGCTAGCAAGACTTTTGATAAGGCTTAAAAGAACTATACCACTACAGAAAAAAAATCTTTTGGCTTTTGTCTTCTCCCTCAACAAGGTTAGGTCATACATTCCAGGGTCCAAAGTGATTGTCCACGCTAATCATGTGGCATTAAGTTATTTGTTAGCTACGAAACGGTCTAAACCCTGCTTGATTAGATGGATGCTGCTTCATCAAGAGTTTGACGTAGAAATTTAGGACACGAAAAGTAGTGAAAATTTAACGAGTCTTTTAGTGATCTTTCCCCTTTTCATGATTCCTTGCCCGACAAGCAACTCTTGACACAGGATGTTCCTTTTGATTTTGATGATGAGTATGTTAGAGCTTTCGATAGGCTTAAGTCTTTATTGTTCTCCTTTTCGATCATCCAGCTGCCTGACTACAGTCTCCTATTGAAGGTAATATGTGATGCATCCAACTTTATGATAAGGGCTATTTTAGGTTAAAGGCGAGAGAAGTAGCCCCATGTAGTGTACTATGCTAGCAAGACTTTTGATAAGGCTTAAAAGAACTATACCACTACAGAAAAAAAATCTTTTGGCTTTTGTCTTCTCCCTCAACAAGGTTAGGTCATACATTCCAGGGTCCAAAGTGATTGTCCACGCTAATCATGTGGCATTAAGTTATTTGTTAGCTACGAAACGGTCTAAACCCTGCTTGATTAGATGGATGCTGCTTCTTCAAAAATTTGACGTAGAAATTTAGGACACGAAAAGTAGTGAAAATTTAACGAGTCTTTTAGTGATCTTTCCCCTTTTCATGATTCCTTGCCCAACAAGCAATTGTTCACCGTCTCTCATCACACATTGTGGTTTGTTCATATAGTCAATTATCTCTCCACAAGGCGTTTTCCCTGTGAGACATTTCTTTTGGGAGGATCTTTACCTTTCGAAGGTTCGTGTGGATCAAGTGATTTGCCTGTGTGTGCCCGAGGACAAGTTTGAGAGCTTGTTGAGTATGTGTCAAGATGAGGTTGTAAACGTCACTTTAGTGGCAAGGAAACCATCTCAAAGGTCTTGCAAAGTGGATTCTTTTGGCCCAATCTTTTTAGGGATGCCTAAGAATATTGTAAGAGGACTATCAGATGTCAACAATCTAGGACCATTTCTAGGAGAAACATGATGCCATTGTCCCCTATTCTTCCCTATGAGCTATTTGATGTTTAGGGTATTGATTTCATGAGTCCGTTCTACCTTTCTTTGGGTACCAATACATTTTAGTGGCCATGGACTATGAGTCTAAATGGGTTAAGGCTATTCCCACATAGACTAATGACTATAGGGTAGTCATGAAGTCTATTAAAGAGAACATTTTCTCTAGATTTGGAGTCCTAGGGTCTTGAGTAGTGATGTTGGTTTACATTTTTTCCATAAGACACTTAAGGCCTTGTTAAGAAGCTACTCAGTTACCCATAAAGTCGCTACCCTTTATCACCTACAAACTAGTAAACAGGTAGAGGTGTCCAATAGGGAGGTCAAGCAAATTTTGGAGAAAAAGATTAGGCCCGATAAGAGAGATTGGTCTATTACATGGGCATACCATACTGCTTTTAAGACTCTCATGGGTATGTCCCCCTATAGGTTGGTTTATGGGAAGGCTTTTCACTTACTGGTAGAGCTTGAGAATAAAGCTTATTGGTCAATCAAGGCCCTAAATTTTGATATGGCAAGAGCGGATAAGAAAAGGAAGCTTGACTTAGCAAAATTAGAAGAGCTTAGGTTTGAGGTTTATGAGAACACCAAACTTTATAAGGATAGGATGAAGAGAATTCATGATAGACATATTCTTAAGAAGTCATTCTCTCCTTCTCATAATGTTTGGTTATTAACTTACTTTTGAAGCTCTTTTTAAGAAAGCTGAAGACATGATGGTATGGTCCTTATGAGGTATTGGTTGCCTATCTTTCTAGAGTGGTGAAGATCAAAGACTTGAAGGATTGTCTAGAGGTAACGGTGAACCGGCAATGCCTGAAGCAAGCATATGATCCAAGCATGGCTTTTGTGGAGGCTACAATGCTTTAAGACCCCATCTATAGAGGTTGAAGATAGGCTGGTGATCACCTGGATGATGGCATCATGGTTAGCACTACGAGGAGGCAACCTTGGTTAAATTTTGTAATTTTGTACTTCTTGTTTCATTTTCATTTCATTTGTTTCTTTTCTTTTCTTTTCACCCACACAAAAGTGTTGAATCTTGATCCCTTTTTTCACATAGGATACACCTTTTCTTGTTATTTTCACATGTCGATGCAAGCTTACATAGGCAATGCTACTAACCTTGTTCTTTGTGAGTGTTGGTGATTTGTCAGTCACATGGTTAGTAGTTGGATGGTTGATCATTGACATAAATAGCTTTGAAGAGAATGCAAGGTTGCATCTATCCTTTCTCCATTTGTTTCCCTGTCTATCTGCCCCATCCCCACCACCCTTACTTGCTTTGTGTTGTTTATATGGTTTGTTGTGCGGTTCTATTCTCTTTGCTTGGGGACAAGCAAAGTTTAGGTTTGGGGTAGTGGGGGATTGGTTTTTGTTGTTTTATGCTTCATTGTGGGGGTTTAGTTCTTATTATTTTATGCTTCATTAGGGTAGATACCATTATTTTCTTAAAAAGTAGTGAAATTTTTTTCAATTTTTTTATGCATGTCGAGTCACTTATCCCATAGTTGATGGAAGTGTTGGCAATTGTGATTGACTTAATTCATTGGTAAAAACAAGTTTGCATTGTGTGGAGTGAATAGAGTGAAGGGAAAACTAAGTCTTGGAGGGGATGCCCTTGAAAGTTGTGGGGAGTGAATGCTTTTAAAATGCACTTTGTAGCCACCCCATAGCTTGGTCAGAGAGAGTGACTGAAAAATGTTGTTGATATAAATGCCCCTTCCTCGATTGATTATTTTTTATGCACCTTAATCTTTCTTTTTCTTTTCTTTTTGTCATGTAATGAAATGCTAAAGTGCAAAAAATCCAAAAAGAAAATTGAAAAAGGCAAAAAGGGTGCAAAAAGATGAAAAAAGTTTGAAAAATCAAAAAAAGTGAAAAAGAGAAAAATCTAAAAGCACTAAAAATTTCTAGGAATAAGTGCACAAGTGACATAATGTCTACTTAGCACAAGTTATCCTCTTTGTTTTTTGACGTTACATGAATAAGGCTCTTACATAATTTTATAAGCCATTGTCTTTGTATATTCTTTCTCTCCCTGTATTTGAGGCTTTGTGCATGTTAGGGAGGCCAAGTTAGTTGAGAGGGCGTGAAATATCAACATCCCAATTGCGTGCATTAGAATCCTAGGCTTGTGGTGGTTTGGCTCCTTAACAAATTTTCGTAAGGTGCGAGGCTCTTTATGAGCAGAGGAAGGATCAAAAGAGGCTTGGGGATCTCTCCATATTAGGAATGACACCTTCATGCTTCTTAGGTTCATCTTGATAGAGAGTCAATCCCTTAGGGGATCCTTTTTATAGTCTTTGACATAAAGTTAGGTTTGGACTTGCTTGGGGACAAGAAAGGAGAAGGGTTGGGGGTGTTGATGTGTTGTGTTTTTGTGTATGTTTGCTTATTTTATGTTTTCTTACCATTTTTACACTTTTTGAGGTGTTTTTGAGCTTTATTAGTTGTGTTAGAGTTGCATTTATACCACACTTGTGCATTGTAGCCCATAAGTGTCCATAGAAGAGTTTAGAACATAAAAGCTACACTAATGTGCACTTGTTTTTTTTGGTATTTCATGAAGTTTAGGGAGAAGCTCAGGACTTGAATTGTTGATGATTTGATGGAGGAGCCAAGCTAAACATGTTTGGAATGTGAAGGAAGCTTGTAATGTGCATTGGGAAGCAGCCGAGCGAAGAAAAGACCTACTCAGGCAAAACAGGGTCACAAAGTGCAAAATTGGAGAGAAGATTGACCAGGCTGGTCGACTGGCCAAGTAGACCAGCCAGATCAGAAAGGGTGATATTTTGGGCCAGTCGACCAAGCCAAAGGCTGGGCCCTCGACCTAGTCCCCTGGCTTTGCACATTGACAGCTTTATTTAAGCCCCTTTTTAGCATTTTTTGAGTGGAAGATCAACTTATTTTCACACCTACTCCACACACCCATTTCACACATATAAAACCCTACTTCACCCGCCTCAAATACATACTCTCATATACTTACCCACTCGGATTTAAGCTCATTTGGAGGTTTTCAACAACATTTGGAAAGGGTTTTTGCTCAAGATGGTACAAGAATAACTAAGATGGAAGGGGAGTTTTTTCACAACACTTTTATCCTATTTTCATTTATGTTTCAGTAGATTAGATAAGGGTGAATTAGCTTGTGTAATGGGTTGATTTAACACTCTTGTGTTATCGGATTTTCATGGCTTGTATATAGACATACTTCATTCTTCAAGATAATGGCTTTTTCTCAATACAAGTCTATGTGTTTGATTAAATGCCTAGATCAGTAATATGTGTATAAATTGTTGTTTGTTTGCTATAGAACACCTCTAATCCATCTAATATGCATGTCTATGTGTTTTTTTATGGATTGTATGATGTAGGTTTGCTTTGTTCATGTCTATCTGATTATAAGCAAGCTTTATAGTGAATACAACTCCAATCTTGCCTACATGTTGGTACCCAATTGCTAATAATCATGTAAATCAAGCATGACAATGTTTTGGTAGTGAATAGGTTCACATATTCACCACAACAAAGGGTAGAATATGTAGTATTGCACATATAAGTCAACAACTTGCTATGGTGACCCTAGAATGATGGTGCACAAGTTAGGACTAGCCTAGATCGAGTCCCCTTTCACTTTATATCCAACTAATAGGAGTCTGAGTGGGTTTAGTCAACCTTAATAACCCTAGGTCTTAGCTTTAAATCCAGTGAATGGTTTATGAGCTAGGGTAGGATCGTTCTAGGACACCTAGGTTGCTTTCTCATCCCTCCTATGTCCCTAGGTCATAGGAGCACGCTGTAGCTTTAAGAGTGCACACTTAGGGAGAGTCCCACACTGAGTCCTATGGATGAATTAGGATACTAGATAGCAAGCTAATGAAAAACATTCCATAGATAAGCCTTTCCCATTAATCTCATAGCATACGATTCTAGAATCACCCATTAGGAAGCATGAGTCACCCTAGCCTCTTCCAATTGTTAATTCCCCTTTAGTTTAGCTTTTTTTTTTCGTATTTCATATTCCCAATTCCCATAGTGTAGTTCCTTTTCTTCTTTCCCTTGAGCTCCTGCTATATCCAAAAATACCAAAAATATGCTTAAGTAAGATTTTCTTTCTAGCACCTTCTAAAGCATGCATGAATAGGATTCTTCCATGCAATGGCCTCCCTGTGGTTTGACACCTGCACTTGCATGCACTATATTGCATCAATCCATTCTCTTGCAGATCTTTAGGGCTTACACCAGTAGAGACACATTAGTGCTCAAGATGTAATCTTGTAAATCAAAATATTTTAAAATTTGTAGCCACATTTTGTTTTCCTATTTAGCCTAATAAATAATTTTTTTAAAAACTTTTAAAAATAAATAAAAAAATTAACGTTTCCCAAGTGGGAGATTATTGAAATAATTCTCTTTAAAGTAGGCTACCGTTAATTGTTTTTTATTTTATAAAATAGGCTAAATATCTGGTTCCCAAGTTGGCTTTGTTATCATATTGAATTAAGCTCATCTCAAAAATCCATATCGATGGGCTTGTCAAAATTTATTATAAATAGAGCTACGCGTCTTCTTCTACTCTTAAACCTAATAATTGTTCCCATAAGCATTTATTAATCTTGAGTAGAGCAAAAAGAGGAAGATCTAATCCTTAATTGGTTGATGGTTGTTTCTTTAACAATAATGACTCAAACAGTACGTGTTTCCGCTATTGATTATGTCTTTTTAGTTTATACTACAAATTCATGTATATAATCTTTATTTGCACTTACAAGTTATTGATTTTTGTACCCCTTTATTAGTAATATATCGGCTCGACATATACTTAATCCTAATTGTACTGCTTTATGTTATGATAACAATATGGATTCATTAAGATGAATATTATTTGTACTTAGGGTTGTGAAATAAATCATCTATACTTATGGCCTTAATTTCTCTTCTTTTCAAGACACTATTAAATATGTCAAAAATTAGGTGCAAACTATTTGCATTGGTGTGGAAACATTTTATACTAAAATGGTATAAGATTTACTTCCTCTACGGAATTCCCTAAAGTGTAATACACAAGTGATAATTAAGAAACATAATGATGCAATTGGGGTTTATATAAGTTCAATTTTAGGAATCAAGGAAAAACTTTATGTATCACTGGTGAATAGATAACTGAGGAGAAAAATGTAGTTAATTTTTTGAAAGATTGCAGTTGGTCAATGTCTCATGAACCTAACCACAAAATGCAATTTCCCTATCCATCAGGTGCAATTCCCCATCCACTAGGTTCAAATCCTTCTAAAATAGTAACTGGCCTAGTTTTAGAACATGATGCTCATGCTGAAGTAAGTAAGAACACATATATTATTATTGATAAGGATTTTGTAATTGAGAAACAACTAGTCACTAAGAATAGAAGTTCTACTTAAGATAGAAATATTTATGAAGTTCTTCTTATGATAGAAATATTATTGACTCATCACTCATTTGCCTATGGTACAAGATTTTTTCCCCTTGATGGATTCTACTAATTGTAAGCCAAGGATGTTTGAGAATACTGCAATTGGGACTGATGCAACGTCAATAGTAGGCATCAAAGAGATGTCTTTATATGTCATTGGTGAAAAGACAACTAGGGAGCAAAATGTAATTGATCTTTTAGAAAATTGCAATTCATTAGTGTCTTTTGAACCTAACCCTAAAAGGCAATTTCCTTGTTCACTAGATGCAAATCATTCTAAAGAAATAGTAATTGACTTTGCTTTGGAACATAATGCTCAAGCTGAAGTTTAGTTAGTACCACTAATAAGAATGTTGCAAGTGAGGAACAATGTGTTGTTAAGAATACAAGTTCTACTATACATAGAAATTTTCTTAGTCATCACTAAATTCATTTATTATATAACAATTGATCATTATTATATGAATACCACTTTGCTTATGGTCCACGATTTTCTTTCTCTAGGAGACTCAGTGAATCACAAGGTAGTGATGACTGAGAAACTGAATGATGTAACTAGGATCTATTTAAGGTCAATGGTTGGCATCAAAGAGAAGTCCTTATGTGTCATGGTGAAAAGACAACTATGGAGCAAAACGTAATTGATCTTTCAAGAGATTGAACTTCATCAAATTCTTGTGAACTAGTTCCCCAAGGAAATTTCATTTTCCACTAGGTATAAGTCCTTTTGAAGAAGTAGTAATTGACTTCACTTTGGAAGATGATGGTCATGCTTATGTAAATGAAAACTCTCATTTGAGCATTCAAAAGAATGTTGCAAGTAAGGAATGACTTATTATTAAGCATATAATAAGTCCTGTGATTTGTGTCTATTTGTACATAGTGTTTACATACATTTCTAGGGGTGTTTAGAGCTCATTTTTATGCATTTAGTGTATAATTTGTGCACAATTATTTATATATATGCATAAAATGGTGGAATGAATAAATGCTATACTAAGTGCCTTATTTTGTGTTTTAGGTGTGTTTTAGGAATGGAAATCGAGCATAACTAAAGATGTACAAGCCATGGGACAAAGCTTGAGGATGATATGAAGATAAAAAGTTGAAGAAAAATGGGTTTAGAGGCTTCCAAAAAAGGTTTGAGGGAAAAGAAGAAGATCAGAAGTGAAACGGAGCCAAAATGAAATAATGTTGTCAAGGCAAGACACGCTAGTAGGTCCACTAGCCTACCCGACTGGCTTTTGCCAGTTGATTGGGCCCTTTACTTGGTCCAACTAGAATGTTAGCTTCTAGGTCAATCACCTAGCTAGTCTACCAGCTCACCCGATCGACTTGCACTGAACAACTTTAAATGCTCAATTTCAGCACTGTTTGAGAGGAAGAAATTTAGAAATAAAAATCCTATAAACACCAAGCCTTTTCCCCACTTCACTAACACCCAAATACACCATCTTCACATCAAACCAAGCAAGGATTAAAGCTTGTGACAAGGATTAGGAGTGATTTGCACAAATTTGAGCATGGGTTTAAGGAAGAGTCTCTTCTTCCTTTTCTTATTTTTGTAAATATGCTTTATAATTGATTTAGACCTACGGTTGATTGTTGTTGTATATTATGTTTGTGTTACGAATAAATGATTTGTGTATGTATATGGTTTTGAATAAATGCTTTGATTTTCTTGTTTTAGGGCTTTTAATGCAAACATGTTTATGTGTTTGTTAAAATGCCTAAGTGAAGATGCATGTGTTCTTTTGTGCTTAGTGATTATATCTTGCTATTGTGATGATTGATTATTGGTTCTTAACTTATGTTTAAGTAAGTTTGAGTTGTCTATAGGTTTAAACCCGGTTAATAGGCTTCCAACTAGTTTAATCAGTCCTATATGGCTTAGTTTGTAGCTTTAAACCCAAGTAATGAGTTAAACACTAGGATAAGACCAAATGAACATCACCTAGGACCTAACTAGCTAAGCTCGAAACCCTAGGTCATAAAGAAAACACTATACTTTACGGAAAACTCACTGAGGGAAAGAATTGCATTGAGGCCTAGAAGATAATAAGGTTAGTTGGTAAGGCCTAATAAGAGGGCTTAGTTAATTAAGTCCAAAATCCATAATTGACTTGGATAATCCTATAGCTTTAACAGATATCACTTTGGGATAGAAATGCACCTACAATTAGAGGATAATAAGGTTAATTAACTAAGGTCCTTAATAGAGCAACTAAAGCCATAGATAAACTCGAATCATTATCATACATCGAGCCTAACTGCAACACACAATTTCCCTTTCTATCTTGTTGCATTCTTTTTCCCTTAGCTTGGCACCTCTTGTTGCTCCTAGTTTAGGATTAGTTTAGGTTTATTTTTCATCTTCCTGAGCTCCCTTCCATCCTAAGGAGAACCACAACGCACGTAGTTAGTCTTAAGCATATTTGCACGTAGAGACTAAACTAAAGAGCCTCTTTACAGAGACGATACTCGAACTCACACACGCTATACTATTTCCAACCAGAGCACTTGTGGCTTAAGACTTTGTTGTTGATTTGTACTTCATTTGCACACACCGAGTCATAATGATCATCTTACTAATAAAAGAACTTTATTTCTAAATCATTTCTATATTCTTTTGATCATTGGTATAGGGGTGTTGTTACCTGAGGTATCATTACCAACTTCATTTCATCCCCTTTATAGAAAGGACAATATGTAGTAGCTCATTAGATGAAACTGATTGTCTCCAATCATCTGACCATTAACTTTCAAACATTTCTGAAGACCAAGAAGTTTTAATATGTCAGAGTCATTCCATGTCAATTCTACGCAAAATACAGAGAACCTTTCCTAGAGTTACACTGATATTGCTGGGCCTGGTTCTAATATTTCTATTGTCTCATACTCTACATCTTTACCTTAACTAGCCAATGATAATGAGAGCATATGCATGTTTTTGGTATCACAAGTTTGATTTCATCAATATTGATTGGAAGGTTTTCTTACTTCCTACCTTCAATTGATTGTTGAAAATTAATCCTTTATTCTTTACATTCTCTATCCTCCAACTTTCCCTAATTTTATTTCTACCATCTTTTCTTTTATGTTTTTATTTTTTGCATAACATTTACTTAGGTGGTATAGATTCCTACAGAAATCATGGTTCATTATTTGTGGTTGGATCATCTAAATCTAGAGAGAAAGAATGCAGTGACACTACTCGATTAAAGGATCTCATGTCTTCTTCAGTAATAAGTATGACATGCATATTCTGCATATTCATTTTGCTTCTTGGACATTGTTCAAGAACTTTACAGCTTCTACACCGGTTATCTTAATATCATGATGAGTTCGACTCTATCATCTTTTCTTATATTATGAATTTGTTAAACTAGTCTTTATGGTGTAAACCGTTCATGATATTATCATAATTTAATGTTTTGTCTCTTCTCATTATTCATGTTTATAAATATCTTTATTAGTCTTTCTTTTTTATATTCAAGTTTAATTTTTATTATTTGCCTCTATTTCTCGATTTTCATGTCAGATAGTTTGCTAAGTTATGAGAGTAGAATTATTCCACTTTAGTGCTAATCTCTTTAATTGTTTTTGTATAGACATTTAACTAAAAGTAGTCTCATGGTCTATATCTTTAACATCTTTTGATAATTTATTTTCTATTAACCTTTTCTCTTTAGTCTTATAATGCAATTTCTAGGTGAGAAGAAGTTTTTTTTTTTTTTTTGGGAGAGGAGAGGGAATGGAATGGGATTTCAACTTCTAACAAATTAATATGCAATATCTTAGTAAAATACTATTTGTTAAAATATGCATCACAACATAGAGACCTAAAATTATCTACATGTTTCTGTTGATGTGCTTATATGCTTGTTTCCAAAGAATATACGTTTAATAACTTGGGGATGTATTATGGTTCAGTGATAACCCTACTTGTCGATAATTTTACAAAAATTATTAGGAAGAGTTTGATAATGCTAGTTATGGATCTTGCTATAACATTTTCTTTTCTAACAACAATTCTACTTATTTTGCCAAAAAGAGCAACAAATCTACTACAATCATTTGGCTCTAGCCATGGCCTTAATGGTCATATGTCATGCATTTTAAGGTATCTTGAGGGACTTTCTAGTTGGGGATATATTTAAATCAGTTTCTATTAGCTCTTTTTAATTAGTTGCCTTTAGGACGTAGGTGAAATTTATTATCATTCACGTGCCTTGTGGCTGAATTTCACAGTATGCTATCAACTATTTATCTAGTACCACAAAATTCTATTCTATATAGTTTAGTGGTTTATGACTTTCTTTGGGTTTATGAATCTTTTTAAGAAGAATGGCTGACTTCATTGAAGACATTATTAAACCTCACAATGGAAACAATTGATCTATCTGATAAACCAAGGGTCAAAGGAGGTTGTATCTATGTCAGTAACAAAGCAATCTTCCTTGTCTGAAGTAGAGTAGGAAGATTTAGATCTTACAAGGTAGTCTTTTTCTACTTATTCCTCAATCTACTTTCTTGCTATAACACCCCTACATTTTTTGTCTTCCACACCCCTACCATTTTAGGAATTAAAGAGGGAAAGTAAAACTCCTACTTATTTTCACAAAGGATAACTTGCATGCATTGGCATATTTCACTTATTTTATAACACTGGTGCTTTTCATTTGCATCCCCATTAGTCTCCAAAATCTAGTTTTGGTTTTAGTCCACTTGTTCTATAATGTAACTTAAAAAATAGTAAGTTGTATTATTTTAATACTAAGATATGTTGAATTATTCTCCTCTCTTCCTTTCTATATGCAGACAAAAACTACTAAAGGATGGTTTTCCTTTGAGATATTGTATGGAGATATTGATGCAAGAGCTAGTAAGCATTTTGAAGGTTCTTTTTCTTGTCTTGTCATTTCCATTTATTCACCAAAATCACTAATACATGATGATGTGTTTGTTGTGCATGTGGTTTTGCATTGTATTCATATATCTACTTAGAGGTGTTTTGTGCTTTTTAGAAGGTCTTAGTATAGTATTTATACTATATTTGAACATACAAGGACATAAGCATACAAAGTTGAGTTTATAGGAAAAATGATACACTAAGTACTTATTTCTTGTGCTTATAGGTGAGGTTTGGAACAGTGCTTAAAGCTTAAAATGATGAAGATGTGATGATGAAGCCAAGACAAAGGAGTTTTCGGTGAGAAGAAGGCAAGAAGATTGCATTTGGAAACTCCTGGACAAAGAATGGAGTAACCGAGTGAAATTGAGTGCAACAGGAGCCAAATTTGAAGCTTGCAACTAAAGAGGACATGGACCAAGTTTGGACATGCATATAGGGTGTAAATGATGAGGAAAAAATGTCTTGGGAGCTCCCCAAAAGCAGTGCACAACCATAGGAAAAAATGGTACACGAATTGGAGCCAAAATGAGTGAGTTATGGGCAAAACACTGTTTCTACCGGTCACCCACTGGGATGTGCCAGTCGACTGGCATGGGGTGACTGATAGAAATACAAAGCTCCATTTTGTGTCGATCATCTAAGCTCTAGTGCCGGTTGACAAGCAGGGTCGACCAGCAGTGTGCTACAACTATTTAAAGGCCTAATTTTGCTGCAATTTAATCATCTTACACCAACTATTTCACACATCCATTTCCCTAAACCCCAAATTCACCTAGAGCCACCTCACACACACACTTCTAAACACATTTAGCACTAGAAATCAAGGATCTAAGAGGATCAAACATAAGATTTGGGGCTTATTCTCATGGATTGTAAAGGATTAGCTTTAAATAGAAGGGTATATTCCTTATCTCCCTTTTATCCCAAGTTAATAAATGTATAATTAGAGCTACATAGGGTAATTATATCTTGTATTTATGGATTGATTACTACTTTTTAGTAATGGGAACTTGATGGATTTTTGTATATATGCTTTATGCCTAGGGTTTCAAAGGCTATTTACGTACATGTCTATATGTTAATTGAAATGGCTCAATGAACTTGCATATGTATATTAAAGTCTATTACACTATTAACCATCTCTAAATCATTATGCTAACATGTCTATGTGTTTGTGTGGTGATTACATGAAGTGGGTATGTTATATACATGTCTATGTGTGTGTTTGCATACTTAATAGCATTAATAGCTTCTATTGCATACATGTTGGGTGCTATTGCTTAAATTGGTGTAATCTAAGCATGTCTATGTGTTTAGTAGTCGAATATACCGGTGTATTCTTAAATGCCATTCCCCAGATGTGTTTGCTTTGCACGTTAATGTCAAATTTCGCTATTGTGATGTGATTGATGATGCAAAACTAGTAGCTAGCCTAGGTTGAGTCCCCTTTGGCTTTAAATCTAGCCAATAAGTATACGAATAGGTTTAGTTAATCATAGCTCACTTAGAAAGATTAGTTAGTCTACCCTAACGCCCTAAGTTCATAAGGACCACGGCGTACTGTTAAGTGAGGTGAAGCTTAGGGACGGACTTGTACCAAGTCCCAGGGTTAGATTAAGGAACTAATTAGAGGACTTGGTGCTAGGTTGGATTGATCTAAACTCGCCTAGAACCATATTGGTAGCCCTAAATCTTAAGTCATAAAGACCACACTATACTGTTGGGCATTGCCACCTAGGGACGAACCTGTACTGAAGCTTAGGATACAAATTGTGGAGCTAATTAGAGGTCTAGATGAGAGCACCTAGTTTAATCCATCAAGTAACCCTAACGAGCAGAAGTAACCACCCATTCGCAAGACGTAATCACCCTAGTCCCCATTTCCACATGCTTGACTCCCTTAGATCGCTTAATTCCCCCATCACACATGCACATGCCCTTTCATTTTCTTGCACTTAGAGTAGATTTATCTTTCCCAAGCTCCCTTCAAACCAAAAACCCAAAAATAACAAAGTTTAGGGACCCAACAAGTAGCTTTTAGGACACACTTAGTGATGTGCTGTGTTTTTTATGTGCATCTCTGTTGTTATTTGCCTATGCTTAAGAAGTGTTATGTGCTCATGAAGATGCATTAGTATAGCACATATATTAGAGTTAGGCATAAGCGTAAGCAAATGCATATAGTTGAGTTTCTAAGTCAAATGCTATACTAAATGCACAATTTTGTGCTTTAGGTGAGCTATAGGGTCGAAACAGAGCTTGAACGAGGATGGACGATGAAGATAGAAGATGTACGGGCCGCGTGATGAAGGCCAAAAGCAAGAAAGAAACAATAGAAGGCCAATTGAAGGAGCCAGTCAACCTAGAAAAATTGCCAGTCGACCGGCCACTCTAGAAAGGACCTCATTTTTAGCCGGTCAACCCCCTCCAGAAGAAGGTCAACCGACAAGGTCGACCAGCCAATCCAAAGAGCATCACTTGAAAAGCCAAACGAGTTAAGAAGAGAAGGGGGTCGACTGGCTGTGGCAGCAGATGCTATAAAAACTAGATTTTTCATCTTTTAAAAAGGGATTTTCACAGACCAATACACACACCCATTTCTCACAAACAAAACCCTATTCTCACCCACCTTTGATTCACACACTAACACGCATACCCATTTGAAATTAAGCTAATTTTAGAGGATTCAACCATTACTTGGAGAAGATTTGCTCAAGTTTGTAAAGAAACAAGAGAGGATAAAAGGAAAGATTTCTATAGCCTCTTTCATTCTTGTTTACTTCATGCTTGAGTAGATAATATAAGGTACCTAACTTGTGTAATGGGATGATATATATACACTTTGTTATGGGATTTTATTGGCTTATGTACATACATACTTTGTTCTTATTTTTAGAAGCTTTATGTCAATTCATGTCCATGTGTTGCTTGAATGAGTTGTATGTATATAGATTGAGTTGTATTTGCTATAAAACACTTCTAATCCTCAGATTATGCATGTCTATGTGTGTGATTACGGATAATATAAAGTGGGTTGATTCTATTGATGTCTATGTGAATATGAAAATCTGCCTTATAATGAATACTTGCTCAATCAATGCTACATGTTGATACTAGAATGCTTTCAATGGCGTAAATCAAACCTGCTAGTTTTAGTATCGTGGATAGGACGTCATATTCACAATGCTTTACCTTAGAACACGTAGGACTACACTTACTAGGTATTAATTCGCTTTAGTGTCCCTAGAATGACTAGTATATAAGTTAGGACTAGTTTAGGTCGAGTCCCCCATTAGTTTTAAATCCAGCTAATAGGAGTTCGGATAGGCTTAGTCGACCTTCGAAACCCTAGGTCTTAGCTTTAAATCCAGCTAATGGTTTAAGAACTAGGGTAGGATTGTTCTAGGGCATCTAGGCTTTAGGTACTTAAGGACCATGCCATAGCTCTAAGAGTGAACGCATAGGGACGAACCCACACCAAGTCCTAGGGTGTAATTAGGACACTTATTAGTTGCTTAGTGTTAGAAGCTCAATGTAGAAAGCCAATCCCCGAATCCCATAGCATAGAGGCGTTAAATCAGCCATTCGCAAGTGTAGGTCACCTGATCACCTTTCCCTTGTTTCAATCCTCTAGGTTAGATTAGTTCTTTCCTTCTTTTCTTTGGTGCATTTATATTGTACTCTTTTATATTTCTCCCTTAGCTCTCAAAAAATAAAAAAAGTACAAAAACATATTAGTCTAGGTCTTGTTTTAAGCTTCTTCTAGAGCATGCTAGCATAGAATTTCTTCCACAAATTTATGCCTCCTTGTGGTTCGACACCCAAACTCATACATACTATTCTACATGATCCATACGCTTGCGTGTCTTTTAGGGCTTGCACCAAAAAGCATGATCAAGTTCTTGGCGCCGTTGCTGCGAAGGCAGGGTGGTTTGCATTCTTTGCTTGTGTTCTTGATAATTTCTTATCTTGTTTTCTTGCTTTTTTCTTTATGGTTTGTTTAGTTTTTGCTTATTTTGTTTACTATTTATATTATCTTGCTTTAGTTCTTATTTATCGATTTCAACTTTTTTTTTAGTAGACTTTTTAGGATTATGGTTTATTTACTGTAGTTTTAAGAATATTGAAGTTTTTGGGGGTTGAAGTGGACGGAGTTATGATAGTTTGTGCATGCTTGGTCGAAGATCCCTTACAAATCCCTAGTTCCTCTTAATCTCGAACTCGATAGAATTGCAAGGAATTTAGGTGATCTTTTTGAGGAGATGGCCGATCCCAATCATCCTCATAATCCTCCCATTCCTACAATGAATCCCATTCCATCTCATGATCACCATGGGCATCAAGCCCAAGATCATTTTAGACAAGAGCCCTATAGACCTGATCCACCTATAGATGAGGAACCCATTATTAGACAATTCTTTCTCACCGAAGCCTTTGAGCCTAATTTGGCTTTTCAAATTTCGGGTTTGGGGGAGACTAACTTTGAGATTAAGCCTAATATGTTGGCCATACTTCATTTCTTCTGCGGTAGAAGTAATAAGAGTCCTCTAGAGCATATTACTGATTTTGTTGAGATGAGTTCCACTCTCCATGTCCCTAATGTCTCCTAAGAGGTCATACGTCTAAAATTGTTTCCTTTCTCTCTTAAGGATAAAGTTAGGGCTTGGTTGTATTCCTTACCTAATGGTTGCATTACTAGATGGGCTGAGCTTCAATCTAAGTTCTTTAAAAAATTTTATCCCATGGCCAAGATGGCCGACCTTAGGACTACCATTATGACTTTCCCCAACATGATGTAAAATCCTTTCATAAGGCTTGGGAGAGATTTAAAGACCTTATTAGACAATGTCCACACCATGGGTACGACAATCATGACCTATTGCAATATTTCTTTTGAGGTTTAAATGAACAACATAGGATGATGGTCAATGTCGCCTCTAGTGGTGGCTTCTATCTTTTGAGACTGACTGAAGCATAAGAGAAAATAGAGTAGATGGTTGAAAATTCTTTTCAAAATTTTTCTATGGAAAGGTCTAGTTGAGGAGGTAATAGGAAAAATGTTAATGAGGTTGGAGTTTCTTTAGATTTACCTGCTAAGGTAGGCCTTGACAATTAAGTTAGATCAATTTAGTTCCTTATCTCTTTCATATCACGGTCATAAGACTAGTCCCATAGGTTCTTTCTCTGCCCCATTAGTTGTTGAGGTGTGTGCATTGTGTTCTGAGTCATCTGATGAGATAGTAGCTTGCCCTTTAGCATCCCAATTTCCCGAATTCATGAAAGAGCAAGTGTGTGCCCCACAAGGTTATTCTCGTGAGTATAATCCATACCCAAACACATATAATCCAAGTTGAAGGGACAACCCAAAATTTTCTTGGAGACAAGGTCAACACGAGTCTAGTTCACATGCCCAAGCTCCACCCTTGTAGTGACCCCGTCCTCATTATCCCCTAGGCTTCTATCATCTTAATCTGCCCCACCTCATTAGTGCTCCTCAACCTCAAACTTTACCTGCTCCTTCTAGAAATGACATAATGAAGATAATATAGTTCATTTAGAACCAACAGCAGGAATTAGCAGAAAATAGGCAACAAATGGCAAGGTTTGAGGCACAGTTAGGATAGATTACTAGTCAGTTGAGCACTAGAGACCCAAAGAAATTGCCTTGTCAACCGGAGGTAAACCCTAGAGTCTAGTCCTATTTCTCCACAGATACTACTTATCCGGAGTGGATAATAAGGTAGGAGTTGACTTTGTAGTGCCTACACCTAGTGGTCTTTTCGAGTCTAGAGAACCACATAGTAGCCCTATCGAGAGGGATTCTAGAAGGGGTCCTATTGAGAGAGTTGAGCCTACTAGAGACCATGAAGAGAGTAGTACTTCCCACCCTCATTAGGAGGAAAAGAAGCCTATTGATGATTCCTATGTGTTTAGACATGTTGAACATAGAGTTCCCTTTCCATCTGCCTTAGAAAGGCCTACACCTAGTGAGGATTCTAGGTTTTTCAAGGTTTTAGAGCATCCTATCCTAAGTTCTTTAAGAATCTTTGCACAAGGTAGTGTAAGTCATCGAACATTCCTATGAAGACGAGGCTTACAGAGAAAGTGAGTAGTATTTGCACTTCAAGCCTTCCAGCCAAAATGAGTGACCCTAGAGCTTTCACCTTTCCTTGTAGAATTAGAGAGACCCAGATTGATCACGCCTTGTTAGATTTAGGGTCTCATGTGAATCTCATTCCTTACTTTGTCTATTAGCAGCTAGGTTTAGGTGAGTTGTCTCCTACACATGTTACTCTTCGACTAGCTGATAGGTCCGAGCGTAAACCTAGGAGTGTGATAGAGGATGTTATGATCTAGATAGATGAGTTTCTGTTGACTTCATAGTGTTAGATATGGATTCAGGACATGACTCTAGACATTTTACACATGTTCTTTTAGGTCGCCCCTTTCTTGCCACTGCAGATGCTATTATTCATTATAGGTGGGGGATATTAGAGATGAAATTTGGGAATTTGAGGTCCACAATGAAGGTTACCGAGGTAGTGAATAGAGCTAGTATACAAGGAAAAGATGGAGAAGAGTGCTTTAGGGTTGATGTGGTTGATTCTTGTGTTGAGGACTTCGTAAAAAGAACTATGACCAATAGAGAAGATTTGAGAAAATTTCAGGAATTATTGACTAGCTTTGATTTAGACACCTTAGAGTAGAAATGTATGGCCTCTACCTCCATAGTTGAGAGTTCCTTGATTGATAAGTCACTTGAGGTTAATCCTTCTAGTTTTGATTCTAGTGATGTTCCCATTAATGATGTTGAGGTTGAGTCCCCCTTAGTTAAGCCTAGTCCTTCTTTAGAGCTTAAACCCTTTCCAGATCATTTGAAGTATGCATTCCTAGGCCCTAGTGAGACTCTTCCGGTTATCACAGCTTTTGATCTTTCTAATAAGCATGGGGAGCACCTTTTAGAGATTCTTAGGAAACATAGGAAGGCTATAGGGTGGAAAATTAATTATTTAAGAGGTATAGACCCATCAGTTTGCATGCATCGTATTCACCTTGAGGATGGAGCCATTCTTTCTAAAAATATGCAAATGAGGCTAAACCCACACATAAGCGAAGTAGTTAAGAAAGAGAACATTAAGCTTTTAGATGCAGGCATCATTTATCCGATCTCCAATAGTGAGTGGGTTAGGCTGGTCCATATCATCCCTAAAAAGTCTGGGATCACAGTTGTTGAGAATGAGAGAGGAGAGCTTATCCCTACACGTACTCCCATGGGGTGGAGAGTTTGTATTGATTATTGGAAGCTCAACTCCAAAACTAGAAAGGATCATTTTCCATTGCCTTTCTAGACCAGATCTTAGATAGAGTAGCTGGGCATAGCTATTATTGTTTTCTAGACGGCTATTCGGGTTACAATTAGATCCCCGTGTTTCCTAAGGATCAGGAGAAGACCACCTTTACTTGTCCTTATGGCACTTTTGCCTATAAGAGGATGCCCTTTGGTCTATGTAATGCCCCAACGACATTTTAGAGATGTATGATGGCCATTTTTAGTGACATGATAGAAAAGGATTTAGAGATTTTCATGGATGACTTCTTAGTCTTTGGAGATAGTTTTGATGAGTGCTTGAGTCATCTCTCATTAGTCTTAGACCCATGTGTGGAAAAGAATCTAGTGTTAAGTTAGGAGAAATCCCACTTTATGGTGCAATAAGGGATAATGTTAGGTCATGTCATCTCATCTTGTGGAATTTAAGTTGACCCAGCTAAGGTAGAATTAATTGAAAAGTTGCCTATCCCTAAGTGTGTCAAGGATGTTAGATCTTTTCTAGGGCATGCAGGATTCTACTATAGGTTCATTAAGGATTTTAGCCATATTGCATGCCCCTTGTCTAGGCTCTTAGCAAAAGATGTCTCTTTTGAATTTGATGATGAGTGTTTTAGAGCTTTTGATAGGCTAAAATCCTTATTGTCTATGTCCCCAATCATTTAGCCGCCTAACTATAGTCTTCCGTTTGAGGTTATGTGTGATGCATCCGATTACGCAATAAGAGCTATTTTAGGTCAGTGGCAAGATAAGTTGCCCCATGTAGTGTACTATGCTAGTAAGATTCTTGATGAAGCCTAAAGAACTATACCACAACCGAAAAAGAGCTTTTAGGAGTTGTCTTCTCCCTTGACAAGTTTAGATTATACATCCTAGGGTCCAAAGTGATCTCTACATCGATCATGCGGCATTGAGGTATTTGTTAGCTAAGAAAGAATCTAAGCCCCGCTTGATTAGGTGGTTTCTTTTCTTCAAGAATTCGATGTTTAGATCTGGGATAAAAAGGGTAGTGAAAACTTAGTTGCAGATCATCTTTCCCGTCTTGTTAGTGAGTCTTCTAGTGATCCATCCCCTTTTCGTGATTCATTTCCTAATGAGCAATTATTTGTCATCTCTTATCACACACCTTGGTTTGCTCACATAGTTAATTATCTTGCCACAGGGTGATTTCCCTCTCATTGGGAGAGGAGAGAGAGACAGGTTCCTAGCACAATTTAGACATTTCTTTTAGGAGGATCATTATATTTTCAAAGTGTGTGCAAATCAAAGCCATTATGTGCCTAAGGACGAGATTCAAAGCATGTTGAGTATGTGTCACGTGAGGGGTGTGGAGATCATTTTAGTGGGAAGAAGACCACCGCGAAGGTCTTGCAATGTGGATTATTTTGGCCCACTCTCTTTAGGGATGCCCAAGAATATTGCAAAAAGTGTTTTTAATGTCAATAATCTAGGTCTGTCTCTAGGAGAAACATAATGCCTTTATCCCCTATTGTTCTATGTGAGTTATTTGATGTTTGGGGTATAGATTTCATGGGTCCATTTCCACCTTCCTTTGGGTTCCAATACATTTTAGTGGCCGTTAATTATGTGTCCAAATGGGTTGAGGCTATTCCCACACGTATTAATGACCTTAGGGTAGTGGTTAAGTTCATTAAGGAGAACATTTTCTCTAGATTTGAAGTCCCTAGGGTCTTTATTAGTGATAGGGGTTTGCATTTTCGCCATAAGACTTTAGAGGCCTTGTTAAGAAGATGTTTGGTCACCCACAAAGTAGCTACTCCTTATCACCCACAAACTAGTGGACAAGTAGAGGTGTCTAATAGGGAGATCAAGCACATTTTAGAGAAAATGGTTAGGCCCGATAGGAGAGATTGGTCTATTAGGCTAAATGATGCTTTATGGGCCGATCGTACCACTTTTAAAACTCCTATTGGTATGTCTCCGTATCGATTAGTTTATGGGAAAGCTTGTCACTTGCTAGTAGAACTAGAGCATAAGGCTTATTCGGCAATCAAATCACTAAATTTTGATTTGGCAAGAGCGGGTGAGGCATATAAGAATGCTACACTTTATAAGGATAGGATCAAGAGAATTCATGATAAACATATTCTTAAGAAATCATTCTCTCCCCCTCCAATAAAGTTTGGTTATTTAACTTACGTTTGAAGCTCTTTCCAGATAAACTCAAGTCAAGATAGGATGGTCCGTATGAAATATTGGTTGCCTACCCTTCCAATGCAGTTAAGATCAACGACCTGAAGGATGGTCGAGAGTTGACGATGAACGGACAATGCCTGAAGCATGCATATGATCTGAGCATGGCTTGTGTGGAAGTTTTATTGTTTTAGGATCCCATATATGGAGGTTGAAGAAGAATTGGTGTTTGGCTGGCTGATGGCATGGTGGTAAGCGCTACAAGGAGGCAAACTAGGTTCAATTTTGCGATTTTGCACTTATTTCATTTTCCTTTCTTTTATCTTTCTTGCACCCACACCAAAATGTTAAGTCCTAATCCTTTGTCTATTAAGATACATCATTGGTCATTATTGCACATGTCAATGCAAGCATGCAAAGGCAATGCTACTAACCTTATCTTTTTCGAGTGTTTTTGGATTGTGAGTCACAGGGTTAATAGTATGATGATCTATCATTGGCATGAAGAACTTTGAAGAAAATGCAAGGTCGTATCTATCCTTTCTCCACTTGTTCCCCATGTTTTTACCCTATCCCCCGCCACCCTTCTTGCTTTGTAATGCCAATTTGCTTGTTTATGTGTTTTACTTCATTTGCTTAAAGACAATCAAAGTTTAGGTTTGGGTGTGTGGGAGTTCAATCTTATTGATTTCATGTTTTTCTTAGGGTAGACTATATTATTTGGTTCAAAAAATAGTGAAAATTTTTCAAATTTTAATGCATGTTGCATTGATTATTTCTTGGTTGATCATTGTGTTGGCTATTATGGTTTATTCAATTGATTAGTGAATATGAGTAGCATTGTGGGAAGTGAATAGGGTGGAGAGAGAACCTAGACTTGGAGGAGACGCCTTTCAAAGTTGTGGGGAGTAAGGACCTTTAAGAATGACCCTTGTAGCCACCCTATAACTTTGTAGGAAAGAGTGTTGAAAGAAAGGGTGTTGATGTGAATGCTGCTTCCTTGATTTGTTCTTTTTGATGTGCCAAAGCCTTTCTTTTTCTTTTCTTTTTGTGTGAATACAATGCAAAGCATGAAAGATCCCAAAAAAGGAAAATTGAAAAAGGCAAAAAGGTGAAAAAGTATAAAAAAAAATTCAAAAATAGAAAAAGCCAATGGCACCAAAAAGTTTTTTGAAAAAGTGCATAAGTGACACAATGTCAACTTAGCAAATGCTATCATCTCTGTAGATATGTGAATTAGGTTTTTACAACCCATTACATTTGTATATTCTCTCATCTTGTCTATAAGGCTTTGTGCATATAAAGGAGGTTTTGTTAGTTGAAGGGGCACGAAATATCAGCAGCTCGAGTATGTGAGTTAGAATCCTAGGTCTGTGGTGGTTTGGCTACTCGAGAACTTCCCATGAGGTTCGATGCCCTTTAATTCGCTTTAGTGTGCCTAGAATGACGACACATAAGTTAAGACTACTCTTGGTTGAGTCCCCTTTAGCTTTAAATCCAACTAATAGGAGTCCGTATAGGCTTAATCAACCCTATGAACCCTCGGTCGTAGATTTAAATCCAGCTAATGGTTCAGGAACTAGTGTAGGATTGTTCTAGGGCACCTCGGTAACTTTCTAGTCCCTCCTATGGCCTTAGGTACATAAGGACCACCCCGTAGTTTTAAGTGTGCACGCTTAGGGACGGACCTGCACCGAGTCCTAGGGTGTAATTAGGACAATAGTTAGTTAAAAGCTTAGTGTAGAAAGCCAATCCCCAAATCCCATAGCATAGAGGCGCTATATCACTCATTCGCAAGTGTTTCAATCCCTTAAGTTAAGTTAGTTCTTTCCTTCCTTTCTTTGGTGCATTTATATTGTAGTCTTTCATCTTTCTCTCTTAGCTCCTAAAAATCCAAAAAGTACAAGAACATATTAGCCTAGGTCTTCTTTTAAGCTTCTTCTAGAGCACGCTAGCATAGAATTTCTTCCACAAATTTACGCCTCCTTGTGGTTCGACACCTGCACTTGTACACACTATTCTACACGATCCGTACGCTTGTGGGTCTTTTAGGGCTTGCACCGAAAAGAACAATCACTTAGCTTAGGACATCTTACACATAAGGCTTTCCTGTGGATTCGACCCCACACTTGCACACATTGTGCTACACGCAACCCGTGTACTTACAAGCTATTTAGGCTTGTGCCGCGAGATAACGATCACATGTCATGTAGCAATTTGAGTGGGAACTTTTGTAAGTATCATCTATTAGGTTTTCCACCTTATCTAAAAGCTTAAGCTTGTAGAGTGGATATTGGTTTTTTTATTTATAACGTTTAAAACATCCCCTTACCCATAGGTGTTTAGGAGCCTTGCAGATGGACGGTTTTAATATTTTGTGTGGTGGTGAGTTCTAAACTTAAGACTATTTCATTTCTAGGATCTAAACTGTATTAGATTTATCACTTTATGTAAAAGCTTAAGTTTGTAGAGAGGATATTAGTTCATTTATTTATTATGTTAACACCATCAGTGATTGTAAGGAGTCTTCTTTGTAGAAAAATGATGAGATGGTGTAATGCCTTTTGATGTGTTGTGATTTTGTGTGTGTTTGCATTGTCATTTACTTATATTTTAGAGGTGTTGAGTGCTCATAATGATGTATTAGTGTAGTGCTTTTGATAGGAATAGGCTTAAGCGTGAACAAATGTGCATATTGAGTTTAAGAGATAAATTGCTACACTAATTGCTTGTTTTCAATGATTTAGGTGAACTTTGGGTTAAGATCAAGATTGGACGATGAAAGGTGATGAAGATGGGAAATGCACGGATCTAAGAGAGAAGACCAAAGGCTGAAAAGATAAAGAATAGAGGAATAAAGTCAGCTGGACGACCAAGGAAGAAGAACCGGTCGACCGGCTAGGTCGACTGGCCACTCCAAAGAGGTGCCAAAAACAGTCGGACAACCCCCCTTCCAGAGCCAGTCGACCGGGTAGGTCGACCGGCCACTCAAGAGAGCATCATTAAAAAGCCGGTCGAGTACTCCAGAGGCCGGTCGACCGTCTAGGTCGACCGGCAATTTGCTGAGAACCTATAAATAGGGCTCGATTCTGCAGAAAAAGAGGAGAATTTTTCAGAGATTGACACATACTTCACACCAAGAACTCTCACACACTTAACCCTATATTCCACCCATTTTACACACACAATTCTCACTAAGAACCAAGCTTGATTTGGAGGGTTCAAACATTTTGGAATCAAGATTGTTCAAAATCATCGTACAAGATTAGCTAGGATGAAAGGGAAGCTTCATTATCTCTCTTTCATTCTATTTTCTATTATGATTGAGTAGACTTGTGTAGGGTGATTTAACTTATGTAATGGGTTAATTATATACTCTTATGATATGGGATATGATGGCTGAATATATATACATGTTTCAAATTGTCTTGTTTAAATGGGTATTTTCTCATTCATGTCTAAGTGTTTGATAAAATGCCTATATGAATAACATGTGTATAAATTGAAGTTTGTTTGTTACTAAACACATCTAATCCATGTTATAATCATGTCTATGTGTTTATATGTGGATGCTATGAAGTGGGTAATGCTTTTATTCATGTCTATATGTATATTTCCATGCCTAGTAACGAGCATAACTTCAATATCGCTTACGTGTTGGTTGTTAATTATTTCTAATGGTGCGCACTGAACATGACGATGTTTGGTAGTTGAATAGGTTCCGTTATTCACGCGCACCTTGGCCTTGAACATGTATGAACGCGCTAGCAAGTCAAATTCTATTGTAGTGACCTTAGAATGACGAAGTATAACTTAGGGCTAGTCTAGGCCGAGTCTCCTTTGGCTTTAAATCCAGCCAATAGGTTTTTGGATAGGTTTAGTCAACCTTAGCAACACTAGGTCTTGGCTTTAAATCCAGCCAAAGGTTTAGGTACTAAGGTAGGTTCATTCTAAGCCACCTAGGAAGTTAGTTAGTCACTCTTGAGGCCCTAGATCATAAGGACCACGCCGTAGCTCTAGGAGGTGCCGCCTATGGACGGACCCGCACCGAGTCCTAGGTGGAAATTAGGACACTAACTAGCAACCTAGTTAAGAGCACTCATGATAGTTAGCCATTATCCCTTAATCCCATAGCATTTGAGTATAGAATTACCCATTCATAAGTCGAAGTCACCCTAACCCCTTCTCAAGTGTTAGTTCTCTCTTGATCAACTTGTGTTCCCCTTTTTTATATTCATAGTTTAGTTTTATTTCTTTTACCTAGAGCTCCCGATAATCCAAAACCCTAAAAATATGTCTAGTTTAGATCTTTCTTTTTGGCACTTTCTAGAACACCAAGCATAGAATTCACTCACATTATTCACGCCTCCCTGTGGTTCGACACCCGCACTTGTATACACTATATTGCATGATCCGTATGCTTGCGGGTCTTTTAGGGCTTGTTCTTGAAAGACGAAACCACCTTTTTACATTAATAATCGTGTAATATAGTCCATATGTGAATAAGGGATGAAATTATACTTCTGTTCATAAAGTCAAATTGAGCACTGATATCTTCTTTAGTAGCATAAGCCCTAAAGACCCACAAGCGCACGGCTTCTTTATAGTATAGCATGCGACTGCATATCCACGGGAAGGCCAAATGTGTGTGGAGTCCTAAGCTGTGTGTGAAGTCCTAAAAGGCTATGTGTTAGGTCCCTAAACTATAATCTTTTTGGCTTTTTGGTTTAAAGATAGCTTGGGAAGGAAAATCTAACTTGAGGGCAAGAAACTAAAAGGGGCAATATGCGAGTGAAATAGGGGAAACAAGAGATCTAAGGGGAGTCAAACGTCAAAATTTGGGGACCAGGGTGAATAGAGCTTAGCTAAAGCTGATTACTACTTCTTGTTAGGGTTACTAATGGGCTTCTTTTTTGTGTGTGTTCGCATTGTTGTTTGCTTATGTTTTACAGGTGTTATAAGCTTATATGGTTGCATTAGTTTAATACATATGATAGAATTAGGTGTAAGCGTATATAATTATACATAGTTGAGTTTAAAGATAAAACTTACATTAATTGCATGTTTTTAATGATTTAGGTGAGTTGTTGGTTAATTCTGAGCCTGGATGATGATGGGTGATGAAGCTAGAAGGTGCACGAGTTATAGAGAGAGGATCGGAGGCCAAATGATGAAGTTTGGGGGCAAAACTACAGAATCGATCGACTTAGAGGCAGTACCAGTTGACTGACTAGGTCAATCCTTCACCACAAAAATAGAATGAGTTCTATCAGTTACCCTCTTTCAAGAGCCAATCGATCAGTTAGATCGACTGGGGATTCTAGATAGCAACTGTCCTTTGCCGATCATCGATAACCCATAGCTAGTTGACCTGCTAGATCGATAGGAAGTGCTACAGAACTTATAAATAGGACACAATTTTGCTGTATTTTTAAGAATCCATTCACACACACTTTACCCCTACTTTATGCACACACTAAACCCTACTTTACCCATCTTGTACACATACTAACATATATACCCATTTAGTTCTAAGCTCTTTTGGGGGATTTTAACAACACCTGGTAAGGGATTTTCTTAAGATTGTATAAAAACAATCTAGGATGGAAGGGGAGTTTCCTCAACACTGTTTCATCCTATTTACTTTATTGTTTGAGTAGATTAGATTAAAGTGACTAAGATTGTGTAATGGATTGATTTTATACTCTATGTTATGGGATCATTCATGGCTTATACATACATACGTACATGCATATATATAAAGATACATATTCATACTTTGTTCTTCATGTAAATGGCTTTTTATCAATACATGTCTATATGTTTCATTAACTGCCTAGATGAGTAATATGTGTATAAATTGGAGTTTATTTGGTATAGAACACTCTAATCCATCTAATATGGATGTCAATGTGTTTATTTATAGATTGTATGAAGTAGGTTTGCTATGTTCATGTCTATGTGAGTATAAGCATGCTTTATGGTGAATACAACTCCAATCTTGCTTATATGTCAGTACCCATTTGCTTATAATGTTGTAAATCAAACATGGTAATGTTTTGGTTGTGAATAGGTCGACATATTCACAACACCTTGGCCTAAAACATGTAGGATTGTGCTTATTATACATCAACCCACTATAGTGTCCCTAGAATGATGGTGTATAAGTTAGGACTAGCCTAGTTCAAGATTCTTTAGCTTTAAATCTAGATAATAGGAGTTCAGGCAGGGTTTAGTCGGCCATAATGACCTTAAGTCTTGGTTTTAAATCCAACCAATGGTCTAGGAGCTAGGATAGGATTGTTCTAGGATACCTAGGCAGCTTTCTAGTCTCTCTTATGGCCTTAAGTACAAAAGGACCATGCTGTAGCTCTAAGTGTGCACTCTTAAGGACAGACCTGTACCGAGTCCTAGGGATTAATTAGGATACAACTAGTTCGAGGCCTAGTAATAGAACATTACATAGATAAGACAATTCCCTAAATCCCATAGCATATGAATTAAGAATCACTTATCAGCAAGCGTAAGGCACCCTAACACCTTCCATTGGTTAAATCCCTTCAAGATTAGCTTGATTCCCATTTACCCATTCCTATTTTCATAGTGTAGTTGTTTTTTTCCCTTCATTTAGCTCCCAATAATCCTAAAAGTACAAAAATATGCTTAGTCTGGGTTTCTTTTTAGGCATCTACTAGAGCCCACATGGATAGGATTCCTTCCATACATTTGCCTTCCTGTGGTTCGAACCCACACTCGTACACACTATATTGCATGATCTATATGCTTGTAGGTCTTTTAAGGCTTGCATCTTAGAGGCACATCAAGTTCTTGGCGTTGTTGCTGGGGAGGCACAATGGCTTGTGTTCTTTGTTTGTGTTCTTTAGTTTGCCGCTTTACTTGTTTTCCATTGTTTTATCTTGATACTTTACTTAGTTCTTTTTTATCTCGTTTTTTGTTTAGATCTTGCTTTGCCTTTAGTTCCTTTGATCTCTTGTGTTTGCTTTTATTGCTTAGCCTGGCTTGTTTGTTTGGCTTGCTTATTTTGCTTTTGATTTTTGTTTTTATAGACCCTATAGGTTTGTGGCTTTATTGCTATAAATTTTGGTTATTGTTGAAGTTTCAAGTGTTGAAGTGGCCGATGTTAGGATAGTGTTGCATGCTTAGTAGGAGATCTAGTATTGCATGCTTAGTAGGAGATCCCTTAAGAACCCCCTAATTTGATTTAATCCCGAACTTAATAGGATTGCACGGCACTCTAGGAATTTAGGTGATCTTCTTGAGGAGATGGTCGAGCCAAATAATCCTCCTATCCCTCCCATTCCCTCTATGAATCCTATTTCACCACATGATCATCATGGGTATCAAGCTCAAGATCATTTTATATAAGAGCCTCTTAGATAGAATCCACTCGTAAACGATAAGTCGACACATAGGGAATTCTTCCTCCCTAGTGCCTTCGAGCCCAATTTGGCTGTTAATGTTATAAGGTTGAGGAAGACAAATTTCGAGATTAAGCCTAACATGTTGGCTATGCTTCATTCCTTATATAGGAGGAGCAGCGAGTGTCTCTTGGACCACCTTACCAATTTTGTTGAAATGAGTTCCACCCTCTACGTCCAATATGTGTCTCAAGAGGTTATTTGTCTTAGGTTATTCCTATTCACACTTAAGGATAAGGCTTGGTCTTGGTTTCATTCTTTACCTAGTAGTTGTATCATATCATGGGCTGAACTTAAATCTAGGTTTTACCAAAAATCTTTCCCATGGCCAAGACGGCAAACCTTAAGGCCTCTATTATGACTTTCTCCCAACATGACTTGGAGTCTTTTCATAGCTTGGGAGAGGTTCAATAACCTTCTTAGATAGTGTCTTTACCACAAGTATAATGATTATGACCTACTCTAATATTTATTTGAAAGTTTGAATGAACAGAATAGGATGATGCTTAATGCTGTCTTTAGTGGTGGATTTTGTAATATGAAGACAAGTGAGGCATGGGAGAAAATGGATTTTTTGGTCGAGAACTCTTTCCAAAATTTGGCTATGGACAGGTCTAGTCGAGAAGTGAATAGAAGATGTATTCATGAGGTTAGAGTTTCTTTAGATTTACTTGCTAAGGTAGAGGCCCTCACGAATAAGTTAGATCAATTCATTTCTTTGTGTCTTTCCTTTTACGATTATATGACTAGTTCTATAGGTTCCTCCCTCGTCCCTTCAGTAGTTGAAGTGTGTGCTTTATGTTTCGAGTCCACTCACGAGACTGTAGCTGGTTCCTTAGCACTCAAGTTTCCTGAGTTGATGGAGGAGCAAATATGTGCTACCCAGGGTTGTTCTCGTGAGTACAATCCATACTATAACGCTTACAATCTGGGTTTGAGGGACAACCTAAAGTTCTCTTAGAGACAAGGTTAGCATTAGTCTTCCCATTTCTAGCCACAAGTCCCACTTTAGCAGAAATAGCATCTGGTTACTCCACTAGGGTTTTACAATATAAATCATCCTAGGCTCACTAATGCTCCGTAACCCCAGGCACTCCATTCTTCCTCTAGTAGCCAGTCCCATAGCAATGATATGATGAAAATGATGTAGTTCATTTAGAATTAGCACTAGGCATTAGCTAGTCTGCAGCAGGAGTTAGTAGATGATCTGTTGGTGTTTTTTGTACTTGTGCATTACATGTGTGTATATATGTATATATACTGAAGTCTATTATGCTACTAACCGTCTCTGAATCATTATGCTAGCATGTCTATGTGTTCGTGTGGTGATTAAATGAAGTGGGCATGACTATATACATGTTTATGCGTGTGTTAGCATACTTAATTGCATAAATAGCTTCTATTGCTTACATGTCGGGAGCTATTGCTTAAATTGGTGTAATCTAAGTATGTCTATATGCTTATTAGTAGAATACTCCAGAATATTGTCAAACGCCGTAAACTAGATGTGTTTGCTTTGTGCTTAAATGTTAATACCCGCTATTGTGATAATGATCGGTAGTGCATAACTAATGGCTAGCCTAGGTCGAGTCTCCCTAAGCTTTAAATCCAGCTAATGGGTTTTAAGGTAGGTTGGTCAACGTTAGACGGACTACTTCTTGGCATTAAATCAAGCCAACGAGTTAAATTAATCTAAGTTACCTAGAATCCTAACTAGCTAACCTTATGGCTCTAAGTCATATAGACCACATAGTAGCTCTAGGTTAGTCAACGCCTAGGAACTAATCCACATTGATGCTTAAGGTGTAATTAGAAGATTAATTAGGAGTCTAGACAAGAGCAACTAAAGTTTAATCCATCAAGTGACCCTAACAAGAAGTAATAATCGCCTATTTACAAACCGCAATAACCTTATTCTTCTTTTCCACATATTTAACTCCCTTAGATTGCTTGATTCCCCAATTTCACACATATGTACCTTTTATTTCCTTGTTTTTAGTTTAGGTTTATCTTTTCCAAGCTCTTTTTAATCCCAAAAACCTAAAAAGAACATAGTTTAGGGACCCAACACGCAGCTTCTTAGGATACGCTTAGCTTAGGATACCACACATGTTAGGCCTTCCCATGGATTTCACCCCATACTCTTACACACTGTGCTACACGTGACTCGTGCGCTTACAGGCTATTTAGGCTTGTGCTCCGAAATAGCATATCAGTATATAATAGGCAAGAGCTAGCTAGCTATAAGTAGTAAATGGCAATATTTAAGGCATAGTTAGGGCAGATTGCCAGTTAGTTAAGCACTAGGGATCCAGGCAAGTTGCCTTCTCAATTGGAGGCATACCCATTACTAGTTAGTGAAGTACTAGGGATCCAGGCAAGTTTCCTTCTCAATTGGAGACGTATCCTAAAGTCTAGTCCTACTCATCCACTGATACCACTTGTCCCTCTTAGGCCCAGGCTAAGGTCGTCACCACTCTTGGGAGCGGTAGAATAGTGGATAATAGGTAGGAGTTGAATGTATAGTACCTTCACCTAATGGTCCCTTTGAGTCTAGAAACCCTGATCATAGCCCTATAGAGAGAGATCATAGAAAGGGACCTATTGAGAGGTTGAGCCCACAAGAGACCATGGTGAGAGTAGTACTTCCCTCTCGATCCCACCCACATCGGGAGGGAAAAAAGGCCATTGTAGATTCCTATATGTCTAGAGATGTTGAGCCTAGAGTTCCTTACACATTTGCCTTAGAGAGGCAATCACCTAGTAAGAATACTAGGTTTCTCAAAGTCCTAGAGCATCGTAAAGACCTCAAGGTTAATCTTTCTTTGATAGATCCCATCTATACTATTCATTCCTACTCTAACTTCTTTAAGGATCTTTGCATGGGAAGGCATAGAGCCTCAATCATACCTAAAAAGGTGAAGCTCATGGAGAAGGTGAGCAACATTTGTACCTCAGGTCTTTCGACAAAGATGAGTGACCCTAGAGCTTTCACCATTCCTTGTAGCATTCGAGAGACCCAAACTGATCACTCATTGCTAGACTTAGGATCTAATATGAACCTTATTCCTTAGTCTATTATTAGCTAGGTCTAGGAGACTTGTCTCTCACACATGTTACCTTTTAGCGAACTAATAGGTCTGAGAGGAGACCTAGAGGTGTAATGGAAGATGTGCAAGTTTAGGTAAGAGAATTTGTGTACCCTATAGACTTCATAGTGCTAGCTCTGGATTCAAGTCACGATTCTAGACATTCTATACCCATCCTTTTAGGTCACCCCTTTCTTGCTATAGCAAATGCTAGTATTCATTGTAGGTCAGGGTTGTTAGAAATAAAGTATGGGAATTTGTGGTCTACTATGAAGATTGCCAAGGCAGTGAATAGGGCTAGTGTAGGAGGAGGAAAAGATGGAGAAGAATGCTTTAGAGTCGATGTTATTGATTGTTGTGTCCAAGACTTTGTATAGAAGAATATGATTGATGGAGAAAATTTAACGAAATTTGGGGATTTGATGTCTAGAGTTGATTTAGAGACATTAGATTGGGAAAATGTAGCATTTTGTAGTTGGGAAATCTTTGATTGATAAGTCAGTTGAGGTTATTCATTCTTTCGTTGATTCTAGTGTTATCCACGTTGATGTTGATAAGGTTGAGTCCCCCTTGGTTAATCCATGTCTATCTTTAGAGCTCAAACCCCTTCTTAAGCATTTGAAGTATGCATTCCTAGGCTTTAATAAGACCCATCTGGTAATCATAGTGATGTGCTTCAATTTTGTGTGTGATTACATTGTATATTGTTTATGCTTTTGAGGTGTTTTGTGCTTGTAAAGTTGCATTGATATAGTAGTTATGCTAGAGATATGCTTAAGCATAAAAAATTGTACATAGTTAAGTTTAAGAGATAAATGCTACACTAATTCCTTGATTTTGATGATTTAGGTGAGTCTTAGGTTAATGCTGAGCTTGGACGATGATGGGTGACAAAGTTGGAAGCTGCACAAGTCATAGGAAGAAGACTGGAGGCCAAAACAAAGTATATTGAAGGCAAAGAAGCTCAACCGGTGGACCCACAAGTAGAGCTGGTCAAGTGGCTAGGTCAACTGGCAGGACCAGAGAGCATTACTATTTAGCCAATTGAGTCAAGCCTCTTGCCGATCGACCCTAGGTCGACTAGTGACTCTAGAGAGTAGCCTCGTTGAGCTGGTTCACCTAGCATACACACTTGCCTATAAATAAGGCCCAATTTCTACCGAAATGAGAAATCCATATACACACACTTCATACCCACTTTACACACATACAAAACTCTAACTCACCCACCTCACACATACCTTTCACATAGTTTCCACTAGGATTCAAGCTAGATAAGAGTGATTTAACATTAATAGAGCGAGGATTTCATCAAGTTCTATACAAGGATGGTTAGGATAGAAGGGAAGTTTCATAATCTCTCTTTCATCCTATTTTCATTTATGTTTGAGTAGACTTGATTAAGGTGATTTAGCTTGTGTAATGAGTTGATTTAAAACTCTTATGTTATGGGATTTTCATGGCTTATATATATATATATATATATATATATATATATATACATACACACGCATACTTTGTTCTTCATGATAATGGCTTTTTCTCAATACATGTCTTTATATTTGATTAAATGCCTAAATAAGTAGTAGGTGTATCAATTGGAGTTTGTTTTGCTATACAACACCTCTAATCCATCTATAATATGCAAGTCTATGTGTCTATTTATGAATTGTATAAAGTGGGTTTGCTTTGTTCATGTCTATATGAGTATAAGCATGCTTTATAGTGAATATAACTCCAATCTTGCCTATGTGTTGGTGCCTATTTGCTGTTAACAATGTAAATCAAGCTTGCTGATGTCTTGTTAGTGAATAGGTTCACATATTCACAACACCATAGGCTGGAACATATAGGATTATGCTTATAGATTTAATCCTACTATTGTGAACCCTAGAACGACGATGGATTTAGTCAACCTTAGTAACCCTAGGTCTTGGTGATAAATCTAGCCAATGGTTTAGGAGCTACGGTAGGTTTGTTCTAGGTCATCTAAGAAGATATTTTAGTCCCTCCTATGGCCTTAGGTCATAAGGACCATGCTGTAACTGTAAAAGTGCACACTTCAGGATGGACCCATATCAAGTACTAAGGATAAATTAGGACACTAGATAGAATCCAAGATATAGAGCCTCTCATGGACAAGCCATTCCCCTTAATCCAATGACGTAAGAGTCTAGAATCACCAATTATCAAGTGAAAGTCACCCTAGTCTCTTTCAACTGTTAATTCCCTTTAGTCTAGTTTGTTTCCCCATTTCCCATTCCTAATTCCAATAGTGTAGTTCCTTTTCTCTTCCCCTTTGAGCTTCCACTATGTCCAAAAAATACCAAAAAAAAATATGTTTAAAATAGGTTTTCCTTTAGGCACTGTCTATAACACATATGCATAGAATGCCTTCCACATAATAGGCTCTCTGTGCTTTGAGGCTCACACTTATACACACACTATATTGCATCGAACCATTCACTTACGAGTCTTTCAGGGCTTGTGCACTAGAGGCACATCAACTTCTTAGTGTTATTGCCAAGAAGGCATGGTGGTTTGTGTTCTTCGCTTGTGTGTTTTAATAGTTGCTTCTTTTGTTTGTTTTGCTTTATTTTGTTAGCTTGCTTTAGTAGTTGTTTATCTTGCTTGGTGTCTAGTTTCTTTGATCTTTTGTGTTTACTTTCTGTGCTTAATATAGCTTGTTTGTTTGACTTCTTTATTTTGCTTTTGCTTTTTGTTTTTACTGCACCCGACAGGTTTGTGGCTTTGTTGCTTAAATTTAGGCTAAGCTTTGGGCATTGAAGTGGCCAGAGTTAGGATAGTGTTGCACGCTTGGTAAGGGATCCCTTAGTAATCCCTTAATTCCCTTTAATCTTAAACCTGATAGGATTGCATAATACCTTAGGAATTTATGAGAACTTCTTGAGAAGATGGCAGATCCAAATAATCCTCCTATCCCTCTTATTTTGTCCTATGAATTCTATTATTTTCCACCACATGATCCCATGGGCATCAAGCCCAAGATTATTTTAGACAAGAGTCCTTTAGACTAGACCCACCCCTAGACGATGAGCTGATACTTAGGGAATGTTTCCTCCCTATTGCCTTTCTAATTTGGCTATTAATGTTCTGGGGTTAGGGCAAGCAAATTTTGAGATTAAGCCTAACATGTTGGCTATGCTTCCTTCATTCTATAGGAGGAGCAATAAGAGTCCTTTGGACCACATTACCAATTTTATAGAGATGAGTTCAACCTTCCATGTCCCCAATGTGTCTCAAGACGTCATTTGTCTTAGATTATTTTTGTTTACCCTTAAGGATAAGGCGAGGTCTTGGTATCATTCTTTTCCTAGTAGATGTATCACTTCTTGGAATGAGCTTCAGTTTAGATTCTAGCAAATTCTTTCCTATGGCCAAGACGACCAACCTCAAGGCTTCCATTATGACATTCTCCTAGCATGATCTAGAGTCCTTTCATGAGGCTTGAGAGAGGTTCAATGACTTTCTTAGATAGTGTCCTCACAGTTAGGATTAGTATGTCCTAAAACTCACTTGTACATGACATTTTGGATGTTAAACAATGTATAATCTTTTTTGTTAAATGGCATTATGAGTTTCTTACATATTATCTCTGTTATGTTTTATTGATGCGTGTATAAAGGTCCTTTGAATTGTACTAATCACTTAGGTGTACAGTGAGGCTGGACGCACAATAGGTCCAAGTCTAGATCTAGTCACGTCATAAATTGAATCTATAACTGAATAGTAGTGCTGGGCACTCTACTGGGATAAGGTTATATTGAGCAAGTCTCCTCTTTAAGGGTGATCTACCTAGGTCATTGGAGGACATTCCAGATTTGTCTCAATATTACGTGTGTCACGTATTGGATAGGACCATTGTGAGTATGCTTTCTAGAGATATACTATCAAAGAAAGAAAACAAGACACTCACTGCTACTAAATGATCATTGCTCTTAATCTTGAGTATATGTGGATGAACTAATGAAGTTGGGGTTTGGTACTCTGATTAGATATGTACAACTTTTATCAGCAATTTCATTTAGATAAAGGAAGCGCTCAAAAGACAATAGAAAGAAAATAAAGAAGACCTCGTTGCGTTAACTTTGTACAAAAGGCCCTTCTTATTCCCAAGGCCTGGCCTGGTCTGTACCTAGCTGGGCCTTTTTTTTCCAACAAATTGAATTATAAATAAATAATAACTTATCTGATTTAAAAACAAAATTGATTGTTATTATATTTAATTGAATATTCAATATTCAAGCAATAACAAAAAAAAGAAGAAAGACTATTTCCATTTTTTTTATATGAAATCAAAGTGTTATTTCTCTTTCTTCTTTATTTTTGTTTTAAGACCTTACTTTGAGTGCCAAGTTCTAATTAATTGAAACATGCATATGCAATATGGAATCTATGTGCCCTATTTGGGATTGTCCAAATTTATCATCCGAATCTAGATCTAGTGATACTACCTTTATAGGTGTATTGGTCATATGACTTGAGGGTGGCTCCCAAGATAAAGACATTCTATGACCAAGGATGGTTGGCAACAGGACAACAAACCCAATGGAAAAAGAAACAGCTAAGGAGGTGATAGTACACAGGCCAAAGGACCAGTTTTAGCTGTGGGTATACATAGAGGGGCGTTATGGTCGGTTATTTAGTAGGTCAAAGACAAAGTTCACATTCTTTTGTGATAAGCTTCTAGGTAATAGCAATTATTCTTGGAGTGTAACTTTGATCTTATGGTGGAATAGATTGAAGTTAAAAATAATTATTACGTCGCCTAGATCGGGCAAGGACATTTTTAATTATTTTTGGAGGCCAAGGTTAATTGTGTCTTCTTGGTCCCTTCCCTGGCTGAAATGACTTTGACAGAGTAATCTTGAAAGAGAAAATTCCATATTGCGGTAATAGCCTTATTGGGCCAAAGCTTGGAATTGGGTTTGAGCTTTCTTTAGAGTCCAAGATAACCTAATTGGGCTAGGATGGCTTCCTATTCGGCTTGGGCCTCTACATGGATTATGAACTATGTGTTGGGCTTAGATGGTGGGCTTGGCCCATGTCTTCCAAGGCAAGTGGACAACTTGCAAAAGACTACAAAAACAAGTAGACGACTTGCATAAGTCTTCCAAGACAAGTGAACAAGTTGCATAAAGGAAATTACTACATGGAAATTTTCTCCCTCATGGAAAGATCAGCAACCTAGGGTGCCATGGTTCTCTCTATAAATAGACAAGACCCTACACCTTTTATGTAATCCACTTTGTAGTTAATTTCTTCCTCTTTGGTAAGAAAATATATAACACATAGTACACACTTATTGTGTGATTTTTGCTTTAGTTTTCAAGAGCATATTAGTTTGCTTCTTCCCACACAAGAAGCTATTCTCTCAAGATAAATCTCTTCAATCATAGGGAAGAAGACTAGAGAGTTGCCTATTGCAACAGCCTTATAGTCTGGTGGCCTTATTCGTGAGTAAAAACAAAGCTCGTGACAAATATAGCTTTATCAAAGGCCCCACGCTTCAAGAGGTTAGTAATACATATTTTCCAAATACTAGTTATGTTTTATATATTGTTAAGCATGTTTTTATGCGTGTTATATGGATATATTGTTTTCCTAGCATTTTTTCTTAGTTAAATTTTTGAAAATATGGACTAGGATATATCACAATTAATAATATCGATCTTTACCACGAGTATGGTAATTATGACCTACTACAATATTTCTTTTGAGGTTTGGATCAACAAAATAGGAGGATGGTCAATGCCATCTCCGATGGTGGATTTTGTAATTTGAAGGCGAATGAGGCATAGGAGAAAATAGATTTGTCGATCGAGAACTCTTTCCAAAACTCAGCTATGGATAGGTTTAGTCATAAGTGAATAGAAAAGATGGTTGGAGTGACTTCTAACTTACCCACCAAGGTGAGAGCCCTTGCAAATAAGCTAGATCAATTCATCTCTTTAACTCTTTCATTCTAAGGTCATAGAGCTACTTCCATAGGTTTGTCCTCTGCCCTTTTGGTAGCTAAAGTGTGTGTGTTGTGTTCCGAGTTGTCTTACGAGACTATTGCTTGCCCTTTGCCACCCCAGTTTCCCGATTTAATACAGAAGCAAGTTTGTGCTACCCAGGGTTATTCTCGTGAGCACAATCCATACTCTCACACTTATAATCTGGGTTGGAGAGACAACCCTAAGTTCTCTTGGAGACAAGGTGAGCATTAGTCTTCTTATTTCCAGCCTTAGGCACCACTCTAGTAGCGATCTCATCTTACTAACCCTCTATGGTTTTACAATGTTAATAAACATGGGCTCACTAGTGCTCCTCAGCCACAGACACTTCCCAGTCTCTTTAGTAGCCAGTCCCCTAGTAATGAAGTGATGAATTTGATGTAGTTCATTCAGAATCAGCAGTAGGCTTTAGTTGGTCAATAGCAAGAGTTAGCAAATAACAGGTAAAGCAGTAGATGGCCATGATAGAGACACAATTAAGGCAGTTAGCCACCTAGACGAGCACTACAGACTCCGAGAAGTTGCCTTCCCAACCAAAGGTAAACCTTAGAGTCCAGTCTTGTTATACCACTTTTCCCTCTCAAGCTAGGCTAAGCTCATCACCACTCTTAGGAATGGTAGAATAGCATATAATAGAGTAAGATTTTAACATGCAGTGCCTGCACCTAGTGGTCCTTCTGAGACTAGAGATCCTAACCATAACCTTGTTAAGAGAGATTTTAAAGATAGTCCTGTTGAGAGAATAAAGCCCATGAGAAAGCATGGAGAGAGTAGTTCTTCCCGCCCACATCAAGAGGGACATGAGCTTATTGATTATTCCTATGAGTCTTGAGGTGTTGCACCTAGCATCACCTTTCCATCCACCTTAGAGAGGCCATCACCTAGTGAGGATACTAGGTTTTTCAAGATCTTAGATCATCTTACGAATCTTAAGGTTAATCTTCCTTTGATAGATACGATCATTTCCATTCCCTTTTATTCTATGTTCTTGAAGGACCTCTGCACGAGAAAGCATAGATCATCAAACATTCCTAAGAATGTGAGGCTCACAGAGAAGGTGAGTAGTATTTGCACTTCTGGCATTTTGGCTAAGAAGATTGACCAAGGAGCTTTCACCATTCCTTGTAGGATTAGAGAGACCCAGCTTGGTCATGCCTTGCTAGATTTAAGGTCTAGTGTGAATCTCATTCCTTACTCCATCTATTAGCCGCTAGGTCTAGATGAGTTGTCCCCTACACATGTTACTCTTCAGCTAGCTGATAGGTCCTAGCATAGACCCAGTGGGATAGTAGAGGATGTTATGGTCCAGGTAGGTAAGTTTGTGTTCCCCGTAGACTTCATAGTGTTAGATATGGATTCGGGTAACGACTCTCCTTTTAGGACACCCCTTTCTTGCTACCGTAAATGCCATTGTCCATGGTAGGTTGGGGTTATTAGAGATGAAATTTGTGAATTTGAGATCTATTATGAAGGTTACAGAGGCATTGAATAAGGCTAGTGTAGGAGGAGAAATTGATGGAGAAAAGTTCTATAGAGTTTATGTTATTGATTCATATGTTGAAGACTTCGTAGAAAAGACCATGATCGAAAACGAGAACTTGAGTTAATTTGAGGATTTGTTATCTATCTTTGATTTGGAAATCGTAGAACGGAAATTTGTCACTTTCACCTCCTTAGATACAAATTCTTCAATTGATAAGTCGCTTGAGGTTATCCCTTCTAGTCTTGATTCTGGTGTCATCCATGATTATGTTGTTAAGGTTGAGTCCCCCTGGGTTGAGCCTTGTCCGTCTTTAGAGCTCAAACCCCTTCCTAGGCACTTGAAGCATTCCTATGCCTTAATGAGACCCTGCCGATCATCATAGCTTTCAATCTTTCTAGTGAACATGAGAAGTGTCTCTTAGAGGTTTTTAGGAAACATAGGACTATAAGGTGGAAAATTGATGATTTGAGAGACACAGACCCTTCGACTTACATGCATTGTATTCATCTTGAGGATGGAGCCGTTCCTTCTAGGGAGATGCAAAGGAGGCTTGATGTGTTCGTTTGGTTTGTGCTTATGCATTGCACGTATATACTTGTTTTGAGTTGTTTTGTGCTTCATTTGGTATATTAGTATAGCATTTAAGTCATACTTGTGCATATTAGGGTTTACATGTTCATAGTTATAGTTAAAACTTAAATGCTACATTAATGCGTGTTTATTACTTGTTTTAGGTAAGATTTGGAGAGATTATTCAAGCTTGATTGATGGTATTTGGGATGTGGATTAAAGCCAAAGGTGTTTTGGGACTTAAACAAGGCTTAGAAGATGCATTTGAACGTGGTCGGGCAAAGAAAGAAGTGACCGAGGCAAAACCAATTGCAACGAGAGCCAAATTCTGAGCTTGCAACCAAAGCAGACATGGACAAAGTTTAGACATGTTTAGAGGGTGCAAAAGAAGAAGAAAAATGGCTTAGGAGATCCCTGAAGTGGTACGAAGCCACATAAAAATGGCCTATGTTAAGCCCATTAGGCCGGTCGACCGGCTGGTCCCTTGGTCCTACACGATTGCAGCTCTATTTATGGACCTTTTTAGCATTTTTTGGAGAAGAGCACCTACTTTGTCATATACTCATTTTTGTAAACACTAAATCCACCTAAACTCACCTCACAAACACACTTCTAAACATATTTAACAATGGGAATCAAGCCTTTAAAAGGATCAAACATAAGGATTAGGCATAGCTTTTGGATTGTCAAGCATGGCTTTGAATAGAAGGGTATCTCTCTTTTAACCAAAGTTAATGTTTGTATGATTAGAGCAATGTATGATGATTTACTCTTATATTATGGATTGATTGTTACATTATTGTTATGAGTACTTGATGTATTTGAATATATATATATATATATATATGTATGTATGTGTATATATATATATGATTGTGCTTAGGGTTTCAAAGACCATTTTACATATATGTGTATGCATTTGTTGAAATGCCTCAATGAAGTTGCATATGTATATGAAGTATATTATGCTATTAACCATATCTAAATCATTATGCTAGAATGTCTAAGTGTTTGTGTAGTGATTATATGAAGTGGGTATACTTATATAGATGTATGTGTCTGTTTGCATAATTAATAGCATAAACTGCTTCAATTGCATACATGTCGTGTGATATTGCTTAAATTGGTGTAATCTAAGTATGTCTATATGCTTAGTAGTAGAATACTGTGGTATATTCTCAAATTCCATGCCTTATATGTGTTTGCTTTATGCTTAAATGTCAATTTCCACTATTGTGGTGCAATCAATGGTCCACAACTAGTAACTAGCCTAGGTCGAGTCCCTTTTGGCTTTAAATCCAACTAATAGGTGTCCAAATAGGTTTAGTTGACCTTTGTTCATTTAGAAAGACTAGTTAGTCCACCTTAATGCCCTAGGTTCATAAGAACCTTGCTGTAGCTCTAAGTAGGGCGAAGTTTAGGGATAGACTCACACTGAGTCCTAGGGTTAGATTAGGAATCTAGATTGGGAAACTAATTAGTGGACTAGGTGCTAGGGTTAGATTGATCTAAATCACCTAGAACCCTATTAGTTAGCTCTAATTCCTAAGTTATAAAAATCATGTCGTAGCTTTAGGCATCGCTACTTAGGGACAGAGCTACTCTGAAGCTTGGGATACCAATTAGGAGGCCAATTAGAGGTCTACATGAGAGCACTTAATTTAATCCATCAAGCAATCCTAGAAAGACGTCGTAATCATCCATTTGTAAGATGTAATCACTTTCATCCCCATTTTTGATCTTTGACTCCCTTTGGACTGCTTGATTCCCCCATCATACATATACTCACAACTCTTCTATTTCCTAGTTTCTAGTTTAGGTTTATCTTTTCCAAACTCTCTTTAATCCTTAAAACCCAAAAATATAGTAGTTAGGACCTCAACACGTAGCTCTTTAGGACACGCTTAGCTTAGAACACCATTCACGTTAGGCCTCCCTGTGGATTCGACCCTGCACTCGAAAACACAATACTACACATAACCCATGAGCTTGCGGGCTATTTAAGCTTATGCTCATGAATAGTGATCGAGTTCTTGGCACTGTTGCCAAGAAGACAACGGTTGTTCCGTTTCTTTGTTTGTGTGTGCCTTAGCTTGTTAAGTGTTGTTTTATCTTTTCTTTTCATGTTTTCTTTATTTTGAATAATAAAATAAAAATCTAAAAAAAATTGTTGAGCATTATGAAGAGGAATACTTGTGCTTAATTGAATGTGAGTGACCTAAATGCTTCTTAGTGGTCCTTGGTATCCTTTTCCCATCACCCAAACTTGTTCCTAATGCATGATGCAATTGTGGAAGTCGTATGCATCAAACTTTCTTTTACCCTCGTGACAATCTCTAACCTAGGGCTAGTATTAACTATGACTCCTATAATTATGCATCATCTCATACATATTCATTTGGAAATCATGACTCTACGGATGCATATTCTTGTTATTGCAGTCATTGTGGAAGCCATGCTCATTTTTCTAGTGCTTGTCCTACCATTCACCAATGTCGTTCCCGATTTCGTACAACGTCTAATGCCCTTAGCTATCATGTGCCTATTCATTCATCCACATCTAGATACCATGATTCTAGGAAGCAACATCATGCATTTTCATATTGGGGTCAAGATGACTCTTTATGTCATCTACTTTCTTACTTTGAAAATCCATCTCTCGTACCGTCGTTTCCCACCCATCATTCCTCCAAGTCTTTTGATGATGGTGTTTTAAGTATTTTCAACCAAGATCTTTCCCATGTCAACTTAGAAGGACTTTTTTCTTTTAGGTCTCTTTCACATAATCAAAAGCTTGACTATCTCATATACCTTCACCAATCTAACCAAAAGCGCCTAGATCACATGAGGTAACAAGTTGATAATCAAGATAAGTGTTCATGGACAATGGTTGAGAGTGAATAACCTGTGGTTGGAAATCTTGAGATACCTTTAGACTAGGTTGAAGAGATAGGAAAGAGACCTTGAGATGAGAGAAATAGGAGTGAAAATGATGATGTGTTAGAGAGACAACTAGAAAGAAAGGTCAATGGAGAGATAACATTATGTAGTGAGGAAAAAATGAGTTTGATGATACTTTGGTTCTTGATGACTCTTATGGATATGTTTTAGAGAAAGTACTACCCTATCTTTTTAAGCTTTGAGTACATTCATTGAGTCACTTAAGCCTTTCCTTTCTTCTCATCCTACACATTCCACGTACTTGGAGGTTGAGTCTTATCATCATAGCACTCATTTGCAATTCAAGTTCTCATTTAAGGAGTCGAGGGTACATACCTCCCTTGACCATTCATGTATACTTGACACGAAATCCTTTGAGTCCCCATTGTCCCCTCTATGTGTGGCTACCCCTTGTGAGAAGCATGATGGTAAGATGTTACCCATTGGTGATGAATGTATAAATGGATTTCATGAGACTTTAGCTAGTTGGGGTTTAGAGTCATCCATTAAGGAGAATAAGACATCAATTTTGGAGGTTTTATCTGATAAGTCTCTTAAAGTTAAGGATCATTGTGTCGAGGCAAGTAACAACTCTACAAAAACGCTTAAGAAAGAAGTTGGTGTGCTTGGAAGATTGATCTATGGGTCTTTTTGGATGTTTAATGAATCATTGCTAGAAGTAGAGCCAATTAAGATCGAATCCATCTCTTGTAAGGAGTTAGAATGACCTAGGCTTGATCATGTTATATCTTGTGAAAAAGAAGGTGTAGTATGTTCACTATCCTTATCATTGCTTCTCCTTCTCCAAATGTCATTCCTACTCCTCATTCCTATTCCATTGAGTCTCCCTCTTTGGAGCTCACGTTTATGCCTTCATATATAAAACATTTTCATCTAGGGTTCGAAAAACACTTCTCCCATTTTGTATGCATTAGACCTATCGTTAACCCATTGGGAAGGCGTATTCCTAGCCCTTGATTACGAGAAGAAGGCCATGGGGTGGTTAGTTAAAAAGCAAATAGGGCATGAGCTTTCACGTTTATGCATGACACTTTCTATGCATGACACTTTCTACACTTGCACACACATTTTCATTTGAAAATTCGAGGTGGGATGTTGAAAAAGGGTGAATTGTGCATGCATTACCCCATTATATGATGCATGACCATTTTCCTTCTACTATCTGTACTTGGTTGAATATCCGATAATTTGTGCCTTGTAATTTTAAACATGGTTTGCTCTAACATTGGTGCCCGGTTTGAGGTGTTAAATCCAGCGCTGTAAGGAAGCACCCTAGACATGTTTATATTCCATTTGCTTTTCTTATTTTCCTTTTCTTTCATTTTATTTTAGTATTATCATTCTTTGATTTTTATTTTCTTATTGTTTATTTTTCTTTTTTGCCCTCCCAAGTGTTTATCTTTTATTCTAGCATTTTCCCTTTGTATTCACCTTGTTTAACATTAGATGATGCCAATGTGAGCTCGCATGGCAATGCTATTAATTATGTGCTTTGAGTGTTATAATTTGTTGAAAAATAGTGATAGTAGTGAATTCATACATCATTGGCATTGTTGAGCTTCAAAGAATGCAAGGTTGTATCTACCCTTTTTCTACTTGTTCCCTTTTTATCTACCCTATCTTCACCACCTTTACTTGCTTTGTCTCACCTATTTGCTTATAGTGCACTTACGTTCAATTTGCTTAAGAACAACCAAAGTTTAAGTTTAGGGGTATAGGAGTTTGGTTTTCTTATTATATGTTTTGATTAGGGAATATGTGCATTATGCACTTGAAATAGTGAATTTTTTTCAATTGTTATGCATGTACAGTCGTTTATCTCTTGGTTGATTGAAGTGTTGGCTTTTATGACCTTTTTAATTGATTGGTGGATGATGTGTCATGTTTTTTGTGTATTTTTGCGTTGTTATTTTTCTATGTTTAAGAGGTGTTTTGAGTCTTAGGAGATGCATTAGTATAGTGAATATACGATAGTTAGGCTTAAGCATAAGCAAATATACATAGTTTAGTTTAAAGACAAACACTACACTAATCCATGCATATTTCTCATGTTTTGTGAAGATAGGTCAAAAGTTTGGGACTTGAATTGATGGAGAATTGGTGATGAAGTCAAGCTCGAGGTGTTTGGGACATCGGAGAAGCATTAAAGAAGTGTTTGAAGGCAATCGGTTGAAGAAAAGAATAACTAGAGCAAAACAATTGCAACGCGAGAAAATTGGCTAGCTTCTAACTTGGCCGTTCGACCCCCCTCCCAAGGCCGGTCGACCAGCCTAAGGGACCGGCCAAAATAGAGAGCAACCCATTTTGGGCTGGTTGGCCTCAATGCTAGGCCAGTCGACCAGCCAAGGCTCTTGGCTGGACGCGATTGCTGCACTATGTAAGTCTTTTTCTACCAATTTTTAGTAGATTTTGATTCCCTTTTCACCTTTAATACACACACCAACACACACATATACCCACTTGAAATAAAGTTGATTTTGGAGGATTGTAACATCAATTAGTGAAGATTACTTAAAGAGTGTTAAAAACAAACAAGGATGGAAGGGGAGATTTCTATAACCTCTTTCATTCTTATTTATTTCATGCTTGAGTAAATTATTTAAGGTGCCTAAACTTGTGAAATGGGATGATTTACATGCTCTTTGTTATGGGATTTTATTGCTTCTATATTTTATTCTTATTTTGGAAAGCTTTGTATCATTTCATGTCCATGTGTTTCTGATGTAATGCTTGAGTGAGTAATATGTATATAGGTTAACTTGTATTTGCTATAGAACACTTTTAATCCTTAGATTATGCATGTCTATGTGTGTGATTATGGGTAATATGAAGTGTGTTGGTTCAATTCATGTCTATGGGAGTATAAAAAAGGCCTTATAGTAAATATGCTTAATTATTACTACATGTAAATGCTTGAATGCTTCCAATGGCATTAATCAAACTTGCTTGTGTTTGTATTATAGAGAGGACATCATATTTACAACGCCTTGCCTTAGAACATGTACAACTACACCTATTAGATACCAATCCGCTTTAGTGTCCCCAGAATGATGGTGCATAAGTTAGGACTAGTATAAACCGAGTCCCCTTTGACTTTAAATCCAGCTAATAGCAGTCTGGATAGGCTTACTCAACCCTAGGAACCCTACGTCTTAGCCTTAAATCTAGTTAATGGTTTAGGAACTAGGGTGGGATCATTCTAGAACACCTAAGTAACTCCCTAGTCCCTCCTATGGCTTTAGGTATAGTTAGTTGCTTAGTATTAGAAGCCATATCTAGTAAACCAATCCTCATATCCTATAGCATAGAGGCATGAAGTAACCTATTTGTAAGTGTAGGTCAACCTATTACCTTCCCATAGGTTCAATCCCCCTAGATTAGCTTAGTTCCTGCTTTTCCTTCCTAGCACTCACAATGTAGCCTTTAATTTTGTCTCATTGTTCCCTAAAATCCAAAAGCACAAAAAGATGTCTAGTTTTAGTTCCTTTTTAGGCTTCTTATAAAGCACGCTAATATAGAATTTCTTTCACAATTCACGCCTCCCTGTGGTTTGACACACGCATATGTACACGCTATTCTACATGATCCGTACACTTGCGGGTCTTTTAGGGCTTACACCGAAAAAGGCACACCAGTCGAGAGATAGGGTTGTATTATGAGAAGTGAATGGACTGGAAAGAGAGCCAAGACTTGAAGGAGATGCCCTTGATAGTTGTAGGGAGTGAGTGCCTCTAAATGCACCTTGTAACTACTCTATGGCTTAGTTGGAAGAAATGTTGAGAAAGGGGCTTTGGTATGAATGCCCTTTCCTTGATTAGTTCTTTTTCATTTGCCTTAGTCTTTCTTTTTCTTTTCTCTTTGTTATGTAATGTAATACAAAAAGTGTCCAAAAATCCAAACAAAAAAATTGAAAAAGACAAAAAGGTGAAAAAAGATGGAAAGGATTGAAAACTCAAAAAAAGTGAAAAAGAGAAAAAGCCAAAGGCACCAAAAAGTTCATTGAACAAGTGAACAAGTGACATAATGTCAACTTGGCACAAGTTTTTCATTTTGTTCAATAATGAGTAGTGAATAAGGCTCTTATCTTATTTGTGAACCATTATATTTGTACATTCTCTCTCTCTTTATCATTGAGGCTTTTTGTATATTAGAGAGGCCACGTTAGTTGAAGGGACACAAAGTATCAACATCCTATACATGTTTGTTAGAATCTTAAGCTTGTGGAGGTTAAGGCTATTTAGGAACTTCCCAGAGGTATAAGACCCCTTGTGAGTAAGGGAAAGGTCTAAAAAGGCATGGAAATCCCTTTATGAAAGAAGTAACCCCTTCATTCTCCGTAGATGCACCATGATAGCAAATCAATCCTCTAGGCAACCCTCTTTACCAACTTTGAGATAGACACATGTTTGGGCCTGCTTGGGGACAAGAAAGGAAAAGGTTTGGGGTATTGATGTGCTGGTTTTGTTTATGCATATGCATTGCATGTACGTATTTGTTTTGAGGTGTCTTTTGCTTCGTTTGGTGTATTAGTGTAGAATTTAGGTCATATGATGTATTAGTTTTGCGTGTGCTTATGCATTGCATGTATATACTTGTTTTGAGGTGTTTTGAGCTTCATTTAGGGTATTAGTATTGCATTTAGGTCATACTTGTGCGTATTAGGATTTACTTGTTCATAGTTGTGGTTAAAACTTAAATGCTACACTAATGCACATTTGTTGCCTGTTTTATATAAGATTCAAAAAGATGATTGGACTTTGATTGGTGGTATTTGGGATGTGGATTAAAGTCAAAAGTGTTTGGAACTTGAACAAGGCTTGGAAGATGCATTTGGAAGTGGTCGAGCGAAGAAAGGAGCAATCGAGGCGAAACCGAGCATAAAGAGAGTTAAATTCAGAGCTTGGAACCAAAAAAGGACATGGAAAATTTTTTTACATGTTTTAGGGTTGAAAAGATGGCTTGGGAGATCCCTGGAAGCAGCACGAATTCATAGAAAAAATGGTGGCGCAAATCGAAGCCAAAATAAGATATGAACATTTTATTGTCAAGATAGGTCTACCTCCAGTGATGGCCAGTCGACCAGTTAGGTTGATTAGCCATATTAGAATCTGGGCAAATTTAGGGCAGCTAACTTAGCCCTAAAACTAGTCGACTGGTTGGTCCCCTCGCCCTGCGTGTTGACAGCTCTATCTAAGCCACTTTTTAGCCATTTTTTAGGGGGAACACTAACCTTTTCACACACCCATTTGCCTAAACCCCATAACCTCTTAAAACCCACGTCACATATGACCGGATGGTTTCTCAGCCCTTCGTGTTGATAGCTCTATTTAAGTCACTTTTTAGCCATTTTTTAAGGGGAATACCAACCTTCTCATACACCCATTTGCCTAAACCCCAAATCCACTTAAAATCCACATCACACACTTAATCTCACATCAATTCCATTCATAAACAAGCTTGGATTTGAAGACTAAACAAGGATTTTGAGGGTTTTGGAGAAAGATTTGTAAAGTGCAAGCAAAGATAACGAGGGAGCTTTACGTTCTTCTCTTTATTCTTGTCTATACTATCTTAGATTAGCTCCGAATGGCATGATTGCTATTTTTGTAATGGGTAAAGGATTTTAACACTGGTTTTGAGATTGTGATGGTTATATATACATGCTTTGTTCATACATTTCTGTGGCTTGAAATTGAACCTGTCAAGGTGTTTGATGAATTACCTCTGTGAGTTTGCATGCGTAATTTGTGCTTAGATGCTAAGTGGCCTAACCTTAGCCTTAATCCATGCTAATGGCATGAGCCCTACTTGAAACTACATTTGTGTTGATTAATTGTGTTTTTCATGCCTTTAATACAGTAGGTAATCACCTCTATCATGAAACATGGCTAAAAGGGTACCACTATCACTTTCTTGACCTAGGGGACTTAATCACTAGTTTGAAACATAAGTAAAAGGTTAGACTTCCTAGTAGGGCATTAATCAACACCTAAGGGACTTAAAACTACACCTAGACACCATAGCTAACTTGGACAAACCTATACTTCTAATTGGGCCCGATTAGGGATAGAGTTGCACCTATAGTTAGATGTGGTAAGTCTAGTAATCTAAGGTAGCAATTAAAGTAAACAAACCATCAATAGTCTCGAAACAAGGTTAGGAACCCAATCCTTTCTGAAGGAATAATCACCCTTAAGTTCTTCCAAACCTTTGCATATCCTCACTTCTATAGCTTGTTTATACCACCATTCTCATTAATTAGGTTTATTTTCCCTTAGTTTAGGCTTAAATTAGAGATCCAATCAATCCAAAAACCCTAAGAAGAGTAGGTTGGGCCAGACGTAGCTAGCATTGGACACAATTTTACTTAGAGCCAAACATTAAAATAACCTCCTGGTAGACACGACTCTACACCTGCACACACTATACTACCATGACCCATGTGTTTGTGGGTAGCACTCTCAAAGGTTTACTATCAAGTTTTTGGCGTCGTTGTCGGGGAGGCACGGTTGTTGGTTTCCTTGTTTTTGTGTGTTTTTCATTAGTTATGTGTTGTATATACATTTTTTGTTTGTTTATCATGTACATATCTATTTTCATTATTTGTTACTTTACTCATTTTTTATATTGCTAGTTTAGTTTACATTTTGCATTTGTGCTTTGTTTTGTGTTTTCCTTAGGATTTTGGTGTTTGTGGTAGGTAGTTGCTCGTTGAATTGAAGCTTTGAGGTTGAAGTGTGCTGGAGAATTAGATTATTTTGCATTCCTAAATAGATGGCTAATCCTCATGTCGATCTTTCACTTAAAGCTAAGACATTAAGGCAATATCTTGAGCTCGGCACTTATCAACCTTCCATGCTTATTCAATTACCGACCCTAGGAGATGCGACCTCTAAAATTAGGCCCAAGACCTTGCAAATGATTCCATCATTCTATGGCCGTAATAAAGAGGATCCCCATTTGCATATAGGTGCATTTCTTAAGATATGCTCTGCCATTCATTTTAGGGATGTCTCTTGTGAGAATGTTAGGCTTATATTGTTCCCATTCTCTTTGAAAGATAAAGCAAGGCAATGGTTCAAGTCCTTACCCCATGAGTCTATCACTAGCTAGGATGAGCTTCAAGTTAAGTTCCTTCATAGATTTTTCCCAATAGCTAGCACAACCACTCTTAGGGCAAAGATCATGACATTTGCACACCAAGAATTAGAGCCCCTTCACGAGACTTGGGAGAGATTCAATGAGCATTGTCACCAATGCCTATATCATGGGTATGATTTACATGAATTGCTCCAATGTTTCTACTTCGGCTTGACTTCACCTTATAGGTTAATGGTCAATGCTTCGAGTGGTCGGGGGTTTTTAGTTTTGACAACCGAGGAGGCTTGGTCAAAACTAGAGGTTATGACAGAGGACTCATAGTAGAATGCTAATTTTGAGAGAATAGAGAAGGGAACTAGGAATACTACTCTTAATAATATGTTCAGGGTTGACTCAAATTATGATTTAGCAACTAAGGTGAGGGCTGTCACTTGGAAGTTTGACAAGTTTATGTCTTTAGGTACTACATCTACTCATAGATCTATTCCTAGTACATCTTTTCCTCATCCTCCTAGTCTTGTAAAGGTGTGTGTTTTGTGCTCTGAGTCTATCCATACCACTATAACATGCCTTCTCACCCCACAATTCTTCAAGTTTATACAAGAACTCGATCTTGCCAATCAAGGTTGTTTATCATCCACTACTTCTCGCACACCCGCAGGTGGCGTGATCATTCCAAAATAGTGCAATCTCACAACAACACAAATTCTTCTTATTCATTCTAGAATCATCCTAGTCCATCACTTCTTAGTCCTTAAGGGTTTCATTAAGCAGTTTCTGAGCCTAAGTAACCAAGTTTGTCATAGTAGTCATTCCAGTCTACTCTCTCAGTCCTGCTGCACCTGTCTACCTGTAGTTAACCATAGGATAAACTTACTGTTGAGATGATATAGGCCCAATGACAGATGTTTTAGAGCATGATAAGAGATTTAAAGAATCAAATAGGACATCTTGCTAAACAAGTTTGCTACAGAGACCCAGGGAAGCTACCTATTTATCCTAAGCTATAGAGACCTAAGGAAGCTACCTGTTTATCTTGAGTCATGTCCTAGAGATCCGTGTAGTGGTTCTAGCCTTTCTCTAAGTGATTATGCACAGGCTAAGGCCATTACGACCTTAAGAAGGGGTAGGGTTATAGATAATCAGGTGGGAGAGTCCGTGAGTAGAGTTAAGCTAAAATGACGTGTGTTGATGGAGAGACTAATGTGCCTAAGGAGAAGACTAGAGAGTCTAAAGAAAAAAGGAGAAATCACATTAGGATGAATGTTGATTTACCGCATAGAGAAGAGAAACAGGTTGTTGAATCTCATGATGTTACTTTTAGAGTTCCTTTTCCCTTAACATTAGAGAAGTCTAAGAAAGTTGAGGATGACAAAGAATTGAGGATTTTAGAGCCTCTTAAGGATATTAAGGCCACTTTACCTTTAATTGAGGTCATTAACAAGATGTTAGCTTATGCCAAATTCTTTAGTGATTATGCATTAGGAAGAGGTAGGCCACCTGCCTACCTAAGAAAGTGAAGCTTATGGAGATGGTTAGTAGCATTTGCACCGCAGGTGTTCCACCTAAGCTTAGCGATCTTAGAGCATTTACCATCTCTTGTTCTATTAATGATCATTGGTGGCCCATGCCTTGCTTGATTTAGGTTTTAGTGTCAATCTTATTCCTTTTTTAGTGTATAAACATTTAGGTTTGAGGGCATTAAAGCCTACCTCTATGGTTTTACAGTTAGTCGATAAGAGTGAGATAAAACCTCAAAGGATTGCTGAAGATGTCACATTTAAAGTTGAAGAATTTTACTATCCTATGGATTTCATTATTCTAGACGTACAACTAGGTCATAACACTAGGAATATGACACTTGTCCTTTTATGGAGGCCATTTTTAGTGACTGCTGATGCCGTGATTCACTATAGGACAGGAATCATTGAGTTTACATTTGAGAATTTGAAAGCAAAGGTTAGAGGTGCTAAGTCTACCATAAGGATATAATAGGTGATGAGAAGAATCGTTTCTTCATAGAGTCTGTTGCTTCTAGTGATAATGATTTCCATGATTCTTTATTGTCCTTAAAAGATAGAGCTGTGCTTGACACAATCATCAAGCAGTTGAATTTGGAGGCTTTTAGCGAGACTTACTTAGAGAGTGATGTGCTTTCCTTAGTAGATATTCCAGATTACCACATAGAGACGTCTTTTGATTCACTCTTAACCCTAAGTGATATTGGTGAGCTTGATGAGATTATTGCTTTGGTTAACTTTGGCATCTCTCTTTCTGAATTGAATACCTCTTCCACTCTCCTTTTTTGGAGTCCACAGCTGTGCTCATTATTCCCAATGATATAGAGGATAATGCTTCATTTTCTCCCCGAATTCCACTAATGTTTAGGTTAGCTACTAATGAGTTAAGTTTGAGAGAAGAGATTCAAGTGTTCAACCCAGGCATAGAAATGTTTGTTGTTGCATCATTTGTTACAGTTTACCCTATGAGATATACATTTTTCGATCCATTTCTTTTATCTGAGGATGCCCAGCATGATCCTGTGTACACATTCTTAGGGCGTGAGTTCAGATTTTCAAGTTGCCGGATACGTGGTATTGATTGCATCTTTCATTTGTTGCATCCTTTTGCTTCTTTTTTCTGTTCTAATTTGCTTATCTGGCAGTACGTGCCCAAGGTTTTTAAGCACCACTAGCCCTAACATTATCGGCTAGCTGGGGCTATAAAATCAACATTACTAGTAGGCACCCTAGAAATTTTGATAGCTAAAGTTTGATTGATGAGTTCTTTACTTTTGCTTTTCTTAGAACAATTTGTTTTTCATTTCTTTTCTTTTCATTTTCATTCCCTCATGTTCGCTACTTTCCATACATAAGGCCTTGTCATTTACAATTGCCATATTGAGCTTTTAATGTTGTGTTATTGATTTCCTTTGGAGATCTTTTTAGTTGAGTGGAAATTGGTTGCAAAGAAAGATAATGGACACAATTGTCAAAACATGGCATGTGTGGCTTAATGCTACACAAAGTTGTATTTATCCACCCTCCCTTTGTTCCCTCTTATCTACCCCGTTCCCACCACCCTTATGTGCTTTGTGATGCCTAATTGTTTGTTGTGTAGCCTTATTTTATTTTCTTGAGGATAAGAAAATTTTAGGTTTAGGGGTGTAAGAGTTTGGTTTTATTGTTTTATGCTTTGATTAGGGTAGACGTCCATTATATTTTTAAAAATGGAGAAAATTTTTCAATTTTGATGCATATAGAGTTATTTATCTCTTGGGTGATTGAATTGTTGACTCCGGTGATTGATTTAATTGTGTAGTAAAGCTAAGTTTGTATTATGGGGAGTAAATGGAGTGGAGAGAGATCCGAGACTTGGATAAGATGCCTTTTAAAAGCTATGGGGAGTGAGAACCTTTAAGAATGCACCTTGTAGCTCCCTCATGGCTTGGTTGGAATAAGAGTTTGAGAAAGGGGTTTTGATATGAGTGTCCCTTCCTTGATTGGTTCTTTTTCATATGCCTTAGCCTTTCTTTTTCTTTTCTTTTCTCTCATGTAATGAATGTATGAAAAATTCAAAAAAAAATGAAAAACGGGGAAAATCTTGAAAAAGCCAAAAAAAAATAATAATAATAAATTGAATGAAAAAAAGACAAAGGCACCAAAAATATGCAAAAGTAAAGTTCATTGAATAAGTGCTTAAGTAACACATTTTCAACTTAGCACAAGTTATATAGTCGTACTTTTGATGTGTTATGAATAAGGCTATTTACATCATTTTGTGAGCTATAATTTTTTTTACATTCTTTCTCTCCTTGTCTTTAAGGCTTTGTGTATATTGGGGAGGCCATGTTAGTTGAAGGGGCATAAAGTATCAACATCCCATAAGCGTGCATAAGAAGCCTGGGCTTGTGATGGTTAAGGCTACTTGGGAACATCCCGAAGGTGCAAGACCCCTTATAAGTAAGGTGAGGATCCAAAGAGGCTTGGAAACCCCTCTTCAAAAAGAACGACCCTTTCATACTCCTTAGACTCTCCTTGATAGCAAATCAATCCTCTAGGCAACCCTTTCTACCAACCTTGAGATAGACATAAGTTTAAGATTGTCAAGGGACAAGCAAGGAGAAGGCTTGGGCATGTTGATGTGCCAGTTTTACATGTGCTCATGCATTGTATGTATTTACTTGTTTTGAGGTGTTTTAAGTTTCATTTAGTGTATTAGTATATCATTTAGGTCATACTTGTGCATATTAGGGTTTACATGTTCATAGTTATGGTTAAAACTTATATGCTACACTAATGCACACTTTTTGCTTGTTTTAGATAAGAATCAAAAAGATGATTGGACTTTCATTGGTGGTATTTGGGATATGGATTAAATTCAAAAGTGTTGGGACTTAAACAAGGCTTGGAAGATGCATTTGGAAGTGGCCAAGCGAAGAAAGGAGCGACCGAGGCGAAATCGAGCGCAACAGGAGTTAAATTCAGAGCCTACGACCAAAGAAGGACATGGACAAATTTTGGACATGTTTTAGGGTTCAAAAGGATCCCCGGAAGTGGTATGAAGCCATAGAAAAAAATGATGCATGAATTGGAGCCAAAACGATCAAGATATGAACATTTTACTATCAAGACATGTCTACCTCCTGTCAAGGCCGGTCGACCGGCTAAGTCAACTGGAAAGATCAGAATCTGGGCCAATTTAGGCCAATTGACTTAGCTTAGAAACCAGTCGACCGGCTGGTCCCTCGGCCCTACACGTTGACAGCTCTACTTAAGCCACTTTTCAACCATGTTTTAAGGGGAACACCAACCTTTTCACACACCTATATGCCTAAATCCCAAATCCACTTAAAACCCACCTCACACACTCAATCTCATATCGATTCGATCCATAAACAAGCTTGGATTTGAATACCAAACAAGGATTTGAATGGCTTTGGAGCAAGATTTATAAAAAGCAAGTAAGAATAATGAGGGAGCTTTATATTCTTCTCTTTATTCTTGTCTATACTATGTTAGATTAGCTCTAGATTAGGGACGATTGCTAATTTTGTAATGGGATAAAGATTTTAACTTTTGTTTTGAGATTTTGATGGGTGTATATACATGCTTTGTTCTTACATTTCTATGGCTTGAAATTGAACATGTCAAGGTGTTTGATGAATTGCCTTTATGAGTTTGCATGTGTAATTTGTGTTTAGATGCTTATAATAATGGCCTCACCTTAGCCTTAATCCTTGCTGATGGCATTAGCCCTACTTGGGACTACATTTGTGTTGATTAATTGTGTTTTCATGCCTTTAATATTGTAGGTAATCACCTCTAACATGAAGCATGGCTAAAAGGGTACCACTAACACTGCTCGACCTAGGGGACTTAATCTCTAGTTTGAAACATAAGTAATAGGCTAGACTCCCTATTACGACATTAATCAACACCCAAGGGTCTTAGAACACCTAAACACCATAGCTGACTGGGACAAATATATACTTCTAATTGGCCCCACTTAGGGATAGGGTTGCACCTATAGTTAGATTTGGTAAGTCTAGTAATCCAAGCTCACAATTAGAGTAAACAAACTATCAATAGCCTCAAAATAAGGTTAAGAACCCAAATTTATTTCAAAGGAACAATCACCCCTATGTTTTCCCAAACCCTTGTAGATTCTTGCTTCCATAGCTTGTTTATACCACAATTCCTGTTAGTTAGGTTTACTTTCCCTTAGTTTAGGGTTAAATTAAAGCTCCAATCAATCTGAAAACCCTAAAAAGAGTATGTAGGACCACACGTAGCTAGCGTAGGACACACTTTTACTTAAAGCCACACACTAAGACAACCTCCTCATGGACACAACCCCGCTCTCGCATCACTATACTACTGCGACTTGTGTGCTTACGGGTAACACTCTTAAAGGTTTATGATCATCATACTTGTGTGTATTAGGTCTTACAGGTTCATAGTTGTGGTTATAATTTAAATGCTATTGTAATGTCTGTTTATTGCTTATTTTAGGTTAGTTTGGGAGAGATGATTCGAGCTTGATTGATGGTAGATGGGATGTGGATTAAAGCCTAAGGTGTTTGGGACTTAAACAAGGCTTGGAAGATGCATTTGGAAATGGACGGGAGAATGAAGGAGCACCAAGGTGAAACCAAGCACAACGGGAGCCAAATTCAAAGTTTGCAACCAAAGAGGACAGGGACAAAGTTTGTGCATGTTTATAGGCGCAAAAGAGGAAGACAAATGGCTTGAGAGATGCCCAGAAGCAATACAAACCCGCAAAAAAATGATGCAAATCGGAGCCAAAACGAGTAAGATATGAACATTTTACTATCAAGGCCAGTCAACTAGGACTAGATTAATATGTTAAGCCCATTAGGTTGGTTGACCATGCCCTAAGGCAGGTTGACTAGCTGGTCCCTTGGCCCTACACGATTTCAACTCTATTTAAGCACATTTTCAGCAATTTTTGGAGGAGAACACCCACTTTTTCACATACCCTTTTCCAAAAACCCTAAATTCACTTAAATGCACCTTATACACATACTTCTAAACATATTTAACACTAGGAATCAAGCCTCTAAGAGGATTAAACACAAGGATTGCACATAGCTCTTGGATTGTAAGGCATGGCTTTGGATAGGAGGGTTTCTCTCTTTTATCCAAAGTTAATTTTTGTATGATTAGCGCTATATAGGGTAATCTACTCTTATATTATGGATTTATTATTACATTATTGTTATTGGTATTTGATGGATTTGATATATATATATATATATATATATATATGCTTATGCTTAGGGTTTTAAAGGCCATTTTACATACATGTGTATGTGTTTGTTGAAATGCCTCAATGAAGTCACATATGTATATTGAAGTCTATTATACTATTAACTATCTCTAAATCATTATGCTAGAAAGTCTAAGTGTTTGTGTGGTGATTACATGAAGCAGGTATGCTTATATACATGTCCATGTGTCTATTTGCGTACTTTATCACATAAATTGCTTCAATTGCATACATGTCGTGTGCTATTGCTTAAATTGGTGTAATCCAGGTATGTCTATGTGCTTAATAGTAGAATACTCCAGAATATTCTCGAACGCTATACCCTAGATGTGTTTGCTTTGTGCTCAAATGTCAATTTCTACTGCTATGATGTGATCGATAGTGCAAAACTAGTAACTAACCTAGGTTGAGTACCTTTTTGGCTTCAAATCCAACCAGTAGGAGTCTGGATAGGTTTAATTGAACATAGTTTATTTAGGAAGATTAGTTAGTCTACCTTAACGCCCTAGGTTTGTAAGGACCCTGTCGTAGCTCCAAGTAGGGCAAAGATTAGGGACAAACTCGAACCAAGTCCTAGGGTTAGATTGGGGAACTAACTAGTGGTTAGATCAATCTAAATCACCTAGAACTCTATTGGCTAGCCCTAATTCCTAAGTCATAAAGACCACGATTACTCTAAGCATTGCCACCTACTAAGGCTTAAGGTATTAATTAAGAGGCTAATTAGGAGTCTAGATGAGGGCACTTAATTTAATCCATCAAGCAACCCTAGATAGACAGAGTAATAACCAATTTACAAGACGTAATCACCTTAGCCCCCATTTTTCAGATTTGACTGCCATTGGATCACTTGATTCGCCCATCACACACTTACTACCCTTTTATTTCCTTTTTCCTAGTTTAGGTTTGTCTTTTCAAAACATCGTTCAATCCCAAAACCCAAAAATATAGTAGTCAGGACCCCGACACGTAGCTTTTTAGGTCACGCTTAGCTTAGAATACTACCGTGCTACACACGACCCGTGCGCTTGCGGGCTTAGCCTTATGCTCACAAATAGAGATCAAGGCTAAACCCACATATGAGTGAAGTAATTAAGAAGGAGATCATTAAGCTTTTAGATACAAGCATTATCTATTCAATTTTTTTATAGTAAGTAGGCTAGTCCTGTTCAAGTTGTCCTTAAGAAGTCAATATCACGATTGTGGAGAATGAGAGAGGAGAGCTTATCCTTATATATACACCCATGGGTTGGAGGGTTTGTATCAATTATAGGAAACTCAACTCCAAAACTAGAAAGGATCATTTCCCATTGCCTTTTTTAGACCAGATTTTAGATAGAGTAGCTAGACATAACTACTATTGTTTTCTAGATGGCTATTTTGGATACGATCAGATCCCTGTATTCCCCAAGGACTAGGAAAAGACCATCTTTACTTGTCCCTATGGCACTTTTGCCTATAGGAGAGTGCCCTTCGGTCTCTATAATATGCCAATGACATTTCTGAGGTGTATGATGGCCATTTTTATGACATAATGGAGAAGCATTTAAATTTCTTCATGGATGACTTCTCGGTCTTTGGTGAGAGCTTTGATATGTGCTTGACTCATCTCTCATTACTTTTAAACCATTGTGTAGAGAAAAACTTAGGGTTGAGTTGGGAGGAGCCCTACTTCATGGTGTAAAAAAGGATAGTCTTAGGTCACATAGTTTCATCTAGTGGCATTCAAGTTGACCCGGCTAAGGTAGAGTTAGTTGCGAAGTTGCCTGTCTCTAAGTGTGTTAAGATGTTAGATCTTTTCTAGAGCATACAGGATTCTACCATAGGTTTATTAAGGATTTTAGCTATATAGCACATCCCTTATCTAGGCTCTTAGCACAGGATTACCCCTTTGAGTTTGATGATGAGTGTGTTAAGGCTTTTGATAGGCTTAAATCCTTATTGTCTTCCTCCTTAATCATCGAACTGCCTAAACTATAGTCTCCAATTTGAGGTTATGTGTGATGCATCCGATTATACGATAAGAGCTATTTTAGGTTAAAGGCAGAATAAGTTGCCTCATGCCGTGTACTACGCTAGTAAGACTCTTGTTAAGGCTAAAAAAATTATACCACCATAGAAAATGAGCTTCTAACACTAGTCTTTTCTCTTGAAAAGTTTAGGTCATACATCCTAGGGTCCAAGGTGATTGTCTATACTAATCATGCAATGTTAGGTACTTGTTAGTTAAGAAAAAGTCTACGCCATAGTTAATTAGGTGGATGCTTCTTCTTGAAGAGTTTGATGTTGAAATTAGAGACAAAAAAGGTAGTAAGATTTTAGTTGCCATCCAAAATGTCCCATCCTTTAAGTAAGTCTTCTAGTGATCCATCTCCTTTTCATGATTCCTTTCCTATTGAGCAATTGTTTGCCTTCTCACATCCATACTATGGTTTACTCATATAGTCAATTATCTTGCCATCAGGCATTTTTCGTCCTATTGGGAGAAAAGAAAGAGATAGCTTTCCAGCACAAGTGGGACATTTCTTTTGGAAGAATCCCTATCCTTTTAAGGTTTGTGCAGATCAAGTGATTCGCCAGTGTATGCCCAAGGACTGGTTTGAGAGTGTATTGAGTATGTGTCACGATAAGGGTTGTGGAGGTCACTTTAGTGGCAAGAACATGGTCGTAAAGGTCTTGCAAAGTGGATTCTTTTGGCCCACTCTCTTTAGGGCTACCCAAGAGTATTATAAGAAGTGTGTTAGATGTCAACAATCTGTGTCCATCTCTAAGAGAAACCTAATGCCATTGTCCCTTATTCTTCCATGTGAGTTATTTGATTTCGGGTATAGATTTCATGGGTCTAATTCCACCTTTCTTTAGGTATCAATACATTTTATTAGCCACAGACTATGTGGCTAAATGGGCTAAGGCTATCCTCACATGCACTAATGACCATAAAGTAATAGTGAAATTCATTAAGGAGAACATTTTCTCTAGATTTAGAGTCCCTAGGGTATTGATTAGTGACGGTGGTTTGCGCTTTCTTCATAGGACATTTGAGGCCTTATTGAAAAGATATTTGGTCACCCATAAGGTTGTTATTCTTTATCACCCGCAAAATAGTAGACAAATAGAGATGTCCAAGAGGAAGATGAAACATATTTAAGAGAAAATGGTTGGGCTCGATAGGATAGATTGGTACCTTAGGTTGAATGACGCTTTGTGGGCCTACCATACCACTTTTAAGAATTCTATTGGTATGTCTCCATATAGGTTGGTTTATGAGAAAGCTTGTCACTTGCCGATAGAAGTTGAGTATAAGGCTTATTGGGCAATGAAGGCCCTAAACTTTGATTTGGCAAGAGTGGGTAAGAAGAGAAAGCTTGACCTAGTGAAGTTGGAAGAGCTTAGATTAAAGGTGTATGAGAACGCCAAACTTTATAAGGATAAGATGAAGAGAATTCATGATAGACACATTCTTAAGAAGTCATTCTCTCCCTCCAATAATGTTTGTTTATTTAACTCGCATTTGAAGCTCTTTCCAAATAAACTCAAGACACGATGCTATGGTCATTATGAGGTCTTGGTTGTCTACTCTTCCAAAGCAATCAAGATCAAGGATTTGAATGATGGCTAAGAGTTAACGATGAATTGGCAGCACCTGAAGCATGCATATGATCTGATTATGACTCATGTAAGGACTTTAGTACCTCAGGATCCCATCTATAAAGATTGAAGATGAAAAGGTGATAGCCTAGCTAACGGCGTGGTGGTTAGCACTACTAGGAGGCAACCTAGGTTAAATTTTGTCAATTTCATTCCTTGTTTCATTTTCTTTTCATGTCCTTTCTTTTCTTTCCACCCATGCAAAGTGTTAAATCCCAAGTTCTTTTCCCATAGGGTATAACTTTGTTTATTATTTGCACATACTAATGCGAGCTTGCATTGGCTATGCTACTAACCTTGTGCTTTGTGAGTGTTTGTGGTTTGTTGAGTAACAGGGTTAGTAGTTAGATAATTAATCATTAGCATGGAGAGCTTTGAAAAGAACGCAAGGTTGTATCAATCCTTTCTCCACTTGCTCCCCATTTTTCTACTCGATCCCTATCACCTTTGCTTACTTTGGGTTGATTATTTGCTTGTTGATGTGATTTGTCTATTTGATTGAGGACAAGCTAAGCTTAAGTGCGGGAGTATGGGAGTTTTGCTCTTATTGTTTTATGCTTTATTAGGTAGATTGCATTATGTTGTTAAAACTGGTGAATATTTTTCAATTTTTGATGCATATAAAGTTGTTTATTTCTTGGTTGATTCTTGTGTTGGCTATTGTGATTTACTCAATTGATTGGTGAAAATGAGTTTGCATTGTGGGAAGTGAATAAAGTTGGGGGAAACCCGAGTCTTGGAGGGAATGCCCTTGAAAGTTGTTAGGAGTGAGTATCTTTAAGAATGCTTCTTGTAGCCACCTTATAGCTTGGTAGAAAAGAGTGTTGAAAAAGGATTGTTAATGTGAGTGCCCCTTCATTGATTGGTTCTTCTTGATGTACCTTAGCCTTTCTTTTTCTCTTCTTTTTATGTGAATGAAATGCAAAAATGTGAAAAATCCAAAAAAACTTAGATTGAAAAAAATCAAAAAAAATTGAAAAAGAGAAAAAGATAAAGAAAAAAGTTCTTTGAATAAGTGCACAAGTGACACAATATCAACTTATCACAAGCTATCCTCTCTGTTGATATATGAATATGGCTTTTATAAGCCATGCATTTGTATATTCTTTCTCTTCTTGTCTTTGAGGCTTTGTGTTCGTTGGAGAGGCCATGTTAGTTAGGGGGCACAAAGTATCAACATCTCGTGTGCATGAGTCAAAATCCTAGGCTTGTGGTGGATTGGATACTCGGGAAGTTCCCTATAAGGTGTGAGGCCCTTTATGAGTAGAGGGAGGATCCAAAGATGCTTGAGGATTTGTCTACAATAGAAATGACCCCTATATGCTCCTTAGGTTCACCTTGATAGTGAGTTTATCTCTTTGGCAATCCGTATCAACTTTAGAGATAAACTTAGGTTTGGGCTTGCTTGAGGACAAGCAAGGAGAAGGTAAGGGGAGTTGATGTGCTTTATTTTTGTGTGTTTTTGTGTTGTTATTTGCTTATGTTTTAGAGGTGTTATGAGCTTACATGGTTGCATTATTGTAGTACATATGATAGAATTAGGCTTAAATGTATACAATTGTATATAGTTGAGTTTAACATAAAAGCTACACTAATTGTGTGTTTTTGATGATTTAGGTGAGTTGTAGGTCAATGCCGAGCTTGGATGATGATGGGTGTTGAAGCTAGAAGGTGCATAGGTCATAGGGAGAAGACCAAAGGCCAAAATGATGCAGTTTTGGAGCAAAACTGTAAAACCGGTCAACCGCCTCACCATAGAAACAGAATGAGTTTTGTTAGTTGCCCTCTCTCAAGAGCCGGTCGATCAGTTCAGTCGACCAATGACTCCAGAGAGCAGCCCTCTTTTGTTAGTCACCTATTCCCCAAAGCTTGTCAACCTAAGATGTGCTACAAAACTTATAAATAGGACCCGATTTTTTAATGTACTTTTAAGAATCCATTCACACACACTTCACATCCACTTTACACACATACTAAGGCCTACATCACCCATCTCAAACACACACATTATCACATACACCCACTTAGATCTAAACTCTTTTGAAGGATTTTAACAATATTTGGTGAGGGATTTGCTTAAGATTGTATAAGAACAAGCTAGGATGAAAAGGGAGTTTCCTCATTACTGTTTCATTCTATTTATTTTGATGTTTGAGTAGATTAGATTAGGGTGACTAAGCTTGTGTAATGGCTGAATTTTATACTCTATGTTATGGGATTTTCCATGGCTTATATATATACATACTTTGTTGTTCTTGTGAATGGTTTTTTCTCAGTATATGTCTATATGTTTGATTAATTGCCTAGATAAGTAGTATGCGTATCAATTGGAGTTTATTTGCTATAGAACACCTACAATATATCTAATGTGCATATCTATGTGTTTATTCATGGATTATATGAAGTGGGTTTGCTATGTTCATATTTATGTGAGTATAAGCATGCTTTATGGTGAATAAAACTCCCATCTTGCTTAAATGTTGGTACACACATCCTTATAATGGTGTAAATCAAACCTGGTAATGTTTAGTAGTGCATAGGTTGACATATTCACAACACCTTGGCCTAGAACATGTGGGATTGTGTTTATTAGACATCAACCCGCTTTAGTGTCATTAGAGTGATGTTGCACAAGTTAGGACTAGCCTAGTTTGAGATCCTTTAGCTTTAAATCCAGCTAATATGACTCCGAGTGGGGTTTAGTTAGCCTTAGTGACCTTAGGTCTTGGTTTTAAATCCAACCAATGGTCTAGGAATGAGGGTAAGATCGTTCTAGGACACCTAAGTAGCTTTCTAGTCTCTCCTATGGCCTTAGGTACATAAGGACCATGACATAGCTTTAAGTCTGCACACTTAGAAATTGACCTATATCGAGTCCTAAGGATTAATTAGGATACTATCTAGCGACCTAGTATTAGAGCATCACATAGATAAGCGAATTCCCTTAATCCTATAGCATACAAGTTGAGAATTACCTATTAGCAAGCGCAAGTCACCCTAATACATTTCCATTGTTTAAATCACTTTAAGATTAGCTTAATTCCCATTTTCCTATTCCTGGTCTCAAAGTGTAATTCCTTTTTTCCTTCATTTATCTCCTTATGATCCAAAAAGTACAAAAATATGCATAGTCTAGGTTTCATTTTAGGCATATTCTATAGCACACGTGCATAGGATTCCTTCCACATATTAGCTTCCCTGTGGTTCAACACCTGCACTTATACACACTATATTGCACGATTCATAAGCTTGCGGGTCTTTTAAGGCTTGCACCTTAGAGGCACATTAGTTACTTGATGGATATACTTAGTTGCTCTCGTCTAGGCTCTTAATTAACCTCCTAATGGAACCCTAGGACTCAGTGAGGTCTGTCCCTAGGCACGTCTGCCTAAAGCTAAGGCGTGCTCCTTATGAACCTATGCATTAGGGTTAGCTAATTAGGATTCAAAGTGACTTAAATCAATCTAACCCTAGTGTCTAGTCCACTAATTAGTTCCCTAACCTCCTAATGGAACCCTAGGACTCGGTACGGGTCCTTTCTAGGCACATCTACCTAGAGCTATGGCATGGTCCTTATGAACCTAGGCATTAGGGCTGCCTAGTTAGGATTTTAGGTGACTTAGATCAGTCTGACCCTAGCGTTTATTCCACTAATTAGTTCCCTAATTTATCCCTAGGACTCGATGCGAATCCGTCCCTAAGCCCATCTACCCAGAGTTACGGCGTCATCCTTGTGAACCTAAGGCCATAAGGTCGACTAACTAGCTTCCTAAGTGATCTAAGGTTATCTAAACCTATTTCGACACCTATTGGCTAGATTTAAAACCAAAGAGGACTCGACCTAGGCTAGTTACTAGTTACTAATTATCACAATCCTTATCACAATAGTAGAAATTAGCGATTGAGTGTAAAGCATACGCATCTAGGGCATGGCATTCTAGAATATCCCAGCATAATTTATTACTAAGGACATAGGCACACTTCGATTACACCAATTTAAGCAATAGTACCCACATGTAAGCAACAGAAGTTGTTTATGCTATTAAGTATGCAAACACACACATAGACATGTATATAAGCATACCTACTTCATGTAATCACCACACAAAAACATAGACATGCTATCATAATGATTTAGAGATGGTTAATCGCATAATAGACTTCAACATATATAAGCAACATCCTTGAAGCTTTTTTACAAACACATAGACATGTAAATTTACTATTGAAACCCCTAAGCACAAGCATATATATATATATATATATATACACACACACACACAAATCCATCAAATACCTTATAAAAGAGTAATAATCAATCCATAATATAAGATATAAACACCCTACATACTCTACTTATACATATATAAGAAATAGACCCTTCTATCTAAAGCTAGTCTTTTACAATCTATGAGCATGAGCCCAAATCTTGTGTTTGATCCTTCTAGATGCTTGATTCAAAGGTGTTTTTGTGTATGGAAGAGTATGTGTGAGATAGGTGAGTTAAGGTTTGGTACATGAGAAGTTAGGTGCGAAGTGTATGTGCATGGATGATTAAAAGTTCTCTCCAGTTGTTGAAATATCGAGCCCTACTTATAGTTGTTTGTGGTGCTACCGTTTGACCCTACCGGTCAGCCGATAACTGGGGAAGGTTGACAAGTATTTTCCTCTATTCTCTGGAATAATTGGCTGGTTAGTAAGGTTAGCGGGTACACTCGACCAGCATAGCTATTCTTCTCTGAATCTACCGGCATCAGACTATACTTCAAGGGGGCTAACCGATTCTCTTCTCAACCTTCCATCTTCATTTTCCTTGCTTCTGGCCTTTACCTCGTGACCAGTACACCTTCTATCTTCATTGCCCACTGTCTTGCAAGCTTGTCATTAACTCAAGACTTACCTAAATCATCAAAAATAATCTATTAGTGTAGCGTTTATCTGTAAAAATTAGCTATAAACAATTATCAACGCTTATGCACAAATATAACATAAATGCTTCACTAAGGCTATCTATAAAGCAAAAATCACCTCAAAATAAGTATAAGTATATAATGCAAATACACACACGAAACCAACACATTAAGCATCTTTTCTTATATTATCTTTTGTTGCTTACATTTGCCTATATTGAAGTACAACAAACTTATCCATGGCTTAGCTCCTCTAATGTACTTATTTAGTTCTCCTTGCCAATAGTAGTTTAACTAGTTGTGAGAATATAAAAGGGCAGATGAGATTATTTGCCAAAAATAAAGTAGTTGATTTAGTAGCATGGGCTGCAATAAGGGCCTTGTGTCATTATGTTAATAAAAAAAGGCTCGGTGGTATGTTAACGAGTTGGTCCACTACAGCATAAGTTTAAGGACTTGAGAATGGAACAAGAAAAGGGGAAACTCAATCGTCTTCCCAAAAAAATGCAACACCAATGGATGGCATAGCCTTAAAAGTTAAAGGCGAGCTTCAAATAAGGAAGTGCTTACGGGAAGGAAAGGACAAACAACAAGGAAGGAATGTTTCATTGATTAAGAAGAAAGTCTGATTCCACTTGGCAGCATGTTAAGGAGAACCCTTATGCATAATGATCTTTGGGTAGACTACCAACCAAGGATCCAAGGTAAAGTCTTGTCAAGATTATGCATTGCCTTTCCATGCAAGCCTAAATTATTTGTTCACAAATGCAAAATTATGAATATCTTATGAGTTTCATTCATTTAGATGTTCTCCCCATTGGACAAAAAAATCCACTTAGATTTAGACTTGTAAATTATTTTGTTTTTTTTTAATCTATTAAACCCCTTTCTAAACTATACAAGCTTCTTATAAAGCATATGACTTTTTTAGTGTAGATGATGAGATCTATACAAACGGATCTTGTCGTACAATAAAGTACCACATGTATGGATATATGAGTCCAAACTTACCAAATTACTCTTGTTATGGTCTTCTATATCTTAAGCTTTCTGGTTCTATTATATAGCTTATGTTCTTCATATAACATTCAAACTAAATGATTTTATAAAATTAGATTGATACTTCTAAATATTATGGATAATGTAGGTTATATCTCAATCTTTCTTACTTGTTTTAATGTTACGGATAGTCTTTTATTTTTGTTGCATTTGGCAAACTCTCTCATCCTTCAAACTTGCCAAATTGCTCTTGTTATGGTCTTCTATATCTTAAGCTTTCTGGTTCTATTATATAGCTTATGTTCTTCACATAACATTCAAACTAAATGATTTTATAAAATTAGATTGATACTTCTAAATATTATGGATAATGTAGGTTCTATCTCAATCTCTCTTACTTGTTTTAATGTTACGGATAGTCTTTTATTTTTGTTGCATTTGGCAAACTCTCTCATCTTTCAAATGTGACATTTTAGACTTTTGATCTAACATATTGTTATTATCTTTAGTACTTAAAAAGAAATCTGTTAAAAGAAATGAAAATGTCATACAATTGTCACATGCTTGCCTAATATCATTTTTTCAAAGGTTAAATTATCACAAATTGTGTAACATACTTTTTGAAATATATATATACACATAGAACATACACTCGCTGGAGGAAATGACACCATAATTTTACACATCAAATTTTTAAGTAGATGAGAGTTTGACATGTTAGTATGAAAATATTAATGTACAAGAAATGTTCTTTTATTAATTTGTTGGATATTGTTTGATAACTCATAGATGTATTTCTAGTTACTTTAGCAAAACCGTGAATGATACTAAATGCTATGTATATATACATGAACATAATACCAAGTGATACCTGCAGTTGTCCTTGTTTTTATGTTAAAATATTACCATAAATAAGTTTTAGTATTCGCAATACAGATAGTAAATTGAGTTAGTGTTTCGTTTTTCTTTTTTCTTTTTTAACTTATTTCATGTTGTTATACAACTAAAGAGTGACCTAAAATCAATACTTTCCCACACTGTTGCTAAGAATCCTCCTTCAAATTATTAATTCCATCTTACTGTGCCTATTGGATTGATAATGGACAAACGTGGACAATTAAGGCTTGATTCCTAAAAAGGAAGTAAATGTATGACTACAACATATAGACTCCTGAATCTACAATTAAAATCCCTAAAATTGCATGAACTTAGTCTTGCAAACAATTTATCCCATGTTAGAATGAAACAAAATATTCTGCAATTAACACTGACTAGGGAAAAGAAACGGTCCGACTTCCAGGAAGGACACTGGGTCAGATTCACAAAATCATACGAGGGTGTACTTTTTGGTAATCTTGTAACAAATTTGTGTAAAAGATCTCATTCCATGCATCTGGGACTCCTGGTAAGCACCAATGGATACAATCAGCATAAGTTAATGGATGCGACCTTTGTTCTTTAGTCAAGAGTTTGCCTCTATATTCTCCAAAAACTGAAGAATGAGCATCTTTTCTGTACTCAGACATCTGTGTAATGTTTAAAAATCTTACATTGGCTTCCATTTTTCCTATAACATCCTTCACAATTTTATTGATGTCACGATTCGAACTGATTCCCCAGTGTGGCCTTTCAAGGGGATACGACTCATTGAAGCAGTTTCCGTCACTTCCGGCCTTCCATTCCCAGCTCCTACCAGATGTACGTACGCAAAAGTAAACTAACTAATTACCAATCAATGATTTCCCTTCCATGGTGGGTTTGGGGTGTGCCTAGCTAGGAAAAGATATAAATAAGATTTTACTAATCAGTGCATGCATACTTACCACAGATGACTTGGAGACATGGTCAAGAAGAATACTTTCTGGATGTCATGGTTGATGTGAGAGTCAATCCATTTTGCCCAAGTCTCCAATGCCAATCTGAATGCAGTGATCACATTATATTCTCGTACCTTCTCAGATCCATACCTGAGTCAACAATGTCAATGAAGAAAATTAAACAGCAGTAAGTTCTGAGTTATATATATGATTGCATGTTTTTTACTACGACTAGAGGTGAAGGAACAGATAGACGTGATCCTATATATGCTAATAATAGTAGTATATTCTTGAGAAAACCTTTAAAATGAACATGCATCCGTCAGAACAACTGGATGCTATTGTTGTTACACCTGCTAGTCGCCATCACTGTCCTCTTTTAGTGGAATACACATACTTTTTAGCAGTTTCGCACATTGTTCTAGACCATTTAGAACTTAGCCCTATATTCTGCTTATACCTTGTTGGATCTATATATTCCCATTAATAAATTAGTGATCAGAAAGAATCTTTCTTCACTTGAACAAAAATAAGAATAAGAAGTGCTCCGTCAAGTACACAAGTAGGTAATGGAGTTGATAACAAGTTAAAGAACACACGTTGCATTGATCAAAGGTGGATTGTTCCATGAGGTCTGGAAAATCCACCACACATAGGTGTTGAATACCAGAATATCAACTCCTTCCCACTGTTTGCCATGCTTAGCTATGGAATCAAGCTTGATCTCACGATTTAGCACAGTATGATGTTCTGGGATATCTGAGATAGACTCAACAAGGAATGGAGCCCAGTAAAACTCAATTGTTGCATTGAACTCCTGCAAATGAAAAACTAATATTATTGAACTTACACAACTTCACAAATTGTGCTAAAATTCACTGACTAACATGAAGCCACAATTAGTCAACTTCACGAGTATTGGTGTTAGGTGCAATAACTCGAATACTTATGATGTACTGATCTTGAAATGTATGTATAGCTTATTCATATGGGATAATTGGATTATCCAAAGTTCTCCTTCAAGTGTATCCCATGATTTATGTTGACAACACATTGATTTGTAGGAAAAGTAGTGAATCTCGAGAAGCTACATAAATAGGTCAAATATCAACTTAAACGTTTGAATCAAAGCTTAACTTTAATTCCATATTAATGTAAATGTGTAGCAATGAAATTCTCTCACTCCATTTCATGGCTTGCTCCATTTTCATGGTTGGCCATGAACCCTTGAACCTCTAAAGACGGCCCACACCCTTAGCATAACGAAACAAGGCTAACCGTCTTTTTCGCTCCCATGGTCATTCTGGAATTGTCTTTGAACAAATGTCTACAAATGTTCTCCTTCTCCAAGCGCCCTTATAATGTTGTAATGCCAATTAGAATCTTTTTGTCTCGCCACTTTATGACTAACCCAACTAAAAGTGTAAAGTACTTATCCCTACGTGGTCTTCCTCTAGGCCTATTTCCATAGTGAGACTTGCTCACATTACATGTGTTCTATCTTAAAATAATTAGTGTTATATATGTGGAGGGAGTAATCAAGTAATCAGAAACTTATGTACTACTGGTGCAATTTACAATTTCTTGTGAGACAATCGAATTCTCCGAGATTCAAGGGTGAAAATTTGTTTATTGTTGTATATGGTGAAGTAATTTGGAGTAGAACATGTACCTCGACAATAAAAATTTTCCTGGGAGGGACTATTCTATAAGATTTCTTTCCATCTGGGATGACAGATTGTACTAAACATATCAACGATTCGTACATATTTCGATGCAATGAGTCCCCTATCAACATCATCCGTTTGTTCCTCAGAATTTCCAGCAATTTGAAACCATCGAACCTGAAAGAACATTTCCGTGGACTCTATCAGGTTCTGCATAACAAATTCTTCAAGGGCCTGGAACATAATTGGAGGATCCAGAAAATGTAATGATTCTGTTATTTTTCTTTTCTTTTTTTCACTTTCTCATGATATATCAATTATGCAAAAGATGATGTTGATTGCAACAATCTATTTAATCCAAATGCTTGGGTCGATATTAGTACTCCCTTTGCCCTAGTCTCCTAGACATATATCAAGATTGGTCTTTACTTTGTCAACTTTCACATTATATATATATATATATATATATATATATATATAGACACACACACAATGCTGATTGCTTTGCTTTCTCAGAATATATTGTACAATATTGATTGTCTACTTCCATTTGATTATTAAAGTTTCTCCTAGTATTTCTTCATGTTATCATCACTTAGAAATGGATCGTGTTGCGATATGTATCTTTTCAACTGTCTAATAATAATAATAATAACAATTTAACCATATGTTTGAGAAATTTAATATCAGATATAAAAGTTCTTATAATAAGAAAAACAGAAAAAAATAAAGAAATAAAGAGGTGACATATCGCATCTACACCACTCAAAAGGTGGCCTTACATACCTAGGTAGTGTGCATCCGTTAGGCTGCCACCTCCAATTTTGATAAACAGAATCAGGCCTCCCATTTTTTTGGCAAGTGACCTGCATAAGCAAGTAAGGGCAACTCTCTTCTTTGTAAAGAGGATAACTAACATTGTCCCATACCCATTTGCCTTCAAATAGATTGCAATTAGCATCTTTGATAATCACCTTGCTCTCCTGATTCACCAAGCCTGGTCTCCTCATCATATTTTCAATTACAAAACGCAATGTTCCGAATAGAACAACAAAAGCCACAGCAACAACCAAAATTATCAACTGGAGCTTGCGAGAGTTGGAAGTTGTCTTTTGACTGCGCATTGTTTGACCAAAAGCTCAGAAAATATGTTGTATGTACTAATCCAATGAACTTCGTGCATCCTACTGCCTTTTTCTTTTTTCTTTTTTTAATTCTTTTTCAAGTTTGTCCACACAAGGGAGTCGTAGCTTGCATTAAATACTTAAGAAAGAAGATAGAGAGAGAATATTTAACCAATAGTGGAATTAATATAAGTTAATTGAAAAAGTCATAACCTACAAGAGTTAATGCTTTATTTGGAATGAGCTCAAAATAAAGCACTTGTCTTACTTGTAGTTTTAATCTAAAAGGTACTGTTTCTTTTGAGTTTATTATAAGTAACTTTTAATGAATTTTTATTTCTAAATATAAGAATTAAAATAAATTGCCGTTACTTATATTTTAGGAACTAACAAAATTTTCAACAAAATTTTTATTTTTTATTATACCCTTACTGAAATAATTTTATTATATCAAATATTTATTACTTATGGGAAACTTATTAGATGAGATAATTTTCAATTTTAAAATAAACACATTCCAACCGTATCTTGTGCTTGCCGCTTACTTGCTGCCTAGTCTATTGATTAAGATATGGATATTGCAGATGATGATTTAGATTGCACTTCTACTAATACACCTACCTTTGCTTTCACCAACTAAAGGAAAAGGAACTGCTGGCTTTTGACTCTCCGGCCCAAGCCTTGACCTCTGAAAACAACATCTCCATTGCCTAAGGCAGGGTTCATGGTAGTAGTATTATCAATGTTGGGTCCTATAGTCGAGCTGATAAAGATTTCTCTCATAAGATCTACAAGAAATCCTTTACACTACAACGTCTTTTTGGCTTTCTCTTCTATGATAAATCACCTATAACTAGGATGTGGAGTACTATTTAATGGGCAAGTACTAATCAAGGTTTAATTGAGACTAATCAAAGCTAGTATGTGTTTTAGGTTTTCTTAGTGAAAATTATTGTAGACCTATTTTTACATACAAAATAGGTACACCTTGGGTTTTGCCAATGTCTACTATTTACAATTTATGCAATCCTAGAAAAGTAAAGTCCTAAGAATATTATTGCTTTCAATAATGCTCTCCTTTCTTTTCTACAATAGGAATATTCTCTATACATAGGTCATCCAAAATATTCCATCCTCCAACAACCAAAATATCTAAATCCATGTGCTGTCCACTTATACCATTAAGATGTCTATAAGTTAAATGAGAAAATCATAGATTATAAAATTCTTTTCCTAATTACTAACTTATATTTTATTTAACTCACATAATTACCCTTGCTCAATTAATTTCATCAAATAACTACATGGTTAGTGGTGGGACCAAAAGACATAATTATCCTTGATTCTCAAAATGACCAAAATTCCCTACTTACAACTTTGGTGACATTAAGACCATTTTGAGCTTGGTCTATTCCACAAAAAGACCAAAGTTATACTACCAGGATCATCGCCAACATTATAGAAGCTCATCACAAGAAGTGACCTTTGCCTCTAACCAATTGAGTCAAATGACCAAAATGCCCCTCTATGTATACTCGTAGACATGGCCAACCCTTTACATGTACCATCACTTTCAAGGCCACATCTCAACCTAGAAATCTCTAGTCCAAAGGAATAATCATCTGATGCATCTCTCGAGTGCAAGCTCTAAAGACCTGCAAGCACATGGATCAATATAGTATAGTGTGTGCAAGAACGGGTGTCGAACCACAGGGAGAATATGTTGTGAGATGAATTCTACGTGTGTGTTATAGAGTGTGCCTAAACAAAAAAGAAACCTAAGCTATCTATTTTTGGGATTTTGAATTTTGAATGGTCGGGAGCTCTAACTAAAACGAATTAAACTAAACTATGGGAATGGAAAGTGGAGACAAGCTATCTAGAGAGAACTAACAAATGGAAGGGATTACGGTGACATCTACTTGTTAATGGGTGATCTTAGATTCCAATACTATCGGATTACATGGAGTGGCTTACTCATCAATTGCTCTTTTACTAGGTTGCTAAGTAAATGTCCTAATTTCTTCATAGGACTCAGTATGGGTTCGTCCGTAGGTGGCACCTCCTAGAGCTACGGCGTGGTCCTTATGACCTAGGGCCTTAAGAGTGACTAACTAGCTTCCTAGGTGACCTAGAACAAACCTACCCTAGTACCTAAATTATTGGCTGGATTTAAAGCCAAGACCTAGTGTTTCTAGAGTTGACTAAATCTAACCGGAAACCTATTGGCCGGATTTAAAGCCACAGGAGACTCGATTTAAACTAGCCTTTAATTGTGCTTCATCATTCTAGGGTCACAATAGCGGGATTTGACTTATTAACACATTTATACATGTTCTAAGCCAAGGTGTTTGCGAATAAAGGGACTTATTCGACTACCAAACATCGTCATGCTTGGATTACACCATTAAAAGCACTTTTGAACCAAAATGTATGCAATATTGAGGTCATATTTACTACTAGGCATGCAAACATACACATGGACGTGAATATAAGCATTACCCACTTCATAAGATCCACACATAAATACATAGACATGATTATAGAATGGACAAAAGGTGTTTAGTAGCAAATAGACTCCAATTTATACATATGCAACGCTCATAGGTATATTATCAAACACCTAGACTTGTATTGAACAATAGCCATTGAAACAAGAAAAACATAGCATATGTATATACATTAAGCAATTGAATCCCATAATATAGAAGTAAAGAATTAACCCATTACACAAGTGTCATCACCCTAAACAAATCTACTCAAACATAATATAATAGAGGATGAAAGAGAAAAGAGAAAACTCCCCTTCCATCCTAGCAATTCTTGTACAAAATCCTTGGGTAGCCTTTGATCCAAGTGTTTGAATCTCTCCAAATGAACTTAAGACTAGGTGATAGGTGAAAAGCGTGTGTGTGTGTTGGAGGTTGGTGAAAGAGGAATTAGGGTTTGAGATATGGGTGTGAAAGAATATGACTTAATTAATTACACAATGACCAAAAGCGGGCTTATATAGCTAATTTCTGCGACCACTAAAACACTCTACTAGTGCACCGGTACTAAAGGCCTTCTATTCCGGTAGATGAAGCTTGCTCTCTATTTTTGGCAAAATAGTGAATTGGTGCACTGGTTCCAAAGGCCCTCTATTCCAGTAGTAGAAATATGCTTTCTGCTTTTGGCAGAATAGTGATCCGGTACTTCGGTACTTTGAAGCCAGTGTTCCGATAGTGTCTCTTTGCTCTCTTTTAGCTCTGTTTTGCTTCCAATTGTCTTGAACTTTGTCCGGAAGCCTCCAAACTTGATTTTCTTCCACTTTTCATCTTCAATTATGCTTCCAATCCTTGCTCAAACCATCTCCCTCTTCGTTGATCTTCAAACAATCCTCAATCTCACCTATAACATCTAAAACAAGCCATTAATGTAGCATTTACCCTTTAAACTCAACTATGCATAGTTGTATAAACTTATGCCCACACCTAGCACAAGTACTACATTAATGCAAATATTAAGCTGAAAGCACCTCCAAAACATAGACAAATAACACTTCAAACACACACAAAAACACAACACATCATAATCCACTAGTTATGAATCTCTTAATTTATAAAGCAATCCATAAATCAAATAACCGATATACGCCTAGAGGGTAATATCACTAGATCTAAATTTAGATGATTAAGCAAACAAATCCAAACATATAGATTCCACTATCGGATATGTATGTCCAAAACAATTAGAATACAACACCCAATGTATGGGGCAAGAGACCTATTCACATTGAAATCTTTCTTATGGTGTTGTTTGCTCAAGAAAACCTTCACCAGGCCGCACACTTAGGGCCAAAGTCTTGGCTAGGTACATATGGAGTATTAAGGGCGAACCTTACATGATGCCTTTCTAGCTTGGGAGTTTATGCAGACAATTTTATGACTGTGGGTTCTTTATCTCTTGGCTTGATCTTCGTCTAGGGACTTTGTAAAGAACAAAATATGGGCTGCTTAATTGTAACGAAAACCAAACTAGAAATCAAAGCAAAAACAACATAATCACCATGAACCCAAAGAATAAGCTTTCATGACAATCAGAGAAACGATCTAGAATAACATGGACCCTTAAACAATTGGATTGAACACAAAGTAAAGGTTTACCAAAACACACCACAAAGTTAATTACAGCGAATCATTTCTGCCATAAACCTATTGTAGCTCGAATAAAAGTAGGGCCAAGCCGCAAAACTAATTGCAGCTAAAGCTAGAGAGGTCATAAACTTAATTACTACAAAGCCACAAAATGAGTTACAGCAGAAAAGGAAAAATGTAGGCCATAAAGTGAACTACCATGATTTTTGGGATATAACTAAGCTAATGTTATGCTAACTAAGACTAAGCTATGAGCTAAACTAAAGATATGACTAAGCTATGGAACTATGGAGCTATGAAGTTAAGAATCTACGAGATAGATATAGGATTAATGCGTGGTGGTTGTGGAACTACTTTTCTCCTTGGTCTCAACCATCTTTTATAGTTGCTACATCTGAAATCTTCACGCTTGGCTAATGACTCTGGTGTCCTCTAGTTGTTTAAGCTGATCGAGTTCCTTGTTCTACTGTCGTTCTTTTTATTTTGGTGCTACACATTTTATCAGACTTAGTCTTCCGTATTCGAATTGAGCACGTGCTTGCCATGGGCCATCTTATTTTCCTCTGGTCGAAGTTCGGCCTTAAAATCAAAGTAGGCAATGACGTCAGCCTTGGACTTTTATCGTCCTGCTTCCTTTGACCACTCGGTTGTTTACTTGCGGACTTTTTGACGTAGTTCCCTTTGTCTTAAATTCTCGCCCCTCAACTATTAGACCGACTGATTGTAGATTTTGGGAGTAAATAATGCTCCCTATAAGTTGTTCGAATGACATAGGGGATTTTGAACTACTTATGATCTCAATCACGTGGCCTATGTCTCCAGAACGATTGACCTTCCATATACCATATATCATGTGATTCGCTCAATACAAAATTTGTTTGTTATATTAAATACACGTCACAGCCTGTCGACCACAATTACTCTGTTTTGCTAACCAAGAGCCTCCACGTGTCCTATAAACTTACCACTGCACATCTCTTTCAGCATTGAGCCCTGTGAGCGAATTTGACGTCTTTACGTCTTTTGAGTAATTTCATGATTATAGAACACTATCTCTAATTCCTAGATTACGTGGAGTGGATCACAACAAACTAATCGTCGCCCTAACCCTTTAAAGAGCCTCCTCTAGGTGATCCAATTCTCTTGCCCATGCAGTCTCATTCATACATACTGCCTCAATCTCAACTCCCTTTTCAACTTAAGATGACTAGTAGACAACGAGACCTATACATCTATCTCCCTCACATGATGATCTCAAGTAGGTATACTTAGGTGCCTTCTTGCTTTCTATCTCTCAGAGTACTCACCCTCTCCAACCTTGCAAGAACTAGTTAAAAAGCTTCTGACACTCCTTCACCTGTAACAACTTTCTGCGAACATATGGTGATGCACGCTAATTAAGCACTAAGTCTTAATTAAAAGCTTGCAAGTGTACAGGTTGTGTAGTCTAATGTGCAAGAGCAGGGTCAACCCCTCAAGAAGGCTAGAAATAGGGAAGAAAAGCTAAGTGTATGTCCTAGAAAGCTAGGAAGAAAACAAGCTAACTTAGAATTCTTTTCAGTTATTTTAGATATAAAGGGAGCTCAAGATAAATTAAACTAATGTAAACTAAAGGAAGTAAAAGTAAGGGAAGAAACAAGCTACTAAAAAGGGAATCGACACAAGCAATGGGGCAATGAGTGAAATCCACTTAACTATGAGTGATTTGGGTACTAACTTTGCTATGGGATTAACTTTGATGGTTTGCTCTAAAAGGGGATGCTTTACAATCCCTAGAACTCGATGCGGGTCTATCTCTAGCTGATAGCTACCTAGAAGCATAGCGTGCTCCTTATAAACTAGGGTGATTAGCTAATTGCGTTCCTAGGTGATGGTAATTGGTCTTACCCAAGCTTCTAACTCATTGGTTGGGTTTAAAGCCAAGAACTAGGCCTCCTAAGTTCAATTAAGCTAGCCCGACACCTATTGGCTGGGTTTAAAGCTAAAGGAGACTAAACTAGACCTAATTATTAATGAACCATCAACCATAGCATCACACAAGTGGGGTTTGGCAATAAAGCACATCATACATGTTCTTAAGCATGGTACGAATGAATATAAAGGATATTCTAGCCTTAAACACAAACATATTTAGGTCATACCAATTTAGGCATTAGAATCCAACATGTATGCCATAGAAACTAAAATTGCTATTAAGGAATTTAAATATACATATAGACATGCATAGTTACAAGACCCACTTCATAGAATCACTACATAAACTCCTGGACATGCTCATACAATGATTTAGAAGTCTTAAATAGCAATCAAGCCTTTAAATATATATTCTTTTTCACCTAGGCATATCAACAAACACTTGGACAAGTATGTAAATAGCCATTCAAACATTAGAAGCAAACATATACATATATATATGTATGTGTGTGTGTGTATATGTTAAACCATCAAAATCTCATAGCAAAGTAGTCTTTAATCAACTTATAATACAGGCTTCAATCACCTATAAAAGATCTACAAGCTTCAATCACCCATAAAAAGTCTATTCTAGCATAGAGAAAACTAAGTACAAAAAGAGAAAGATGAACCTCCCTTTCATACTTAGCTTTACTCTAGAAATCCTTATCTTAATCTTGTAATTACAAGTGTTAAAACCCTAATTACAAGCTTGGATCTAGGTGTATTTGTGTGTGGTTTAGTGCATGAGAGGTGGGAGAGTAAGGGTTTTGTGTGTGTGTAATGTGGGTATGAAAATGGGTTCAAAGGATTGCTCAAAATATGCTAAAAAGTGCTTAAATACAGCAAAATTCGCGACATGTCGGTGGACTTGGCCAATCGACCCACCTAGCACTTAGGTCAACTGGCCTAAGGGCTTAAGCTACTAGTTGGTTGGTTGACCATTCTAGAACATGGGTCGATCGGCCAAGTCAGCACCCTGGCTAATTTTGCACGCTTTATTCCCGTTTTGCTCCGATTGTACTTTTCTTTGCCCGGTTGCCTCCAAAAGCTCCTTTTATGCTTCTTCCACGTCCCGAACACATCTAGCTTGGCTCCATCATCAAATCATCATTGATTCAAGCCCTAAACTATAACCTAACTTCACTAAACATAAGAAAGAAACATGCATTAGTGTAGCATTTATCTTTAAACTATGATTAAGCTTGTCTCTAGTATAAGTAATACACTAATGCATCTATTAAAGGTTAAAACACATCCAAAACATAAGTAATTGACAATGCAAACACAAACAAAAACAAAACACATCGTATGGCTCTCTATTAAGCACAAACTCTTGATCAGGTACACATCCCTATCTTGTCCACTATTTACTCTCAACATTCTTTCACGCAACTCCTTACTTCCTTATATCCTTCAAATCCTAGAATATGAACTTGAAGATCTCTTCTAAGACCCTGCCGCTTATCTCACTGCTCACTGAAGATTTTCTATCTAGGACCTATTTGGCCTCTTTCATTGCCAATACCTCAACAACTCGCCCATCATAGTACCTAACCTTGGTCATTCTCTGGCAGTGATTCTCAAAACCATAAGAGTTGTTGCATCAATGCCACTGAGCACCTTGTGCTTCTCTCCAAGTCTCACTTATTGCCTTAATGCTTTCGGCCTTTTCTATCCAGGACCTATTTGGCCTCTTTCATTACCGATATCTCAACAACTCACCCATCACGATACCTGAGATAGCTGACCCTGGTCATTCTCTGGCAATGATTATTAAAACCATAAGAGTTGTTGCATTAATGCCACTCAGCATTTGTGCTTCTCTCCAAGTTTCACTCATTTCATTAATGCTCTCGACCTCATCATCAGTTGTTTAGAACCTCTTATAAACTCTCCTCCACTTCAATCTGCCGCCAGCTCTGTAAGGACTGAGTTTGATGAACTGTTTACTCATTGCTTTCAAGCTCACATGACCCTTTGTTGCATTCGGCAAGATAGAGAAAAGTTTTCCTTTAAGGTAGTTGAACTTGACCGTCTCTTGAAATGCCAGGCAACGAGCGACCATCAACAGATGGCCTTCGTAACTAACTATTTCAATCTTCACAAAGCTATCTATGCTCGTATCCTTTGTCCTTTAGCTGGGATCAAGAGGCCTTCAGTGCCACTGACTGCTTTTTCACTCTTGAAAAGGAAAGGAGGATCCTTGCTCAAGATCTTCTTGATAAACTTCCCCACTCCAGGTTACTATTGTGAAGACTATCTTTCGTCCCCTTTTGCCTGTTTTGGCCCTTTCCCTGGCCACTCCTTGCAAGTTAGTCTAACGGCCGATAATGGATAGTTTAGCATACACTTCGCTTTTGTAATCATCGATAGGCACCAATCTTTCTTTTTGAATGATAATGGATATTTTTTGTTTACCACTCTTGTATTATGTATAAATGTCATTGCTTCTTATCATTCTTTATGTTACGGGGAATATCTGAGAGGTTGGTACTTGCAAGGGTAAAGGAAAACAATCAAACTATTTTGTTGTGTTTGAGGAGTTGTGTTTGAGAGGCTATCGTTTAAGAGGAATAAAGAAGAAAGAAAATCAAAGAAATTGAAAATTCAAAGAAGAAAAGATTTAATTCTCTCCGGAAATTTTATTGCTACAAGGAAAAAAAGACAAGATAGAGGGGAGATATAAGCCTTTCCTCTATTCTACTCGTAGGATAAAAGATAAGGACTATGTTAAAAGACAAGGAAATTTTCATTTCCTCGTCTTTTAACATATTATTCAAAGTTACTCATGCTTTATTCTTGTCTTTACACCATATGACACAAAGCTAAGGTTAACTCGTGATTTTCGATTTTGAATTTTTTCATAGTTTTCTTGTAATTTAAATAAATTGATGACTTTTCATTTTTTTCATGTTTCGATTACATCTTTGAGATAATAGTTACATCATAGTTTGTGTAATTTAATCACTTTAAAATTGACATCTTTAATTATGTATATGTTACTGCTTTAATTTATATATAATGACTAGGATCTATTATATGTTAACTTAAATTGTATTCTGATGTGCCTTGAAAGTGCAAGCCCTAAAAAGCCCCACAATCATACGGACTATGCAATATAGTGAGTACAAATGCGAGTGTTGAACCACAGGGAGGTGTGAAATGTAGAAGAAATTTATGCTAAAGTGTTCTAGAAGAAGCCTTAAAAAAGGACCTAAGCTAAGCATTTTTTTTTGAACTCTTGGATTTTAGGGAGCTAAAATGAAAATAGAAGGACTACACTACGAACACAGGAAAGGAAAAATGGGAACTAAGCTAACCTAAAGGGATTAAAATAACAGGAAGTAATAGGGTGACCTACACTTGTGAATGTGTGAGTATCTACTTCTATGCCTTGGGAATTGAGGATTGGCTTATTTAAATGATGCTCTAATACTAAGCAATTAGCTAGTATCCTAATTACACCCTAGGACTCAATGTTGGTCCATCCCTAAGCATGCACACTTAGAAGTACGGCATGGTCCTTATGTACCTAAGGCCGTAAGAGGGACTAGGAAGCTATCTAGGTGTCCTAGATCGATCCTACCCTATCTCATAAACTATTGGTTGGATTTAAAACGAAAGCCTAAGGTGACGATGGCCGATCAAACCCTACCCAGACTCCTATTAATTGGATTTAAAGCTAAAGGATCTCGAACTACGCTAGTCTAGACTTAGTCTCCGTCGATCTAGGGACGTTAAAGTGGATAATTGACTATTGAGTGCATTCTACATGTTCTATGGCAAGGTGTTGTGAATATGTCAATCTATTCACTATCAAAGCATAAACAAGTTTGATTTGCACCATTGAAAACAATTGAGAATCAACATGTAGTAAGATTGGAGCTTATATTCACTATAAGGCATGATTACACTCACGTAGACATGAATTGATAAAAAGTTATTTACATTAAGAACAAGCTGGGGGCCTTGGCTGGTTGACTGGCCTAGCACATAGGTCAACTCACATTAATCTTAAGTTTCTTATTTGGTCGGTGAACCAGGCCGATTGACCGGCCTAGGACATGGGTCGACCCGCAAGGTCAAAGCCTTGGTTGATTTTGCTCGCGATGATCCTGTTTTGCTTCAGTTGCACTTTTGTTCGCCCATTTGCCTCCAAAAGCTTCTTTTATGCTTCTCCTATATCCTAAACACCTTGAGCTTGACTCTAACATCAAATCACCATTGGTTCAAGCTTCGAGCTTTGACCTAAATTCACGAAACATGAGAAATAAGCATGCATTGGTGTAGCATTTACCTTTAAACTCAACTATGTATAATTGTATGTGCTTAGGCTAATCTCCTAACATAATACTACACTAATGTAACTCTTAAAACTCAAAACACCTCTTAAACATAGAGGAATAACAATGCAAACACTCACAAAAACACAACACATCAATACCCCCAAACCTTCTCCTTACTTGTCCCCAAACAAGCTTAATCTTAAGTTTATTTCTAAAGTCGATGCAAAGGGTTGCCTAAGGGATTGACTCACTATCAAGGTTAGCCTAAGAAGCATGAAGGGGGCATCCCTAATATAGAGATATCCTCATATCTCTTTGGATCCTCCTTCTACTCATATAGGGCCTCGTACCTTATGGGACTTCCTAAGTTGTAAAACTACCACAAGCTAAGGATTCTAACTCACACACACAAGTGTTGATATTTCACGCCTCATCGACTAATACGGCCTCCACAACATGCACAAAGCCTCAAAGACAAGAATAGAGATAACATACATACAGTGGCTTATAAAATCTTTATTCACATATCTACAAAGACGATAGCTTGTGCTAAGTTGACATTGTGTCACTTATGCACTTATTTACAAAACTCTTTCGTGCTTTTGACTTTTTCTCTTTTTTCTAATTTTTTCAATTTTTCAACTTTTTTTATGTTTTTCCACCCTTTTGCCTTTTTTTATTTTTTTTGCTTTTGGATTTTTAACATTTTGCATTCTGTAACAAAAAGAAAGAAAAAGAAAGGCTAAGGCACATTAGAAAGAGCCAATCAAGGAAGGGGCACTCACATCAACAACCCTTTTTCTTCATTCTTTCCTACCAGCCATGGGGTGGGTACAAGAGCCATTCTTAAAGGTACCCACCCCCCATAACTTTCAAGGGCATCCCTTCCAAGACCTTGTTTTCAATCCACTCCATTCACTTCCCACAATGCAACTCATGTTCACAAATTAATAAAGTCAATCACAATAGCCAACACAACGATCAACCAAGAAATAAACGACTCTACATGTGTCAAAAATTGAAAAAATTTCACCAATTTTAAGAACATAATGCACTTAACCCTAGTGAAGCATAAAATAATAAGAACGAAGCGCCCACACCCCTAAAGCTAGACTTTGCTTGTCCTTAAGCAAATAAAGAAAAGTACACAACAAGCAAATGCTTACCATAAAGCAAGTAAGGGTGGTAGGGATGAGGTAAATATAAGGGGAACGAATGGAGAAAGCATTGATACAACCTTGCATTGTCTTCAAAGCTCCCTACGCCAATAGTGATTCAATTAACTACTATTCTCGTGACTTACAAACCATAAACACTTACAAGGAACAAAGTTAGTAGCATTGCCTATGCAAGCTTGCATTGGCATGTGCAAATAATAAGCAAAGATGTATTCTATGGGAAAAAGGATCAGGATTCAACACTTTGGTATGGGTAAAAAGAAAACAAATAAAATGAAAAAAAACAAGCAATGCAAAATTGCAAAATTTAACCTATGTTGGGATAAGCCACCAACACTTCATAGAGACCATGCCATCGTGTCTTGAGTTTCCCTGGAAATTGCTTCAAATGTGAGTTAAATAACCAAACTTTATTGGAGGGAAAGAATGATTTCTTAAGAATGTATGTATCATGAATCCTCTTCATCCTATCGTTATAAAGTTGGCTTTCTTGTATGCCTCCAATCTAAGCTTCTCTAACTTCGCTAGGTCTAGTTTCCACTTCTCACCCGCTCTTGTCAAATCAAAGTTTAAGGCCATGATTGCCCAATAATCCATATGTTCAAGCTCTATCGACAAGTGAAAAGCTTTCTTATAAACAGCCTATATGGAAACAAACCAATGGGAGTCTTAAAAGCGATATGGCAGGCCCATAAAGCATCATTCAACTTAATAGACCAATCTCTCCTATCGAATCTAACCACTTTCTCTAAAATGTACTTGATCTCCCTATTGGACATCTTGACTTGTCTACTAGTTTGTGGGTGATATAGAGAAGCAACCTTGTAGGTGACCGAGTATCATCTCAATAAGGCCTCTAGTGTCCTATGATGAAATTGCAAGCCATCATTACTAATCAAGACCCTAGGGACTTAAAATCTAGAGAAAATTTTTACCTTAATGAATTTAACCGCTACCCTATAGTCATTAGTGCGTGTGGGGATAGCCTCAACCTATTTGGACACATGGTCTATGGCCACTAATATGTATTGGTACCTAAAGGAAGGTGGAAATCGACCCATGAAATCTATAACCCAAACATCAAATAGCTCACGTGGAAGAATAGAAGATAAAGGCATCATGTTTCTCCTAGAAATGGACCCAAATTGTTGACATCTGACACACATTTTGCACTACTCTTGGGCATCCCTAAAGAGAGTGGGCCAAAACAATCCATATTGCAAGACCTCAACGCTGCATGATCGGTGTAGACAATCACTTTGGACATTAAGATGTATGACCTAAACTTGTCAATGGAGAAGACTACTGCTAGAAGCTCTTTTTCTGTGGTTGTATAGTTCTTTTAGGCCTCATCAAGAGTCTTACTAGCAAAACACACTACACAGGGCAACCTATCATACCGTTGACCTAAAATAGCTCCTATCACATCATCGAATGCATACACTTAACCTCAAATGGAATACTATAGTTGGGCGACTGGATGATCGGGGAGGAAGATAGCAACGATTTAAGCCTATCAAAAGCTTTAACACACTCATCATTGAACTCAAATGGGATGTCCTATGCTAAGAGCCTAGACATTGGACATGCAATGTGGCTAAAATCCTTGATAAACCTATGATAGAATCCTGCATGCCCCGAAAAAGATCTAACATACTTAACACACTTATGGACAAGCAACTTCTCAATCAATTCTACCTCAACCGGGTTAACTTGAATGCCATTAGATCGAACTATGTGACCCAAAACTATCTCCCACTACACCATGAAGTAGGATTTCTTCCAACCCAACACTAAGTTCTTCTCCATACAACAGTCTAAGAATAAAGAGATGTGATTGAAACACTCATCAAAACTATCATCAAAGACTGAGAAACCATCCATGAATATCTCTAAGTGTTTCTCAATCATATCACTAAATATGGCCATCATACACCTTTGAAAAGTCGCTGAGGCATTACATAGACCGAAAGGCATCCTCCTCTAGGCAAAAGTGTCATAGGACAAGTAAAAGTGGTCTTCTCTTGGTCCTCGGGAAATACGGGGATGTGATTGTACCCAAAATAGCCTTCTAGAAAACAATAGTAGCTATGCCCAACTACTCTATCTAAAATCTGGTCTGGAAAAGGCAATGAGAAATGATCCTTCCTAGTTTTGGAGTTGAGCTTTCTATAGTCAATACAAAATCTCCAACCCATAGGAGTGCGCGTAGGGATAAGCTCTCCTTTCTCACTCTCTACAACTGTGATCCCTGACTTCTTAGGGACTACTTGGACTAGACTAACCTACTCACTATTAGAGATCGAATAAATAATGCCTGCATCTAGAAGCTTAATGATCTCTTTCTTAACTTCCCCACTCATGTGTGGGTTTAGCCTCCTTTGTATCTCCCTAGAAGGTATGGCTCCATCCTCATTTGTGAATACGATGCATGCAAACTGAAGGATCTATGCCTCTCAAATCATCAATTTTCCACCCCGTAGCCTTCCTATGTTTCCTTAGAACCTCTAAGAGATGCTCCTCATGCTCTCTAGAAAGATCAAAAGCTATGATAACTGGAAGGGTCTCACTAAGGCCTAATAAAACATACTTTAAATGCTCGAGAAAGGGTTTGAGCACTAAAGATGGACTAGGCTCACAAGAGGGGGACTCAACTTTAACAACATCAACGAGGACATCACTAGAATCATGACTAGAATGAATAACCTCAAGTGATGTATAAATCATGGAATCCTTAAGTAAGGAAGTGAAAGCGACACATTTCCACTTTAAGGTCTCTAAATCAGAGCTAGAAAACAACTCTTCAAATTTTCTCAAATCTTCTCCATCGATCATATTCTTCTCTATATAGTCATCAACACAAGAATCAATCACATCAACTCTAAAGCACTCTTCTCCATCTTTTTCTCCTCCTACATTAGCCCAACTCACCATCTTAGCAACTTTCGTGGTGGACCCCAAATTCCCAATTTCATCTCTAATAATCCTAAACTACAATGAATAATAGTATTTGCAGTAGCAACGAACGGCGATTTAAGAGAATGGGTGCAGAATGTCTAGACTCATGCCCTGTATCCATTTCAAGCACTATAAAATCTACAAGGTACACAAACTCACCTACCTGGACTAGCATATCTTCTACCACTCCCCTAGGCCTTCTCTTAGACCTATCAACTAGTTGAATGCTATTAGGACAAGTCCATAAGACCTAGTTACTAGTAGACTATGTAGGGGATGAGGTTCATATTGGTTTTTAAGTCCTACAAGGCATGATCAATCTAGGTTTATCAGATCCTACAAGGAATGGTGAAAGCTCTAGGATCACTCATCTTGCATAGAAGGTTTTAGTTGGCTTTAAGTATGGGTAAGCATCATGTGAGGTGTAGGGTAAGTTTGAATAGTTTAATAATGGCTTAGGATTGCTTGTACATATAGCTTTTTAGATACGACTAGCATAATGAACCTCGTATGATTTTTGGTGATGTGTCTAAGAAAGACTAGCTGAAGCTTACTTTGATGGTAAGGTGCAGTCCTTTTTTTCGAGATTCTTGTGGTACTACCATAATGGAATATCTCTGCTTGTGCACACCTATTATCCTCACCCAAATCAAAACGTTTACCGCTATCTCCTTGCCAGCATTCATCTTTTGACGGTCTTCTTATTCATCCTAAAGGACTTCCCAATCTTGAACTTTTTATGATATCTTTCATTCTAAATAAAATCTCTTCCTCACCTATCCATGGATCCACTATTAAGGCTTTCTTAGTGCTTGAATTATGTTGATTCTCTAGGACTTCTTCACAATATTTTTGCTCATGACCTAACCTCCCACAATGAGATAAAAAATTGGCCAATCTCTCATACTAAAATTTGACCCTAATGGGCTTTAACTTATCCCTTGGCATAGCAATCCAGGCAAAAATGGTTTGGAGACATCAATTGATGCCTTTAATCATTGGCAGAGGCAGCAAGAGGTAAGCAGGTGCCAAGGCACACCTTCAAAATTTTTTGAAAAAAATTATTATATCAAAGTTAAATATAAAATCTTTTAAAATAAAAATTGGTCCCCCTCACACCTACTATTACCAATTATTAAACTAAGTCAATGGGTGCCACATTGAAGTCTTCTATTTAAAAATTAATAATAATACAGAAATTTTTATTCCCTTGTCTTTTTTTTTTTTTTGAAAAATGAGGTTCTTCTCCCCAAAAATTTTATTGCTACAAGGAGAAAAGGGCAAGATAGAGGGTAGATATAGGCCTTCCCTCTATTCTACTCGTAGGATAAAAGACAAGGGCTATGTTAAAAGACAAGGAAATGAATTTGTTTCCTTGCCTTTTAACAAATTTTTTCGAAGTTACTCATGCTTTGTTCCTCTCTTCATACCATAAGACAAAAGCTAAGGTTAACTCATGATGTTTGGTTTTGAAATTTTTTTCATAGTTTTCTTGTAATTTAAATAAATTGATAACTTTTCATTTTTCCATGTTTCAATTACACCTTTGTGATAATAGTTGCATCATAGTTTGTGTAATTTAATCACTTAAAAGTTCACAACTTTAATTATGTCTCGGTTTTTGCTTTAATTTATATATGATGACTAGAATATGTAATATATTAACTCAAATTGTATTCTTTAAATGATATTTGTTAAAAATAAGGCATAAATGCGAGAGATATATTTTTAAAAGAAAATTAATTTATGACTAACAATTCTTTTCTAGATCCAATGAGACGAATATTTAAAATAACACATAAATTATCCAAATAACCTAATTGAACTAAAATTAACTTAGAAAATGTACCACTAGATTCTAATTACATAATAAAATTTCATGAGATATATGTATTTAATAATATCAAGAGTAAGTAATAATTTTAAAATGTAAAATCCTGCCGACAGAAATTGTAAAGTACATGTTATTTATAATAATTTTAGGTATATATTTATCTCATTTTTATATTGTAGGATTATTTATGTATTTATAAATAATACGTAAATAATACTATAATATAAAAATGAGATAAATATATAACTAAAATACATAAATAATATTATTTTTTATTATGAATTTTATAATATATATTTTTATTATGCTCTTTTATTTGTATAAAAATTTATGCATAAATAAGTGCACTTACTGACCTTTGGATCTTGGCTGCACCACTGTCCTCAATCGAAGGGACACCTTTTACTAAGATCACCATTAGGTCCATCTACTTTCTGAAGTCCACCAAGAGTTTCTCCTGTTTGATGAGCATTTTCCACTGTTAGATAATCCATGGGTCTTCCAAAGGCTCTAACCTAGAAGGTCTTATCTAGCTTCATTTTCTCCATGATACAATTGGGTCTCCAAAGCTGAAGCAGGAAATGGCACTCCATATATTCTCAGATTACCTTTTAATATTATAAGGAAGATGTTTGTAGATGGGCTAGAAACTTTGACTTGGTTGTTGAGAGCCCAAGTGTTGCTAATTATGTGTCTCACAAGATTTGTAAAGACTTGTCTTGTTCATAGAACCTTTCCTACTAAAGCATGATGTGTCAGGCACTCCACTTCTTTGTTTGAAGGTTGAAAATTTAATATAGTGATATCTATAATGGCACTATGTAGTAGTTTGAATAGCTCGCCTATTGAGACTAATGTTGACATGAGTTGTAACCTTTAGGGAAAAGTCATGAAAGTTAATGAAAATAGTCAAAAAGGCACGTGAAGAAAGAATGTGAGCAGAGAAAGGGTTAAGAGAGGATAAGAAAGATTACAAAAAGGATTAGTCTAGGAAATGAATGGTTCATTCAGAATGAACAAACAAACATTGGCCATGTGGCAATGGGGTATATAGTGATAAAAATCAAACCCTGTTAATTTTAATTTCTAGCCTAAGAATGTGACATAAAAGCCCTAGCTAAATATTTGTTCCAATTCAGCATTTCCAATGCACATTTTGACCCATTGCTACAAGCATTTTGATTTTTTTTGTTGTTTTTTTTCTTTATTTTACTTATGACATGTGAAAGTTTAACATGACATGACGGCTTGGGAGTCGACATGTTGGGATATGGAAGATCGTAAGCTTACTGAGGAAGCCTTTCGTTGGTTTACCATTAGCTGCTTAAGAATAATATAAATTACAGGCATGCAACATGAGATAACATTAAAGTGTTATAAAAACATTATTTTCCTCACAAATAACGTTCGTGTATAATGTTTCTTTTGTAAAATTTTGACTTCAAAATGTTCTCAAATACAATTTGGTTCGTAGATTTTAACGTTTTAAAAAAGTTTTGGTTGTACTAAAGTTCTCGTGAAAACTCTAGGTATGTATTTACAATAACAATTATCTATTTACTTTTTGAATTGTTAATATATAATAATAATTAATAATTTAATCTCATTTTCATGATGTTAATTTCATTATTAGAAGAGAATAATATAATTGCTCGGGAAAAAATATTATAATTGATATTGTTAATTCATAATTTAGTACGACTAATAATAATAATAATAATAATGATGATGATGATGATGATGATGATAATAATAATAGTAATAATAGTAATAATAATAATAATAATAATAATAATAATAATAATAATAATATTATTATTATTATTATTATTATTATTATTGTTATTATTATTATTACTATCATCATCATCATCATCATCATCATCATTATTATTATTATTATGTTTCACCTGGGATGTCTCACGCTTATCTGGGAAGCTTCGATCCCAAAGCTCCAAGACCCGCCTCGCCGATCATCCAAAAGGTTCCTCTTGATGGTGCCTTACCCCAACCGATAGTCGCTTAGCAGGCCTGACTTGCAAGACATGTGTCCCTAGCCCCAAACTATAAATAAGACCTTCACATACCCAACTAAGGTAATTCCAATCTACATACTATATTCCATCCTTAAACTTTCACGTGGAGGAAAAGTGACTTAGGTATCAGAGGCTATTTTGCTGACACCACACCGATGCCTAGCTTTATTGTTTTGCAGGTCAACATTCACCGAAGAAATAATCTAATTCTTTATGGAATCAATTATTATTATTATTGTTGTTGTTGTTGTTGTTGTTATTATTATTATTGTTGTTGTTGTTGTTGTTATTAAGATTAGACAAGTATTAATAATAATAGTAATAGTAAGATTAGTATTGTTAAATAATTATTACTTGTTTCATTAGTACTACTAGTATTCTAAATGAATGACAGTAAAAATAACAATAATTATTATTATCATAATTATTATTATAATTATAATTTTATTGTCATTATTATTATTATTATTATTATTATTATTATTATTAAAATTGTACTCTTATTAAAAATAATAGTAATAGAAGGATATGTATTATTAATAATTATTGCTTGTATCATTGCTACTACTACTACAACAATATTAATTGCTCACAAATAAGTGAATGTTTTTATTATATTGCAAAGTTTAAAAAAGATGGATTTCAGTATCAACGAGGCAATAAATGGCAAATATGCACAAGATGTCGAAGAAATTGATGAAAACAATGTTTCATTACCATGTGATGAGAAGGAGCTTGAGGCTTTGCAATGTATAAGAAATGAAGAGATCCTCAATCATACTTTTGCAGACTAAGATGACGAGTATAGATTTTACAATTTGCATGCTCAAGTTCATGGTTTTAGTATTCAGGTGTATAGTAAAAAAGTAATGAACAGATTCTAAGTAGAATATTTACATGTTCTTGTACCGGTCATCAAGAGAAGGAATTTTTAGATTTGAGAGATAGGAAAAAAAGAAGACAAGTCATTGATGAAATGTGATTACAAGGCTATGACGTGGATAAAAACTTGACAGTAGCCAATCATGTTATGTGGTGAAAAAAATTGTGAGCAAGCACAATCATGAATTAGTTCCAACATTCGACGTGCTACTACTTCCTTCACATAAACAAATTGATGAAGCTAATATGGACCAGCTCGAGCCATGCTACATTCTGGCATAAGGTCCACTAAAATCATGGATTTGTTTACAAATGAGGTAGGTGGGTATCACAGTGTCAGGTTTACTAAGAAAGACCTGTTCAATGCGATAAGCTGGGACAAACAAGAAAAGGTTTTTATAGTTGATGTCAATGTTGCATTAGCATTTTTGCATGGCAAAGCTGATGGTGACCCTTCTTTCTTTTATTGCCACATTTATTATTATGAAAACTAGTTAGATAAGCTATTCTGGTGTGACAGCCAGTCGAGCAAAAAATATGACGCATTTGGAGAAGTGTTGGTATTTGATGCTACTTACAAGACCAACAAATAAAGATTTCCTTTGGTGATTTTTGCCAGAGCAAGCAACAATCAAAACACATGCATGTTAGGTGCTGCTATTGTAAAAAATGAAAGCACTAACTCTGAAATATTGGCATTGAACACACTTCTACAAGCAACAAACAACTAGAGGCTAGTGTCAGTTGCAACAGAAGAAGACAAGTCCATGCACACTGCAATTGAGCAAGTGTTACTGGACGTTCGACATAGGTTTTACATGTGACACCTTCATCACAATGTCGATACAAACGTGAAAATCAAGGATTTTAGCGAAATATTCAATCATTACATGTCACTGAATTGTTCAACCAATGAACCTGATGAGTCATAACAACGTATGGTGGATGAGTATGAGATTCAAAATAACAAATGGATCTACTAAGTGTATGAGAAAAGACATATGTGCGTTGAGTCATACCTTCATGGCCATTTCTTCAGATAGGTAAAGAGTATGTAGCAATGTGAGAGGATGAACACTTTCTGAACAACTATTTGGATGTTGATAAAAAATTCATTGACTAGGTAAGGGATTACCACATAAGGGTGGAGCATATTAGAGTTAATGTTATTAATAAGGAAGTAAAGACCAACTACACGTCTCTAGTAATGACCACTGAATATTTAGATTTGCAGGGGCAAGCTGCTATAATTTTCACGAGCACAATCTTCTTAGAGATTCATAAACAAATTAAGTTGCATTTATTGTTATGGAATGTCTAGATTAATGATAATGGAAATGGCACAACGACATACATTCTTGTTGATAGGAAACATCCAAATGAATTACAACAAGTCATAGTTGATCGAGGCATAATACAATTGAGTTGCAATTGTTTAATGTTCGAGTGAAATGGAATACCCTGCTCACATATGATATATGTGATTAAATGTGAGAGACAAATTGGGCTTCCATCTTCTCGAATTAAGAAGCATTGAACTTTTGAGGTTAGTAAAGACATTTATGAAAAGAAATTGGCGGATTACTCAACCGATGATGTAAAGATTGCACAACATGGCTAATATATGATCAGAAAACATCACCAATAAAATAGAAAACTTCCCGATAAGATCTCCCCAAGTTAGGTTCAGTCGATGAACTTGACAGCTTCTTTCTACCATGATCTTAGCGAGTCTGATGATCACTTGTACGAATATTTAAGGCAATACGGGTCTTTTCCCTAAACTATAAATAGGGCCCCTTGCTTCCAAATAAGGTGACTCTAATCTACACCCTCCACTTTACCCCAAAACTTACCTAAGAGAAAAATATTTGACTTATGTATTGGAGGCTTTTTAGCCGATACCACACCAGTGCCTAGTCTCTTTGTTTTGCAGGTTATGTACGTCGAAACAAGTAATCAAGAGGATTATCCGATTTTTTGCAAGATCAAATTGGCCCCGTTTGTAGGAAATATTAATTTGATAATGCCATTGTGTTCACATGGCTATCACCCGTAGCCAAGCCGTAGACGAGTCTCACGCTGGAGAAGAAGATAAAAGTAGCGAACAACTACAACTGCAACAAATCCACCACCACTCAGACCTCGCTGACAGCCATCTTGAAACCATCCTTAGCCGCCAAGGCACTATTCAGAGCCCTTTACTAAGTCCTTCGCTTTTGCTCTGTTGTCTTCATGGCCAACCCAGCAGGCATACATAGATCCTCCTGATCCTACAAAGAATCAGATAATTCTCTTGATGACTTGTTCTAGCCCATGTGACCTACAACAAAAAGAGAATTAGGAACTGATGTAGTACCACCCAAAAAACCTCTAATGTCTAAGTCAGTATTTTCCTCCTGGGGTAAGTTTTAGGGTGAATGGAGAGTGAAAAATAGAGTTACCCTATTAGGAAGGAAGGGGCCCTGTTTATAGTTTAGGGAGAAGGACACGTGTCACCTTAACTGTTTGTACAGGTGGTCATTGGACTCATGAGATCATGGTCGAAAGAAGCCGTCAAGTTAGTCAACCTAACTCAAGCATTCTCTTCTCATTTTTGTGCATTTGACACTTCACCATCTACCCCATTCCAGAGTACATCCAACATGTCTATTCCAGCTGCCTTCCTTTATCAAGGAGTCATTTTCTCTCACTTTAAAAGCCTTTAGACATCTCCTTCTCAAGTACGCTTGCCTTTGAACCTTTTTTTTTACTTCCTTATTCTTTGATTTTTTTTATGAGTAAGCCCCTGCATTCTTCCATTGTCTTTATGCGTTTGATGTCTAGTACCTCTAGCCCATCTAGGAATAACAGAGGAGAACCTTTCCCTTTTAGGCCTAGTCCCGAGAATCATAAGTTTAAGGGTTTCTTCTGACTTCTGAAATATAGTCAATAGCTTAGGGAGCTTTCAAACCAGTGTTCCTTATAGCCTAGATACCCTCAAAGAGGCTTTGGCCTTTAGTTTTAATGAAAACTTTATCTTGGACTTTCCTAGAGAAGAAACTTGCCCAGTCTCTAGTGGTGATTAGAGCTGGCACCCCATTTAATGCTTTGGTCAGGGAATTGGGGCTGGATCCCAATATCTTGAAGAACATAGCACTTTGTCCGGGGGTTCCTGAGGATTATGTGGTTAGACTTCCTAATCCCTAGGAGTATGCTTAGAAGGGGAAGGAGGATGAGATTGCATTCTACGAGGATTTTTTTGCCATAGGCTTGAGGTTGCCTATTCTTAGGTTCATTCAAATTAACTAAACCATTATGTGCTTTATCCCAGCCAGTTATGCCCGTATGACTGGGCTGCCTTTATTGGGTAGTACTCGTACTTTATGGAAAATAGGATCACACATAATTCTTCTGAGCGTCATCTAGAGTTTTACTAGCATAGTAGATCACATGGGGCAACCTATCCTTATGTTGTCCTAATATAGCTCCTATAGCTAAATCTAATGTATCACACGTATAATGTAAGAAGACTGTAATTAGGCAGTTAGATGATAGGGGAAGAGAAACACAAGGATTTAAGCCTATCAAATACTCTAATGCACTCCTTATCAAACACAAATGGAACACGTTGTGCTAAAAACCTAGACAATGGACAGGCAACCATGCTAAGATCCTTAATCAACCTACGATAGAAACCTACATGGACAAGGAAGGATCTCACGTCCTCAACAGATTTAGGAATAGGTAATTTCTCTATTAGCTCTACTTTGGCGGGGTCGACTTGGATATCATCAAAAGACACTACATGATGCAAAACTATTCCTCTCTGCACCATAAAATGTGATTTCTCCCAACTCAGCACAAGTTTCTTAATACAATGGTCCAGCACTAAAGACAGGTGACTAAGCCATTCATCAAGATTCAAATCAACGATTGAGAAATCATCCATGAAAATCTTAAAGTGCCTCTCAATCATATCACTTAAGATAGCCATCATACACTTTTGAAAAGTGGCAGGTGCATTGCAAAGACCGAACGACATTCTCTTATAAGCAAAGGTACTATAAGGGCACGTGAAGGTGGTTTTCTCGTGATCTGAGAAAACACAAGGATTTGATTGTATCCCGAACACCCATCTAAAAAGTAGTAATAACTGTAGCCGGCTACTTTATCCAAAATCTGGTCAAGGAAGGGTAATGGGAACTGATCTTTTTTAGTTCTAGAGTTGAGATTTCTATAGTCTATGCACATTCTCCAACCCGTAGAGATATATATAGGAACTAGCTCACTCTTATTATACTCTACCACAACTATCTTAGACTTTTTTGGTACTACCTGAACAAGACTAACCCATTCGCAATTAGACATAGGATAAATGATACTTACATCTAAGAGCTTAATGACCTCATTTCTCACAACTTCACTTATATGTGGGTTAAGTCATCTCTGCATCTCACGAGAATGTACTGCACCTTCTTCTAGATGAATCCTATGCATACAAACTAAAGGTTCTACACCTATTAGATCATCAATCATCTACCCTATGGCCATCTTATGACTTCTAAGTACTCATAGAAAATGCTCCTCATTCTCACAAGATAGCCCAGAAGCTATGATCACAAGAAGGGTCTCATCAGGTCCTAAGAATGCATACTTCAAGTGCTTAGGGAGAAGCTTGAGCTCTAACGATGAGGGAGACTCAACCATAGAGGGATCGCTAGACACTTCTAAAGGAAGAGACTCAGACTGACTGACCTTAATCAATTGCTCAGGCCTAGAGTCAATAGAAGTGGATGTCGAATCTACATACTTGCTAACAAATGACTCAGAGTTAAACTGATCTAAATGTGTCAAGCTTAGCTAATTCATCCTCGACCATTGACATCTTACGGGCATACTCCTCTACACAAAGATCTATAGCATCAATAGCGAAACACTTACCCTCATCATCCATATCTATGTTTGCCCTATTAACTACCTCCATGACTCTCATAGTGGCCATCAGACTCCCAAACTTAATCTCTAGTAACCCTGACTTACAATGGATGACTGCATCAACTATAGCTAAAAAAAGGGCATCCTAAGAAAAAAGGTGTAGAGTGCTTAGTGTCATGGCCAAAATCTGTATATAAGACAATGAAATCAACTGGATAAACAAACTCTCTAACCTAAACCATGAAATTTTCTTTTATACCTCGCAGTCTCTGCTCAAATCTATCAGCCAACTATAGAGCGACGTACTTGGCAGATAACTCCCTCAAACCAAGATACTAGTAGACTGAGTAAGGAATCAGATTTATACTAGACCCCAAATCTAAAAGAGCATGATCAATTAGGGTTTTCCAAATGCAACATGAAATAATGAAAGCTCCTGGGTCTTTCAACTTAGACAGAGTGCCCGAAGTGCAAATGCTATTTAACTTTTTAGTAAGCTTCATGTTTTCGCCATATGGGCATTGTTTTGCTTTTGTGTGCACAGACCTTAGAAGAATTTCACGTAAGCAAAAATAGACACAATGGCGTTAACTAGAGGAATGTTCACCTTAAGGTCTCTTAAGTGCTCTAAGATCTTACTTATCCTAGTGTCCTCAATGGGTCTAGGCTTCTCAAGTGCGGCTAGAAAAGGTGCTCTAGGGACGGCATGATTAGATTCTACGGACTGCTTTTTTTCCCTGCATAGAAGGGTACTATTCTCATCTTTCTTTCTAGTGGTCTCCTCTCTCTCATGGTCCCTAACCTCATTAGACTCTATGGGAACACTAAGTACAAAGTCAACTAAATTTTCCTTGTCAACGACTCTACCACTTTTAAGTATAATAACTGCCTTCACCTGTGCATGAGTTATGTAAGAAGGGTTGGAGGACAAACTGATTTGACCTCAGAGTTTACATTAGGCTGGGCAAGTAATTTGCTTGGCTTCCTAGCACTCAACTAACTAGCTAACTATCCTAACTAGGCATCCATCTTAGGCATGTGCTACTACTATGACTGAAACATTTGCAATAGAAGATCAAACTTATCATCACTACTAGGCTATCTAAAGGATAGTGCAAGAAGCAAGGGTGTAAACTGAGTGGGAAGAGCAGAAACAGAAGGGTGGTGGTCCTGTGGGGGACTAGGAAGTTTAGACGGATTTTTGTGATAAAAACCTTGTGGATTCTACTGAGTAGGATGAGGCCGCTGCTGGAATAGGACCAGGGGCTAGAGAGACTCAAAGTGATTGTTACACCAAGAAAACTTAGGGTTATCCCTCCACCCTGAATTATATGTGTTCGAGTAAGGGTTATACTCTTGTGAGTACCCCTGTGTAGCATAAACTTGCTCCTGAATAAATTTTGGAAACTATGATGTTAATAGGCAACCTATAGTCTCGTGGGATAACTCAAAACACAAGGCACATATCTCAATGATAGAAAAGGAAGATGATGATACTAGCAGATTGGCCCTATGGCCAAGAGTTGGTGCTAGACCTAAAGAAATCAACTGGTCAAGCTTATGGGTCAATGCTTCTACCTTCGTAGGAAGATCATGGGATGTGCCTACTTCTTTCACTCCTCTTCTAGGATTATTCTAACTCGACCTATCCAACACCATATTTTGAAAAAAGTCCTCAGCAACACGCTCTAAGATCCCCCAAGTGTCACTAGGCCTCAGATTATAGAATCCCCTGCCTGATATGGCATTCTCTATGATGCATTGGGACTTGGTAAGACCCAAGAAGTACTACAGAAGATTGTGGGTACCGTATCTATGATATGGACAGTGACGCAACGAATCATTGAACTTGTCCTACACTCATGGAAAGCTTTCAAACTTGTGCTGAGAAAAGGTCATTATCAAAGGTCGAAGGTCAGTGGTCTTAGCCATGGGGTAAAATCTCTGATAAAATCAAGACTAGAGCTCGTCCCAAGATGTAATAGCTCCATCGAGTCAGGACTAAAGCCATTCTTGGCTTTATCCTTAAGGGAGAAAGGGAAAAGTCCATGCCTAATGTTCTTTTGAGACACATTTGGAAAATTGAAGATAGAATAAATCTCCACAAAATTAGTGACATGTGCTAGGGGACAATTGTTACTCCTACCATAGAAAGAAGGGAGCATAGCTAATATCCCATGCCAAATCTCAAAACTTGCCTCCCTTAAACCTAGTGGATGGATGGCCATATTTGGCTCAAATACATGAGGAAGGAAGTATTGCCTAAGGGTCATGTCATCGGTTGCTTGACATGGGTTCGAAAGCCTAAGAAGCTCAACATTCTCATTATAGGGAATAGTAGGAAGAGGAAGAAGAGGAGAAGGAGGGGCTTATCATTCCCATTATGGGGAATAAGAAGGGAGAGATCATTCCTATTTTTTGCCATTTCACCTAGATTGCATTCTAAGTTCCTAAGATGACGATGAATTCTCTATGGTTCAGGATTAAAGGGAACTAAGTCAAGTCTAAGTGACCATTTACTAAGCATGCATAAAAAGAAATAAAATCTCCTTCTAACTCTTTAACCCCCAAAACTGCAATTTCAACCTAAATGTACAGCACAAAAACCACGTCCCTAAAAATTACAAAAAAAAAAAATTAAATAGAAACGCTAAATCAAACAAAACACAATGCAAAAAAAAAAAAACACAAATTAGAACACACAAGTTAAAGAAACCAACCGTGCCTCCCCAGCAATGGTGCCAAAAACTTGATGTTGTTTTAAAAATCTACAAGTGCATGAATCAAAAGTAGAGCAGTGTGTGCAAGAGTACGAGTGTCGTCTCCTAAAGGAGGCCTCTAACTATGGCTCTAAATGTTATGCATCCTAAACTAGTTATGTGCTAAAAAGGAAAATCTTTTTGTGTTTTTTGGGAACTCAAGGGAACTCTAAATTATAGACTAAATTAAACTACCTAAACTAATGTGTGCAATAGAAAGACAAACAAACTAGGGAAAGGGTGATTAAATCAATAAAAAAGGACTAGGGTGATTACTACTCCATTATGGGGTCAGGATCTTTTTCTTGCTTGGAGTATTTTGATGGCCTTGAATGCTTCTTTTAGAGTTTTAAACTCACTAACAGTATTATTCCTAATTATCAATGCAATTCTATCCCTAAGTGGATTCTACTTAGAGCATAGCCTTGTCCTTATTAACTAGGGTTTTTAGGGCTTAGTTGATTGAGACTTCTAAGTTGATGGTGATTAATCCTAACCTAGGGTTTAAATAGTTAATTGTGCTTCAAGGTAAGGCCTAGTCCACCTAAGATCAACTAAGTGTAGTGGGTAACCTATTAGTTTTATTTCATCCTAAAGACCACACATTAAACCTAGTTATAATTTCAAGCACAATTTATCAACACTATATAAGCGGATATGAGAAATTAAGAGTATATTAATATATGTTTCTCCATTAACGAAATTAATCAAACACATAGACACGCTCAACAATCACTATTGAAATGATAAAAACCAAACATGTATTTAAACCATCAAAATATCCCAAAGCAAGTTTTACAATCCTTAACCCATAATAGGAATAGTAATCAACCCACAATCCTTAACCCATAATAGGAATAGTAATCAACCCTAAAATAAATGTAGGTCAACATGCCAAAAGAGAGTGCAAAACTGAAATTTAATCACAAGAACATCAATTCCATGCTTAGAAAATTAAATTTCAAGTTTAGAAAGTCTTCTCCTTTCAATTTTGAGCTAAAATCCTTCTTCTCCAAGATTTACAAGTTAGCCCCAAAAATCTGACAGAAAATATAAAAAAATTGACCCCAAAAATTAGTTTGAAACAAGGCTGGAAAGAAAATAAAGAAAAGAAAAAGGAAAAGAAAAGAAAAGAAAAAGAATTCTTTTTTTTTTTGGATTTTCTTTGTCTTGACCAAGAGAAAGCAGATGCACTTCTTTATCTCAGTGTATTTGGCCACTACTTCTTCCCCTTTTTTTTTTAATTGTGCTCGCTACTATATAAATGTAGTGGTGAGTGTGTATGCTGTTAGGTAGGTAAGGGAAAGTGGGGCCTAGGAAGTAGTCCTTAGGTAGTTTGTGTGTGTGAGTTGTGTTTAACAAAGATTATATATAGTTTATATGGTATATATTACATACACACACACACACACATATATATATTATATGCATGTTATATCCATGTGCTACGAAGGCCAAAAATGGCCTTGAATGCCCCATCTCTCTCTTTTTTTTAATTATAAAACTAATCCTAATAACTAACTAATAAGAAGCTAACCTAATAGATATTAATCTAACGATGTCCTTAGAAACCTAGAGTATAATTAAATATGTGCTAAATCTAACTACTAACCCTAATTACTAATAAATATGTCCTAATGACCTAATTTCCTAATATTCTAATTCTTAATCTAACCTAATTAAATTAATTTCCTAATCCCTCATTAAACTAAGTTACTAATTAACTTAATTAATTCTAATTAACTAAATCCTAACTACTTCCTAATTAATAAATTAAAAACTCAAATTGAATTAATATTAACTAACATCAAGATAATAAAATAAAAATATATATATAAAAATAAGAAAAAGAGTACACAACACACAAACACTCAATGAGACTCAATAAGCACTCAGAGGCTCAAAATAGACAAAATTAGCACCAAAACACAAACTCAAATACACTGCAAATCATGCAATTTACACTCCAAATGCACACACACTTCACCATGCACTAATGTGGTACAATGAAAGAATTCGCAAGGACAGGAATTCTTTGACACATACATTTTCCCTTTGTTACTCCGAAGGAAAAATTTTATTGCCACTTTTACAACACTCGCCTAAAGTGCTTCGAAAATTGATGTATTCACAAGAAGGCACTTATAATCAGAACTTCATAGACAACATTTGCACTTATAACATGATGTTCTCTTTTACGTCAATGGGTGGAAAAATTGATAAAGGCGTGCAGAGGTGAAATGGACCTTATGTTTTTAAGCTACATAGCCAAAACTATCACAAGATTGGTAGTCTTCTACCTACCAGAGGAGTATCTCCAAAATTTGCACAACTATATATTTATGACACAGGAAATGTGGTTTTCAATCGGTTAAATGCTATATGGCATGTGTCTTTTACTACTAATACTAAAGTTAACTTTACAAATGTATTGTGTAATTACATAAATACCTATTAATTACATAAATAACTACTAATTGCTAAACAACATCTATCTATTCTTATAGGGGTGATGGCAACACGACAGAACTTGACCCATCAATTATATATTCTCTACAAAAGATTCTAGATGAGTAAAATTCATATGCGAAATCATTTTGCATGGCATGAGGCCAATTTGCATTAGATTCAAGTGCAAATATTTATATGCGCTTGATTTCAAAACATAATAAAGATGGTAAGTGGTACAATCTTCCTACCACATTTGAAGTTGTTGCTCTAATTGTAGGATATGTGTGTGATGTACAGAAGTTAAGGGACAATATTCTGGAAACACAAAGCAGTAGATTTTAACGTATCAGTGAATTACATTCTTCATACCTAGTGTTACAATACCTATTATTGCTTCCATATGGTGAAGATGGATATAGTTTGGGAATCCCTCATACTAGGAAAAGAACAAAGCGAACTTTGTGAGAATTTTTTTCATTTCAACTTCAAATGCACGCCAATAAAGCACCAAAAATCCTATTGGGCAGACATTTGCTCAGCAATTTATAGTAGATGGTTACACTATGATGGAAAGTGATCATATATCTTTCATCAGATCTTATCAACTGATAATTGAGGTGAAAAATTGAGTGGATTGACTACTATAGTTTGTCAAGGCAATGTAGCTCCATCTTTTACTAGAAATCAAGTCATATTACCTTCCATTTACTAGAGGTATAGGATATATGCAAAAAAATTATCAAGATGGTATGGCAATATACAAATGGGCTAGATGCCCTGATTATTCATTATATTTACGTGCAATCCAAAATGGCCTGAAATTGCAAGACTGCTATCTAAATATCGACTCTGACCTAAAGATAAAAGAGATATAGTTGCTAGAGTATTTCATATGAAAGTCCAGCAACTAATTCAAGATATTAAAAAAAATCTTTCTTTGGAACCACACGTGCAGGTGATGATTGCATCTTATACCTTTTTCTTTTCTATATTTACTAATAACGCCTTATAATTAGCATTTGTTAACTTTGACAATATCAATAAACTTTTCCATATATATTACATTGTGATTCATTTCTTTTTAATATGAGCATATGCTTCACATCAATTTTTATTTAGTACCATCATATTTAAAATTTCTGTTATGCTTTCATTTCTTTCTACTACAACTTCATTTATTTCTATTACGCTTCACAAACAAACTTTTCTTTCTACTTTATAGCTGTCTATACTATTGAATTCCAAAAAAGAGGACTTCGACATGTACATATCTTACTAGTTCTCAACCTTGAGCATAAATGTACAACTGCAGAAGACATTGACAAGATAATCTTAGCAGAAATTCCAAACAAAGAATTGTTTCCAGAGTTATACAATGCTGATGAACAACTCTTGATGCATAGCCCTTGTGGCAGCACAAAACCAAATGCACCATGCATGAAAGATAGTCATTGCACAAGGTTTTTTTGCAAAAAGTTTCACCAAGCAAACCACAGTTCATGAAGAGGGTTATCCAATAAATTGAAGATGAAATGATGGTCGAGTAGCATGTCAGTCCGAACAACAACTTGATAATACATATGTAGTGCCATATAATCCTCGCTTATTCATCAAATACCAAGCACACCTCAATGTTGAAGCATGCAACAAATCAACTTCAATGAAATACTTATTCAGGTATGTAATAAAGGGCCTGATCATGCATCTGATCAATTTCATTTGGAGAGCAACACGAAATAAAATCCTTCTATGACTGTAGATACATCTCCTCGTGTGAAGTAGCATGGTGCCTTCTCTCTTTTGATATCCATTACCACAATTCGCTTGTTGAATTTTATGCTTTCATCTACCAAATGACCAATATGTTTTATTTGAAGATAGTGACTGAATTGACACTATTATCGAAAACCCAAAGAATGGGGAGACCAAGTTCACTTCTTGAATGAAGTATAATCTCCTAGATCCATAATCAAGAGACTTAAGCTACACTGAATTCCCTACAAGATATAGATGGAAAGCAGGACTACAAAAATGGCAGTTGAGGCAAAAAGGGATCTCAATTGGTCATTTGCCTTACATATCAATAGTTGCTAGTGATGCTTATTATTTAAGAATCCTCTTGAACAAGCATAAATGTTGTATTTCTTATGATAATATTAGAACAACTAATGGCATAACCTATCCATCCTATAAAGAAGCCCGCTATGCTTTAGGCTTGCTTGATGATGATCAAGAATATATAGATGGCATATGTGAGGTATCATCTTGGGCTACAAGACATCAACTAAGCATATGTTCGTTGCATTGTTGGTGTCTAATTCGTTATCTCCCCCTAAATATGTTTGGACAAAGCATGGAAATATTTAACTGATGGTATTCTATATATGCAGCATTGTATATTAAATTTACTAGGTAAATTATTTTATATTTTAGTCTTCATACATGAAATACATAACTTTAAATTCATAAATTATTTTGCCAACATTTTTTTCCTTTTCATACAAAAATTACTTATTTAATCTTTAGAATGCTAAAGTACATATATTTTTACTTTCTTTCAATTACAATAGCAATAGAGCATGAATTGATAATTAATTAATTAATTACTCATGCTATCTTTCACAATTTATCAAACAACAACTCTTCAATATCAATTTCTAACTTTACTTATATGACAAATCTACAACTAAGCAATGAAGAGTAGAGGAATTTGGCTTTGGTGGAAATTGAAAAGCTGTTGAACATAGATGGCCGTAGTTTATGTGACTACCCCACATTACCAATGCCCTTGTAGGCAGATTACCCTGCCTATCTTAATAAATTCATACTTGAAAAGTTAAATTATGACTGAGATGTATTGGAGACTGAAGCTACATAGTTGTAAGCAATATTAAATGAAGAGCAGCAAAAGGTTTTTCACACAGAGATGCATGTTGTCTCATCAAATTTTAGAGGGGTTTTTTTGTCTATGGCTATGGTGGAACTAGAAAAACACATGTTTGGCATACTTTGACAGCTACATTGCTAGATTAAGGCTTAATAGTGCTTAATGTCGCATCAAGTGGGATCGCGGCTAAATTGTTATCAAGAGGGTGTACTACACATTCATGCTTTGGAACACCATTATACATATTTAAAGATTCAACATGCAACATTCAATAAGGTAGTCCTTTAGCAAAACTGATGTGTTGGTTTTGCGTGTGACTGTTCATTACAAGTTTTACTTGTTTAGAGGTGTTTTGTGCTTTAATAGGTGTATTAGTATAGTATTTATGCCATTCTTGTGCATATTATATTTACATGTTCATAGTTGAGCTTAGGAAGTAAATGCTACACTAATGTGTGTTTATTGCTTGATTTAGGTGAGATCCAGAGAGATAATCAGAGCATGATTGATGTTGCTTATGGTGTGGAACAAAGCCAAATGTGTTCTAGACATAAGGAATCAAGAAAAGTGCATTTAGAAACCATCAGATAAAGATCGGAGCACCCGAGAAGAAATTAGCCAGCGAGGAGCAAGATTGGGCCAAGAAATTGGAAAGGCCAATTGACCTCAAACCCAAGTCAGTTGACTGGCCAAGTCCCCAGCCTAATCAAAATGTTGAGCCCATAGGCTGGTCGACCTACCTTCAAGGCCAGTCCCCGGTTGGTCCCCCGATTGAGCGCGAGAATTACCTTTTTATATGCATTTTTTTAGCAAAATTAAAGAGCTTTTCACTTAACCTTTAAGCCCCCATCTTCCAAAACCCTAATTTCTTTCTCACGTATCTCACACACACTTACCTAAACAGATTTAGCATTAGGAATCAAGCATCTAAGAGGATCAAACACAAGATTTAAGGCCTATGCTTATGGATTGTAAAGGACTAACTTTGGGGAGAAGGGTATATTCCGTATTCCTCTCTTATCCCAAGTTGATATGTGTATTATTAGAGCATGTAGAGTGATTGTATATTGTATTATGGATTGATTACTACTCTTTTGTAATGGTTACTTGATAGATTTGTATATATATATATGCTTGTGCTTAGGGTTTCAATGTCAAATTTACATGCATGTCTATGTGTTTATAGAAATGCCTTAGTGATGTTGCTTGCGTATATTGAAGTCTATTATGCTATTACCCATTTTTAAATCATTGTTCTAGTATATCTATGTGTTTTTGTGGTGATTACATGAAGTAGGTGTGCTTATATACATGTCTAGGTCTATTTAAGTTTTACATTTAAGGCAAGCAAATTTTGAGATTAAGCTTAGCATGTTGGCTATGCTCATTTCCTTCTATTGGAGGAGTAATGAGAGTCCTTTGGACAATATCACAGACTTTGTAGAGATAAGTTCTACTTTTCACTTCCCCAATGTGTCTCAAGAAGTCATTCGCCTAAAGTTGTTCCTATTCTCCCTTAAGGATAAGGCTAGGTCTTGGTATCATTCTTTACCTAATGGTTGTATCACATCATGGGATAAGCTTTAATCTGGGTTCTACCAAAAATTCTTTCCCGTGGCCAAAACTACCGACCTTAAGGCATCTATTATGACTTTCTTTCAACAGGATTTAGAATCCTTTCACGAGGCTTGGGATCCATTTAATGGACTTCTTAGGCAATACTTATACCTCGGGTATTGTGTTCGTGACCTCCTTCAGTATTTCTTTAGAGAATTGAATGAGCAAAATAAAATGATGGTCAATACTGCATCCAGTGATGGATTCTATAATTTGAGATCAAGTGAAGTGTGGGAGAAAATGGATTTGTTAGCCAAGAACTCTTTTCAAAACATTGCTATGGATAGGTCTAGTTGGGAAGCTAATAGAAGAGGTGTTCATGAGGTAGGAGTTTCTTCTAATCTTCCTAGTAAGGTAGAGGCCTTGACTAATAAGCTAGACCAATTCATCACTTTGAGCCTCTCTTCACAAGGTCATAAGACTAGTTTAGTAGGTTCACCCTCCACCCTATCAGTAGTTAAAGTATTTGCATTGTGTTCCGAATCCACTCACGAAACCATAGCTTGCCCCTAACACCATTGTTTCTTGAGTTCATTCAAAAGTAAGTCTATGCCATACAGGGCATACACGAGAGTATAACCCACATTTGAACACATACAATTAGGGGTAGAAAGACAATCCTAAGTTTTCATGGAGAGAGGGTCAATCCGAGTCTTTCCATTCCCAGCCCCCAGACCCATTCTAACAAAGACCTCATCCTACTAATCCTCCAGGGTTTTACAATATCAATCGGGCTAGACTTCTTAATGCACTGCAGCATCAGGCACTCCCTATACCACTCGCCTTAGCCCTTCCCGCAAAATCTGTACCTATTCCACAGTTTTTTCATGATGAGAGGTAGACCTTTTGATGCAGATTGCTCAAAAAAATCAATAATAGATGGCTAGGATGGATGCACAATTAGGGCAGATTGCCAGCCAATTGAGCACCAGAGATCCAGGCAAGTTGCCCGCTAATGTGCTGGTTTTGTGTGTGATTCTGCAGTGTATTTCCATATCTATTTTGAGGTGTTTTTGAGCTGATTAGATGGCCTTAGTATGGTGTTTATATTATATTTGTGCATACAGGGATATACGTGTTCATAGTTGAGTTTATAGGTAAAATACTACAATAAGTGCTTATTTCTTGTGCTTTTAGGTGAGATTTGGAGCAGTGGTCGAGGCTAAAAATGATGATGATTTGATGATAAAGCAAAGCCAAGGGTGTTTTAAGTGAGAAGAAAGCAAGAAAAGTGCATTAGAAGGTCGCCAAATGAAGAAAGGAGCAACCAAGCAAAATCGAGCACGCGAGAAGCAAAATTTCGACAATTCTTACCAAGGCCAGTTGCCTCTCATCCCAAGGCCAGTCGACTCACCATGCTTCTAACCTAGATTAGAGAGCTCCACAATTTTAGCAAGACTCACTTGTTTTAGGGGCCAAGAGGCCATCCTAGCAACCAACTTTTGCAGTGCAAAAGGGCTATTTAAGGCCATTTTGAGCCTATTTTTCATACCTAACGCTCCATCTTCCATACCCATACAAAACCCTAGTTCAATCACTCACCCATCTCACACACATAATCCCACATCAATTCCACTCATAAAGAAGTTTGGATTTGAAAATAAAATAAGGATTTGGAGGTTTTAGGGCAAGATTTGTGAAGAGCAAGCAAGGATAATGAGGGGGCTTTGCATTCTTCTCTTTATTCTTATCTATACTATGTTAGATTAGCTTTATATGAGGGATGATTGCTACTTTTGTAATGGATTAAGGATCTAAATAATTGTTTTGAGATATTGATGGTTATATATACATACTTTGTTCTTCTATTTCTATGAGTTGAAATTAAACATGTCCATGTGTTTGATGAAATGCCTCTATGATTTTACCTGTGTAATTTGTGCTTAAATGCTAATAGTAGTGGCCTCACCTTAGCCTTAATCCATGTTAGTGGCATGAGCCCTACTTGCAACTACATTTATGTTGATCAATTGTCTTCTTAATGCCTTTAATATAGTATGTTGTCACCTTTAGCATTAAAAACATGGCTAAAAGGGTAGCACTATCACTTGCTTTACCTAAGGGACTTAATTACTAGTTTGAAACATAAATAAAAGGTTAGACTCCCTATTACAACATTAATTAACACCCAAGGCACTTAGGACTAGACCTAAAAGCCATAGCTAGTTAGGACAAACCTATACTTCTATTTGGGCCCAGTTAAGGATAGGGTTGCATCGATAGTTAAAAGAGGTAAGTTTAGTAAACTAAGCTCCCCATTAGAGTAGATAAACCAACAATAGCCTCAAAATAAGGTTAGAAACCCAAATTCATTCCAAAAGAGCAATCACTCCTAAGTTTCCCCAAACCCTTGTAGATCTTTACTTCTATACCTTGTTCAAACTATCATTCCTATTACTTAAGTTTATTTTCCCTTAATTTAGGGTTAAATTAAAGCTCTAATCAATCAAAAAAACTTTAGAAATAGTAGGTAGAACCACACGTAGCAAGTGTAGGATGCACTTTCACTTAAAGCCACATATGTTCTAGCCTCCTTGTGGACACGACCCGGTAGTCACACATGCTATGCTACCGCAACCCATATACTTGCAGGTAACACTTTCAATTTTTATCACCAAGTTTTTGGCACCTTTGCTGGGGTGGAACAGTTGTTGATTTCTTTATTTTTGTGTGTTTTTCATTTGTCACTTATTGTATATACATTTCTTGTTTGCTTATCGTGTACATATCTATTTTTATTGTTTGTTGCTTTTACTTATTTTGATATTGCTAGTTTAGTTTACTTCTTGTGTTTTTTCCCTCATTTGTGTTTTTCTTAGGATTTAAGTGTTTGTGGTAGGTAGTTGCTTGTTGAATTGAAGTTCGGGGGTTGAAGTATGGAAGAAGAATTTGGTTATTTTGCATTCTTGAATAGATGGCTAATCCTAATCCCAATTCTCCTTCTAGAGCCAAGACCTTAAGGCAATATCTTGAGCTCGACACATATCAACCTTGCATGCTTATTCAACTACCAACCCTAGGAGATGCGACCTTTAAGATTAGGCCAAGAGCTCATAAATGATTCCATCATTCTATGGATGTAATAATGAGAATCGCTATGTGCGTATAGGTGCAATTCTTAAGATATGCTCTGCCATTCATTTTACTTATGTCTCTTTTGAGAATATTAGGTTTAGATTCTCCCATTCTCTTTGAAAGACAAAGTAAGGCAATGGTTCAAGTCTTTACCCTATGAGTCTATCACTAGTTGGGAAGAGCTTCAAGTTAAGTTTCTTCAGAGATTTTCCCTTATAGCTAGGACGATCACTTTTACGGCTAAGATTATGACATTTGCACAATGAGAATAAAAGCCCCTTCATGAGACTTGGGATAGATTTAGTGAACATGGTTTCCAATGCCCACATCATGGGCTAATGGTTCATGCATTAAGTGGGGAGTTCTTAGATTTGACACCTAAGGAGGTTTGCTCAAAACTAGAGATTATGGCAGAGGACTCGTTACAAAATGCTAATTTTGAGAGAGTTAGGAAGGGGACGAGGAATACCACTCTTAGTAGTGTGTTTGAGGTTGGCTCAAATTATGATTAGCTACTGAGGTAAGAGCTCTCACTAGGAAGTTTGACCAGTCTATGACTTTAGGAGCTACATCCACTCATAGGTCTACTTCTAGTCTATCTTTCCCTTATCCCCTAATTCTTATAGAGGTGTGTGCTTTGTGCTTTAAGTCTAGCCATACCACGGAAGCATGCCCTTTTGTCCCTTAGTTCCCTGAGTTTATATAAGAACATATTCTCGTTAGTAAAGGTCGTTCATCCACTCCTTCACACCCACCTAAACTCGGGTGGCATGAGCATTCCAAGATAGTGTAGTCTCATACACATAAATTCTTCTTATTCATTCCAAAATCATCCTAGTCCATCACTTCTTAGTCCTTTAGGGTTTCATTAGGTAGTTTCTGAGCCTAGGTATCCTAGTTTGTCACAGCAATCATTTCAGTCTACTCCCATCAGTTTCACTCTAATTGTTCAGCCTGTAGTTGATCGTAGGATAGATTTACTTACTAAGATGGTACAGGCCCAATGATAGATGTTTTAGAGCATGACAGGAGATTTAAAGAATCAAGTAAGACATATTGCTGAACAAGTTTGCAATAGAGACCCAAGGAAGCTATTTTTTTATCATGAGCAGAGTTCTACAGATCCATGTAGCACTTTCAGCCTTTCTCCAAGTAATTTTATACAAGCTAAGGCCATCATGAACTTGAGAACTTGTAGGCTTATAGATAACTAGTTGGGAGAATTTGTGAGTAGAGCTAGGCCTGAAATGACATTTGTTCATAGAGAGACTAGTGTGCTTATACAGAAGACTAGATAGTTTGAAGAAAAAGAGAGAAATCACAATGAGGTGAGTGTTGATTCACCGCATAGAGAAGAAAATAGGCTGTTGAATCTCATGATGTCACTCCTAGAGCTCCTTTTCCCTTAGCATTAGAGAGGTCCAAGAAAGTTGAGGATGACAAAGAATTGAGGTCTTGAGAGCCTCTTAAAGATATTAATGTCACTTTACCTTTAGTTGAGGCAATTTAGAAGATATTGGCTTATGCCAAATTCTTTAGTGATTTGTGCATTAGGAAGAAGCAGACTACCTGCTTACCTGAAATGGTAAAGCTTACAGAGATGGTTAGTAGCATTTATACTACGGGCATTCTGCCTAATCTTATGATCCTAGAGCCTTTACCATCTCTTGTGCTATTAATGATCACTCGATAGCCCATGCCTTACTTGATTTAGGTTCTAGTGTCAATCTTATTCCTTTTTCCATGTATAAACATCTAGGTTTGGGTTTACAATTAGCTGATAAGAGTAAGAGGAAACCACGAGGGATAGTTAAAGATGTCATGATTAATGTTGGAGAGTTTTACTATCTTGTGGATTTCATTGTTCTAAACATGCATCTAGGTCATGACATTAGGATTACGACACCTGTCCTTTTTGGGGAAACCATTTTTAGAGATTGTCGATGCAGTGATTTGTTGGAGGCTAGGGATCATTGAGTTTACATTTGAGAAATTGAAGGCAATGGTTAGGGGTGCCGAGTCTGCCACTAAGGATAGAGCAGGTGATGAGGAGAATTGTTTGTTCATAGAGCCTATCATTTCTAGTAATGGTGATCCTTATGATTCTTTCTTGTCCTTAGAAGATAAAGCTATGCTTAACAAAATCATCAAGTAGTTGAATTTGAAGGCTTTCAGTGAGACTCACATAGAAACTGATGTGTTTTCCTTAGTAGATGCTCCTGATTTCCATGTCAAGGAGTCTTTTGATTCAGTCTTAACCCCGAGCGATATTGGTGAGCTTGATGAGATTATTGCACTATTTAATTTTGGCATCTCTCTTTCTGAATTGAATACCTCTTACATTCTCTCATCTACTCTTAGATCTAGTAAGGCTATTGCTATAGATCCATCCTTAGCTAAGAGTAGTCTTGAGCTTCCACCGATTGTGCTTCTAACTCTTTTGAAGTCCAGATCTGTGCTTGTTGAGCTTATATTTTCTATTTATTTCAATTCCTTTTCTAAACTTAGTTTTGAGCTTTTTGGAAATTTTAGAGATGAATTTGAACTTATTTAGTTTTATTTTCAGAACTTTTGCATGTTTAAAAAACTGGATAGATTTTTGTAGTTTTTATATTTTGGCCATAACCTTTTGCTTAGGTATCAAAATAAAGTGCTTCAAGCGGTGACGTAAAATTAACTTCAAGATTTACAATGTATATTTTTTGTGCTTGAGCTGATTTGGATATTACTCTTTTAGAATTTCATTCATGCTCTAGGTTTTTATGTTAGTTTTACTTTAATTAGTATATTTGATGTGTAATGTTTATATTTCTTTTTTAATTTCAGTTTTAGGATTTTAAGTATTGTATGATGTTTACTTTTTTAATTTCAGTTTTTCATGTTTTAAATTCTTATTTCATAAGTAGCTAATTTTTCTTCTTCTAGGATTTAGATGTAGTCTTTTTTTTTTTCCTGTGATTGCTTAAGCTATTGTCTTAGTGCTTATTTTCTTGTGAATACTTGATCATTATTTGTATGTTTAAGCTATTATATGAAGGACTTAAAGGTGAATTATAGCGATAGTTCATGAAGACAATAGACAAAAGACTTTTGTTCTTTAGAAATAAAAACAAATCCTGTGTGATGTTGTATGACTCATGCATGCCTATGCCACTACATGATCAAATGCATAGATTACTATAGAGCTTAATGGGTTCATGTTAATGCTCGTGATCACGAAATACAATTGCGGCATATCGAAAACGAACTTCAATGACTTTAGGGGATCTGGTCAGTAACTTAGGAAAAGTAAATTCAATCAATTAGTTTAAGTTAAGCACAGGAAAACATTAGACAAAATCTAAATTCCTAGAGTTTCCACCGTTAGTTGTTAAAATTCTATTCATTAAGCTTTAGTTTAGATTTTTAATTTGTGCACTTTATTTTTGTTTAAATTGAGTTTTCTAGATAATATAGGGAGCTTTGAGAAATGTGTTGTTGCACCATTTGTTACAGCATCTCCCTTGAGATGCTCATTTTTTGATTCATTTCTTTTACTTGAGGATGCCCAGCATGACCCTATGTACATATTCCTAGGGCGTGAGTTTAAATCTTCAAGGCATCGAATACATGGTATTGATTGCATTTTTTAGTTATTGTATCCATTTGCTACTTTCTTCTGTGCTGATTTACTTATTTGGTAGTACGCGCCCAAGGACTTTATGCACCATTGGCCCTAATATTATCACCTCGCTAGGAGCGTAAAATCCAGCGCTACTAGGAGACATCCTAGAAATTTTGATAGTCAGAGTTTGGTTGATAAGTTCCTCACTTTTGCTTTTCTCTGTACATTTTTATTTTGATTTCTTTTTCTTTCATTTTTGTTTCCCTTATGTCTATTGCTTTCTATACATAAAGCCTTGTCATTTACACTTGCCATTGTGAGCTTCTAATCTTATGTTTGATGATTTCCTTTGTAAGTCTTTTAAGTTCAGTGGAAATTGGGTGCAAAGGAAGTTAATGGACATAATCATCAAACTGTAGCATGCGCAGCTTAATGCTATAAAAGGTTGTATCTATACATCCTCCACTTGTCCTCTCTTATCTACCTCTTACCCATCTTCGCTATGTGCTTTGTGATGATTCACTTGCTTGTTATGTGATTTTGTTCTATTTGCTTGAAGACAAGCAAAGTTTATGTTTGGGGGTATGGGAGTTTGGTTCTCTTTCTTTATGCTTTGTTAGGGTAGATTTGCATTACTTTATTAAAAATGGTGAAAGTTTTTCAATTTTTATGCATTTAGAGTCGTTTATCTCTTTGTTGATTGGAGTGTTGGCTCTTGATATTGACTTCATTGATTGATGAAGCTAAGTTTGTATTGTGGGAAGGGAATAGAGAAGAGGGAGAGCCAAGACTTGGAGGAGATACCCTTGAAAGTTGTAGGGAGTGAGTACTTTTAAGAATGCATCTTGTAGCTATTCCATGGCTTGATTGGAAAAAGTGGTTTTAAATAGGTCTTGATATGAGTGTCCCTTCCATGATTGGTTCTTTTTTATGTGACATATGTGACTTAGCCATTCTTTTCTTTTTCTTTTCTTTTCTTTTTTCTTATTTCATGTATTGAACAAAAATCCAAAAAAATAGAAAAAGACAAAAAGATGAAAAAAGATGTAAAAGATTGAAAAAGCCAAAAAAAAAAGAAAAAATGTGAAAAAAAGTCAGAAGGCACTAAAAATTTTGTGGAATAAAGGTGTTAAGTGACACAATGTTAACTTAGCACAAGTTTATCATTTTGCACTTTGGATGTGTTATGAATAAGGCTTTTACGTAATTTGCGGGCCATTGGGATTGTACATTCTTTCCCTCCTTAACTTTGAGGCTATGTGCATGTTGGGGAGGCCATGTTAGTTAAGCGGGCACAAAGTATCAACATCTTCAGTGCATGCATTAAACTTCCTAGCTTGTGGCAGATAAAGCTACTTGGGAACTTCCCACGAGGTGCAAGACTCTTTGTGAGTAAGGGAAAGATTCGAAAGGGCTTAAGGATCCCTTTACAAAAGAAATGACCCTTTAATACTCCTCAAATTCACAAAGATAGCACGTCAATGATTGTAGGTGTTAGGAAATTATGACGCATAACACACACTTACACAGCGGAATTAAATCACGAGTAACGAGAAAAGAATACATACTATTAAACGTGGTTTGGTCCTCTACCTATGTCCATGAAAAACTCCACTAATAGAAAAGAGTATTACAACCCATGTAACTTTTTGCACGGCCCGAAAAGTCTAAACCTTTCCTCACAGTGTTCTTACAATGGCTTTCTCTCTCTCAATCTAAACCTATTGCAAGACACACATTTTTCAACTAATACAAGAGTCCTCTTTATAGAGGAGATTTCCGTGTCCTCCAAGACAAAGGATTTCCTAATCTATCAATCCTACCATAACTAAGACTCTTACCATAACTAGAATTTTGACTCTCATTAAGAGTCTTTCCTAATTTCAATATGGACTTGGGCTTAACACTTGAGCCATAACCCAACAAATTCCTCCCTTGGCGAGAAGTGCCAAGAATCTCCACAGTAGGCGAGAACGTCACTCTTCTCTTCTTCTCAGCCTTCGCTTGAGCTTCTTCACACTTGTCGCGTTCGTCTCTCAGTGCGATGCATCCCTTCAAGTAGTACACGTGCTTCTCGTTCTTCCTCCCTTTAAGAACTAGCTCCTCTCCAGGATACACTTTGTAGCAGTCTCTTCCACCAATGTACTTGTACCCTCTTGATGCCAACTCACCCAACGAAATTATGTTGGACACATAAGGTGGCATATACCTTACATTGGAGATGGTCTTGATACTACCATTGTTGAGCCTAAGGCGAACTCTCCCAATGCCAGTAACCTTCATCTTCTGGTTGTTCACAACAATGATGTATCTAAGCCTCTTACCCAAAAGCAAAGTGTCGAAACTAGCTCTATCATTGCAAATGTAAAACGTTCCCGTTGAATCCATCACCCAGTCAGTCTTTTTCCTCTTCGAGCCTTCATTAGCGTCCTCGCTACCGCCATCAAAACAGTCTCACTACAATCGCTATCATCACCTTTAATAAGATTCATAGAGTCCTCGCTATAAACCTTCTCCTTGCCCTTAGATCTCTACTCTCTATGGCTCTTTATGTCCTCTCTCAATCTAGGATATCTTGGTTGGATATGGCCTTTCTCTCTACAATAGTAGCACTCTCGATCATCTTCTCCATCCTGAGCTCGGCTTTTTGATCTCGATCTACATCTACGAGAATTCCCTATTCTAGAACTCCTCTCTCGATTCGAACCTTCAGCAGTTAGTGCATGATCTCCACTAGGCACACTACTTCGTCCCAACATCCTCTCATTCTCTCTCAAGAGTGCAGTCACTTTGTTCAGCTCGAGAGTCTTCTTCCCAACAAGGATTGATTGCACGAACGACTTATACGACTTTGGCAAGGAAGATAGTAGTACGAGCTCCTATTCTTCATCCGTAATTCTCTTATCAGGCACCTCGACACTTATGAGCTTGACCACTAACTCGTTGAATTTGTTAATGTGATCGTAGATGGCGGTTCCCTCTTCCATCTTGAACGAGTAAAGTTCCATCCTCAAACACAATCGGTTGGTGATCGATTTCGACTCATAAATATTCTCCAACTTGTCGAACACACCGCTAACCGTCATCTCACCAATCACATGACATTTAATTTGCGGTGCTAACGCTAACCGAATTGTACTTACGGCTCTTCGTTGTAGGGACTTCCACTTCTTACCATTGACTTCTTCCGGTTTCACCTCTTCTAGCACTTCATCAAGGCCTTGCTGCACCAAAAGGTCCTCGATAGTATTCCTCCACAAGTTGAAGTTCATGTTCCCATCGAACATTGGAATTTCCAACTTTGTACCGGTCATCGGAATGGCTCCTATGCACAAATTCGCTAAAACTCGGCAATCCAGCAAGAATTTGGCAAAACTGACCCTAAAAACGGATTTAGGACGTCGAAAAATGGTGGGAGATCCTCGGTCAATGCGGTCAAACCCCTGCAGCCCTTCGGTCAACGCTGGTCAAACCTTTTGTTTGATTGTTTGACCACAAACTCACAAAACTTGACTTGCTTGTATCTCACAAGTCGATTGTCGGATCGTTGCGAATGTTTAGCATCTTACTCTTCTCACCAAGACGAACACACAACAACAAACAGATCGTCGATCGGACTCCAGGAAGGTTGCCAAGCATGACCAGCAGATCAACGAATTTTTTTTTACTCCTCTTCGGCGTTTCTTTTTCGTTTTTCGTGCAAACCAGCGTCCTCCCTCCCACCTAGCTCTCAATACCACTTGTTAGGAAATTAGGACACATAACACACACTCACGTAGTGGAATTAAACCACGAGTAACGAGAAAATAATACACACTATTAAACGTGGTTCGGCTCTTTGCCTATGTCCAGGAAAAACTCCACTAATAGAAAAGAGTATTACAGCCCATGTAACTTTTTACACGGCCTAAAAAGTCTAAACCCTCCCTCACAGTGTTCTTATAGTGGCTCTCTCTCTCTCAATCTAGACCTATTGCAAGACACAAATTTTTCAACTAATACAAGAGTCCTATTTATAGAAGAGATTTTCTTATCCTCCAAGACAAAGGATTTCCTAATCTATCAATCCTACCATAACTAAGACTCTTACCATAACTAGAATTTTGACTCTCATTAAGACTCTTTCCTAATTTCAATATGGACTTGGGCTTAGCACTTGAGCCATAACCTAACAGTAGGCAACCCTCTTAAGCTTGTTAGAGATAAACTTAGGTTTGGTCTTGTTTAGGGACAAATAAGGAGGAGGTTTGGAGGTGTTGATGTATTGGTTTTCCATGTGGTTTTGCATTGTATATTTATATCAATTTAGAGGTGTTTTTAAGCTTATTAGATGGCCTTAGTGTGGTATTTAGACCATATTTGTGCATACAATGACATAAGCGTTCACAGTTGACTTTATAGGTAAATATTTCACTAAGTGCTTCTTTCTTGTGCTTTTAGGTGAGATTTGGAGCAATGCTCGGTGTTCAAAATGATGATTATTTGATGATCAAGCAAATACAAGGGTGTTTTGGGTGAGAAGAAAGCAAGAGAAGTGCATTAGGAGGTTGTCGAATGAAGAGCGGAGCAATCAAGCAAAACTAAGCACGCAAGAAGCAAACTTTAGACACTTCTAACCAATGCCTGTCGCCTCTCATCCAAAGGCTAGTCAACTCTTCCAACCTAGATCAAAGAGCTTTATAATTTTGGTAGGACTTACTTATTCTAGGGGCTAGGAGGCCAACCTAGCGATCAACTTTTGCACCGTAGAAGGGTTATTTAAGGCCATTTTGAGCCTATTTTTCATATCTAACACCCCATCTTCCATAACTAGTACACCAAACCCTAGTTCTATCACTCACCCACCTCACACACATAATCCCACATCAATTCAATCCATAAACAAGCTTGGATTTAAAGATCAAACAAGGATTTTAGAGGGTTTAGAGCAAGATTTGTGAAGAGCAAGCAAGGATAATGAAAGAGTTTTACATTCTTCTCTTTATTCTTGTCTATACTAGTTAGATTAGTTGTAGATAAGGGATGATTACTACTTTTGTAATGGGTTAAAGATCTAAATACTGTTTTGAGATATTGATGGTTATATATGGATGCTTTATTCTTATATTTGAATGGCTTGAAATTAACATGTCTATGTGTTTGATGAAATGCATCTATGAGTTTGCATGTGAGCCCTACTTGCAACTACATTTGAGTTGATGAATTGTGTCCTTAATGCCTTTAACATAGTAGGTAGCCACCTTTAGCAAACACTTCTAAAAAGGTACCACTGTCACTTGCTTGACTTAGGGGACTTAATCTCTAGTTTGAAACATAACTAAAAGGTTAGACTCTCTATTAGGACATTAATGAACACCCAAAGGACTTAGGACCAAATCCAAAAGCCGTAGCTAGCTAGGACAAACTTGTACTCCTAATTAGGCCCAATTAGGGATAGGGTTGCATCGATAGTTAAAAGCAGTAAGTCTAGTAAACTAAGCCGCCATTAGAGTGAAAAAACCATCAATAGCCTCAAAACAAGGTTAGGAATCCAAATCCATTCCAAAAGAGCAATCATCCTTAAGTTTCCCGAAACCATTGCAGATCCTCACTTTTGTAGCGTGTTTATACCATAATTCCCATTAGTTAGGATTATTTTCCCTTAGTTTAGATTTAAGCTAGAGCTCCAATCAATAAAAAAAAAAACCTAAAAATAGTAGGTAGGACTACACATAGTTTACGTAGGATGCACTCTTACTTAGAGTCACACACGTTCTAGCCTCTATATAGGCACGACCCTATACTCAAACACGTTACAGCATCATGACCCGTTCACTTGTAGGTAACGTTTTCCAGGTTTATGACCACTTGCACAACTACAAGTGAACCCTAGAGCCTAGTGTTGTTTCTTCACCGACCTCACTCTTATCCTTATCTTGACCAGGCTAAGGTTGTCACCACTCTTAGGATTGGTAGGATAATGGACAATAGAATAGTAGTTGAATATGCAAAGCCTACATCTAGTGGTCCTTCTGAGTTAGAGAACCTAGTCGTAGCCCTGTTGATAGAGATCATTGAGAGAGCCCTACTGAGAGAGTAGAGCCCACTAGAGACAATGGTGAGAATACTACTTTCTTCCCCCATATCGGGAGGGAAAGTAACCCATTGCTAATTCCTACGAGTCTGGAGATGTTGCATCTAGAGTTCCATACCTATTTGCCTTTGAGAGGCCGTCACCTATTGAGGACACTAAATGTTTCAAGGTTGTAGAGCACCTCAAAGATCTTAAGGTTAATCTTCCTTTGATAGATGCAGTTTTTTCTATTCCATCATACCCTAAGTTCTTTAGGAACCTTTGCACAAGAAAGTATAGTGCATTGCACATGCCCAAGAAGGTGAAACTTATGGAGAAGGTGAGTCGTATTTGCACATCGCCCTATCTACCTAAGATTAATGATTGGGAGCCTTCACCATTCCTTGTCGTATTAGAGAGACCCAGATTGACCATGCTTTATTAAATTTAGGGTCTAGCGTGAACCTCATTCCTTACTTTATCTATCAGTAGCTAGGCTTAGATGTGTTGTCTCCCATGCATGTTGTACTCTAGTTAGAGCTGAAAAATGGGTACCCGTGGGTTGACCCGACCCGTTTAGCACGGGTTAAGCAGGTTGGCGAGTTGGGGCGGGTCATAAAGTCTCTAACCCTAAACTAACCCTAGTAGGTTCATGGGTTTGCAGGTCCAACTTGTCAAATTTTTTAAAAAATTAATTCTATTTAAATTATTAAAAAAATCTAAAAAAATCAATCAATAAAAAATAATATATTATAATTACATCAACAAATTCTTGAGTAAAATAAATCTGAAATTTACTGGACAAGAAATTTTCTTTTTCTTTTATGGGGTACAGAGGGCAGGACTTGATGTCCATATAAGGGAAAAGATGTATTACATTGAGCATTTCATCTAAGAAAAGGAATTTGTTTAGGATGCTTAAACATGGTTCTCCACTTTTCCTTGTTAGACATGGATTGAGATTGATAGTTTTACATAAAATGTATCAATCAAGAATGCTTCAAGCTTGACCCAGTTGATGACAACCAAGAATGAAAGAAAAGACACCATAAATGCTTCAGCTGCATCTAAACAGATAGATATTTGTGTGTACACAAAAAAGGAAGAACTTAAAATCATAAAAAACTAAAAGCCCATTAAGAGGAGTTGATTCATTAATCCGGATTTGATTCTTGAGTCTTATCTTCTTGAATCTTGACTTCATCTTCTTGAATCTTGCGGTGGCACCGTTGTGAGGAACAGAGGAAAAAAGAAAGAAAGAAAGGAGAGAAAAGACTAGGGTTAAAACTTAAATGTTAAAGCCTAAATGCATAATGTCTCTGTCCTTTTTTAATTGTTTTGTTAATTTGTTATTATTTCAATTTTTTTAGTGAAAATACCTATTGACTTGTGGGTCTGCCTCGACCCGTCATTTTGGCGGGTTGGGTTGGGTTGACCCGTTTAGCTAGCGGGTCGGGAAAAGCTCAACCCTAAACTGTTTATTTGGCAGGTTAAATGGGTTGAACCGTGAGTCAAGTCTTGACCCATTTTGCCAGTTCTAACTCCAGCTAGCTAATAGCTCCGAGCGCAGACCTAGAGGTATAGTTGAGGATGTTATGGTTTAGGTAGGAGAGTTCATGTACCCCGTTGATTTCATATTTCAGACATGGATTCTGATCACAACTCGAGGCACACTATACCTGTTCTGCTTGGCCGCCCCTTCCTTACCACAGTTGATGCGGTTATCCATTGCATGTCGGGGTTACTGGAGATTAAGTTTGGGAATTTGAGGTCCACCATGAAGATAGGCGAGACCATAAATAGAGCTAGTGTAGGTGGTGATGAAGATAAGGAAGATTGCTTTATGATTCAGGTGATAGACCTATGTGTTGAGAGCAATGTTGAGAACGCCATGATCGAGAATAATGAATTGAGAAAGCTTCAGGGCATCTTACCTAGCCTTGATCGAGAAACCTTCATGTCGAGAAGTGTGGTCCCTATTTCTAGGGATGATGATTCTAGGCTTAACGAGTCCTTTGAGGTTAATTCTTCCGATCTTGTTATGAGAAACATGGATCATTATGATTCCACACATAGAGTTCGTCACGAGGATGGAGATGAAAATATATGGTTGATAGCTAATGCAATGGAATCTTGTATTGGGGAGTGCTATTGTGAGGAAATATCCACTAGCGATGAATTTATTGAAAAATTTGATAAGATGTTAGCTAGTATGGATTTGGAGACACCCATTAAGGAGAGCGTAATGCCCATCTTTAATTCTAGGCTATATGAGTCCATTAGAGTTATAGATTCCAGTGTTGAGGTATATGATCAATCTAAGAAGACTCTTTGGGAAAAGAATGAAGAACCTAAAATTATGATATATAGGTAATTAGGCATCTTTGATGAATCATTATTAGAACCTTCTACTAAGGAACTACTTGATGGGGTGAAACATTTCTTAGAAGAACACGAGCTATCCTTTCCTGAGAGTGAGCCTTTGATCCTTTTGATTATTCCTTTTCTGGGGCTATTTCTACTTGTTCTCCCATTGACACCATCTCATCCAATCCTATTCTATGAGATGATTCTCCCCTTCTTCCGTCCATTGAGCCTCCACCTAGTGAGAACATTTTTACACCATCCCATTTGGAGCATGTTCATGTAGGGTTTGTTTACACTTCTCCTATTCTTCATGCTTTGAATGCTTCATTGACCCATGGTGCAGGGTGCATGTAGGCCTTAATCATCAAAATAAGGCATATAGGATGGTTAGTGGCAAAGACCAAACTTGCTAGGTTAGGATTGGAGAATAACAAGGGATTTTGAGCTTTAGATTTTTCCATGACCTATGACACCTTAAAGCATTCTCCTTCTATATGTGATGTGTCAAATTTTCCATTTCTCCCTTAATCATGTGTGCTTAAAAAGGATTGTGATGTATATTGATGTGGTTCAATTTTGTGCGTGTTTGTATTGTGTATTACTTATGCTTTTGAGGTGTTTTATCTTGTAAAGCCGCATTAATGTAGTACATTTGGTAGAATAGGGCTTTAGTGATGATAATTGTACATAATTGTTCTTGATAGATAAACTCTACAAAAAATGCATCTATCATGGTCTTAGGTGAGTTTTAGGGCAATGTCAAGCTTGGACGAAGTTAGATGATGAAGATAGAAGGTGTACGGGTCATGGGAAAGAGGCTGGAAGCAAAAAAGATGAAGATTGAAGCGACAATGAAGAACCAGTTGACCCCCAGAGCCTACCAATTAAATGGCTAAGTGAGCCAATAATTCTAGAGAACAAAAAAGTAACCCGGCTGGGCTAAACATACCGGTATGGTGAGCCAGTAACTTTAGAGAGAATACCTTGGAACTGGTTAACCCTCCCAATTTATTGGCCAGCCAGTAAGGTCAATCGATAATGACGCTAGAGGCTATAAATAGGACCCGATGTTTTAGATTTTAATCATCAACCCATACACACTTCATACCAACTTCTCACACGCTGAACCCTACTTCACCCACCTTAAACACACACACTAGCACACACACCCACTTGGATCTAAGCTCTTTTGGAGGATTTTAACAACATTTGGTTTGGCATTTGCTCAAGATTGTACAAGAACAAACTAGGATGGAAGGCCACTTTCCCCAACATTCTTTCATCCTATTTACTTTAATGTTTGAATAGATTAGATTAGGATGACTAAGCTTGTGTAATGGGTTGAGTTAACACGTTTATGTTATGGGATTTTCATGGCTTATATATACATACTTTGTTCTTCATAATAATGGCTTTTTCTCAATACATGTCTATATGTTTGATTAAATGCATAGATGAGTAGTATGTCTATAAATTGGAGTTTGTTTGCTATAAAACACCTCTAATCCATCTAATATGCATGTCTGTGTGTTTATTTATGGATTGTATGAAGTGGGTTTGTTTTGTTCATGTCTGTGTGAGTATAAGCACACTTTATGGTGAATAGAACTCTAATCTTGCTTACATGTTGGTACCCACTTGCTTATAATGGTGTAAATCAAACATGGTAACAGTTTGGTAGTGAATAGGTTGACATATTTACCACACCTTAGCCTAGAACTTTTACGATTGTGCTTATTATACATCAACGTGCTGTAGTATCCCTAGAACGATGGTGTACAAGTTAGGACTAGCCTAGTTGGACATCCTTTAGCTTTAAATCTAGCTAATAGGAGTTTGGGTGGGGCTTAGTCAACCTTAGTAACCTTAGGTCTTAGTCTTAAATCCAACCAATGGTCAAGGAGCTAGGGTAGGATCGTTCTAAGACACCTAGGTAGCTTTCTAGCCCCTCTTATGGCCTTAGGTACATTAGGATCATGTTGTAGCTTTGAGTGTGCACACTCAGGGATGAACCTGCACTAAATCCTAGGGATTAATTAGGATACTAGATAGCAACCTAGTATTAGAGCATCACATAGATAAGCCAATTCCCTTAATCCCATAATATACGAGTTGAGAATCTAAGCCAATTCCCTTAATCCCATAGTATACGAGTTAAGAATCGCCCATTAGCAAGAGTAAGTCACCCTAACAACTTTCCATTAGTTAAATCCCTTCAAGATTAGCTTGATTCCTATTTTCCCATTCCTATTCTCATAGTGTAATTCCTTTTTGCTTTATTTAGCTCCCTATAATCCAAAAAGTACAAAATTAAGCTTAGTCTATGTTTCTTTTTAGGCATCTTCTAAAGTAGACATGCATAGGATCAACAGCCTTGTGCATTGAGGTTAAGTTCTAATTAATTGGAACATGTATATGCAATATGGAATCAATGTGCCCCTTTGGGATTTCCAAATTTATCATATGAATCAAGATCTAGTGATACTATCTTTATGGGTGTATCAGTTACATGGCTTGAGAGTCGCTCCCTACATCAAGAGATCCATGACCAAGGATAGTTGAAAATAGGAGAAGAAACCCAGCGAAAAAAGATGCAGCTAAGGAAATGACAGTACATAAGCCGAAGGACCGGCTTTAGCTGTGGGTATACATAAGGGGGCATTATGGTCGGTTATTTAGCAGGTCAAAGACAAAGTTCACATTCTTATGTGATAAGCTTTTGGGTAGTAGTAATTATTCTTGGAGTGCAGCTTTGATCTTAAAGTGGAATATATTGATGTTAAAAATAATTATTATGTCGCCTCGATCAGCCAAGGACATTTTTGATTATTTGTGCCTTCTTGGTCCATTCCCTAGTTGAAATGACTTTGAGAAAGTAATTTGAAAGAGCAAATTCCATATTGTGGTAGTAACCTTATTGGGCCAAAGCTTGGAATTGGGTTTGGGCTTTCTTTAGAGTCCAAGATGACTTAATTGAGCTTGAATGGTTTCTTATTGGACTTGGGCCTCCACATGGATTATAGACTATGTATTGGGCTTGGATTGTGGGCTTGGCCCAATCTTCCAAGACATGTACTAGAAAGTTACTACATGCAGAATTCAAATTGTACAAGTAACTTCTATGACATGTGGTAAACATTTACTACTAGGAAACAATTTCTTACATGGAAAGTTTACAAGGTTTAGGTGCCAAATTTTTACTATAAAGAGGCAAAACCTTCAACCATTTCTAGCATCCAAAAAATTTTGTAGTTGATCTCTTCCATTTTGGCAAAAGAATACTATAACACATAGTACACACTTATTGTGTGCTTTTTGCTCTAGGTTTTCAAGAGCACATTACTTTGCTTCTTTCCACACAAGAGGCTATTATCTTAAGATAAGTCTCTTTAATCGTAGGAAAGAAGAATAGGGAGTTTCTATTGTGACACCCTTATAGTAAAATTTTTTATGGCCTTGTTCATGAGCGGGAATGAAGCTCGTGACGGTTATAGCTTCATCAAAGGCCCCACGCTTCAAGAGGTTAGCGTTACAATTTTTGCAAATACTAGTTATGTTCTATATGTTCCTAAGCATGTTCTTCTATATGTTATGTGGCTATTTTATTTTTCTAGCTTGTTTTCTTGGTAGAATTTTTGAAAATATGGACTAGGATAGACCACATGTAATATTATCAATCCTACAAGCATAGCTTGTTTGTTTTGCTTTCTTATTTTGTTTTTTGTTTTGCTTTTAGTTGGCGCCATAGGTATGTTGCCTTGTTGCTATACATTTAGGTTATTGTTGATGTTTTGGGGATTGAAGTGGCTGGAGTTAGAATAGTGTTGCATGCTTGGTAGGAGATCCCTTAGGAACCCCTTAATTCCATTTAATCTCGAACCCGATAGGATTGCACGACACTTTAGGAATTTAGGAGATCTTCTTGAGTAGATGGCAGATCCAAATAATACTCTTATCCCTTCTATTCCTCTTATGAATTTTATTCCATCGCATGATCACCACGGGCATCAAGCCTAAGATCATTTTTGCGAAAGCCCCCTAGACCAGACCTACCTATAGATGATGAGCCGACACTTAAGGAATTTTTCTTCCCTAATGCCTTTGAGCCTAATTTGGCTATTAATATTCCATGGTTTAAGGAGGCAAATTTCGAGATTAAGCCTAGCATGTTGGTTATGCTTTCTTCCTTCTATGCAAGGAGCAATAAGAGTCCCTTGGACTATATTACCAATTTTGTTGGGATGAGTTCCACCCTCTATGTCCTCAACGTGTCTCAAGAGGTCATTCGTCTTAGGTTATTTTCATTTTCCCTTAAGGATAAGGCTAGGTCTTGGTTTCATTCTTTACCTAGTAGTTATATCACCTCATGAGCTAAGCTTCAATCTAGTATCTACCAAAAATTCTTTCCCATGGCCAAGACGGCTGACCTAAAGGCTTCCACTATGACTTTCTCGCAACATGACCTAGAGTCCTTTTATAAGGCTTGGGAGAGATGCAATGACTTTCTTAGATAGTGTCCCCGCTAAAGTTATGGTAATCATGACCTACTCCACTATTTTTTTTCAAGGTTTAAATGATAAAAATAGGATGATGATCAATGTCGCCTCCAGTGGTGGATTTTATAATTTGAAGGTAAGTGAGGCATGACAGAAAATGGACTTGTTGGCCAAGAACTCTTTTCAAAATTCGGCTATGGATAGGTCTAGTTGGGGAGTAAATAGAAGAGGTGTTCATGAGCTCAGAGTTTCTTTAGATTTGCCTGCTAAGGTAGAGGCCCTCACGAATAAGTTAGATCAATTCATTTCTTTGTCTCTTTTCTCTTATGGTCATAGGACTAGTTCCATAGGTTCGTCCTCTGCCCTTTTGATAGTAGAGGTATGTGATTTATGTTCTGAGTATACTAACAAGACTCTAGCTCATCCCCTAGCACCCTGGTTCCTCGAGTTCATGAAGGAGCAAGTGTGTGCTACTCATGGTTATTCTTATGAGTACAACACGTACTCAAACACTTACAATTCAAATTGGAGGCATAACCTTAAATTCTCTTGGACACAAGGTCAGCGTGAGTCTTTCTATTTCTAGCCCCAAGTTCCACTCCAATAGAGGTAGCGTCCTACTACTCATACTCTAGGGTTTTACCATAAAAATCAACCTAGGATTGCTAGTGCTTCTTTGGCCCAGGCTCTCTTTACTTTCTCTAGTAGCTAGTCCCTTACCAATGATGTGATGAAGTTGATGTAGTTCATTCAGAATCAGCATCAAGCATTAGCTAGTCAGCAGTAGGAGTTAGCAGATAATAGGTAAGTGCTAGCTAGCTATAAGCAATAGATGGCAAGATTTGAGGCATGGTTAGGGCAGATTGCCAGTCATTTGAGGACTAGAGATCTCAAGAAATTGCCTTCTCAGCTAGATGTGAAACCTAGAGTTCAGTCCTACTCCTCTACCGACACCACTTATCCTTTTTAGGCCCAGGCCAAGGCCATCACCACTCTTAAGAGCAACAGGGTATTAGAAGAAAGGGTAAGAGTTGACCATGTAGTGCAAGAGTTGACTATGTAGTGCCTATATCTAATGGTCTCTCTAAGTCTAGAAAGCCTAACCATAGCCCTCTGGAGAAAGATAATAGAGAGAGATCTATAGAGAGAGTTAAGCCCATGAAAGACCATGGTGATAATAGTACTTCCCGTCTATATGAGAAGGGAAAGGTACATATTGATGATTCCTATGAGTCTAGAGGTGTTGAGCCTAGAGTTTCTTACCTATCCACCTTAGAGAGGCCATTACCTAATAAGGATACTAGGTTTCTCAAAGTCTTAGAGCACCTTAAGGACCTTAAGCTTCATCTTCCTTTGATAGATGACAACTATTCTATTCCTTCCTACTTCATGTTCTTTGATAGAGCCTCGAACATGCCTAAGAAGGTGAAATGCATGGAGAAGGTAAGTAATATTTGTACTTCAGGCCTTTTGGCCAAGATGAGTGACCCAGGAGCTTTCACTATTCCTTGTAGGATCCAGGAGACCTAGATTGATAACTCGTTACTAGACTTAGGATCCAATGTGAACCTCACTCCCTTCTCAGTCTACTAACAGCTAAGTCTAAGAGACTTATCCCCTATGCACATTATCCTTCAACTAGCTGATCGGTTTGAGAGGAGACCTAGAGGTGTAGTGGAAGTTGTACTAGTTCAGGTAGGAGAATTTGTGTACCCTGTAGACTTCATAGTGTTAGATATGGATTTGGGTCACGATTTTATACATTCTACACCTGTCATTTTAGGTCGCCCCTTCCTTGCTACCATAGATACCATTATTCATTATGGGTTGGTGTTGTTAGAAATGAAGTTTAGGAATTTGAGGTCCACTGTAAAGGTTGCTGAAACAGTGAATAAGGCTAGTATAGGAGGAGAACAAGATAGAGAAAAGTGCTTTAGAGTTTATGTTATTAATTCTTGTGTTGAGGACTTCGTTATGAGGACTATGATCGATGGAGAAGATTTGAGAGAGTTAGAGAAATTCATTTCTAGCTTTGATTTAGAGACCTTAGAGTAGAAATGTGTTGCTTCCACCTCCGTAGTTGAGGATTTCATGATTCATAAGTTGTTTGAGGTTATTCCTCCTAGTCTTGATTCCAGTGATGCCTATGTTGATCATATTAAGGTTGAGTGCCCCTTGGTTGAGCCTAGTCTATCTTTAGAGCTCAAACCCTTTCTCAAACATTTGAAATATGCATTCCTTTCAATCTTTCTAATAAGCATGAGGAGCTTCTTTTATAGGTCTTTAGGAACCATAGAAAGGCAATAAGGTGGAAGATTGATGATTTGAGAGGCATAAACCCTTCGATGTGAATGCATAGAATTCACCTTGAAGATGGAGCCATTCATTCTAGGGAAATGCAAAGGAGGCTAAACCCACACATAAGTGAAGTAGTTAAGAAAGAGATCATTAAGCTTTTAGATATAGGCATTATCTATCCGATCTCCAATAATGAGTAGGTTAGTTTGGTTCAAGTAGTCCCTAAGAAGTTCAGGATCATGATTGTAGAAAATAAGAAAGAAGAGCTTATCCCAATGCGTACTTCCACGGGTTGAAGGGTTTGTATTGACTATAGGAATCTCAACTTTAGAGCTAAGAAGGATTATTTCCCATTGCCTTTTCTCGACCAGATCTTAGATAAAGTAGCTAGCATAGCTAATATTGTTTTCTAGATGGCTATTTCTAATATAATAAGATTCCCGTGTTTCCCGAGGACCAAAAGAAGGCCACTTTTACCTATCCCTATGGCACTTTTCCCTATAGGTGGATGTCTTTCGATCTTTGTAAAGTGCCAGTGATGTTTCAGAGGTGTATGTTGGCTATTTTTAGCGATATGATTGAGAAACATTTAGAGATATTCATGGATAACTTCTCAGTCATTAGTGATAGTTTCAATGAGTGCTTAAGTAACCTCTCTTTAGTCTTAGAATATTGTGTGGAGAAAAATTTAGTGTTGAGTTAGGAGAGAGACCACTTAATGGTACAAAGGGGTATAGTCTTGGGTGATGTAGTTTTATCTAATGGCATTCAAGTTGACCCAGCAAGGGTAGAATTGGTTGAGAAGTTACCTATCCTTAAGTGTGTTAAGGATGTTAGATATTTTCTAAGGCATGTAGGATTCTATTATAGGTTCATTAAGGGTTTTAGCCAAATAGCACGTCCCTTATCTAGGCTCTTAGGACAAGATGTTCCCTTTGAGTTTAATGATGAGTGTGCTAGAGCTTTTGATAGGCTAAAATCCTTATTGCCCTTCTTCCCGATCATTTATTTGCCTAATTACAATATCCTATTTGAGGATATGCATGATGCATCTGACTATGGGATAGGATCTATTTTAGGCTAAAGGAGAGATAAGTTGCCCCATGTAGTGTTCTATGCTAGTAAGACTCTTGATGAGGCTCAAAAGAACTATACCATTACAGAAAAAGAGCTTTTAGCAGTAGTCTTCTCCCTTGACAAGTTTAGGTTGTATATCCTAGGGTCCAAGGTGATTGTCTACACCAATCATGTGACGTTGAGGTATTTGTTATCTTAAAAAAAGTCTAAGCTCTGCTTGATTGTGGATGCTTCTTCTTCAAGAGTTTGATGTTGAGATTTGAGGCAAAAAGGGTAGTAAGAATCTAGTGATGGATCATCTTTCCCATCTTGGTAGTGAATCTTCTAGTGATCCTTTCCCTATTTGTGATTCTTTTCTGGATGAGCAATTGTTTACCGTATCTCATCACACACTACGATTTGCTCACATTGTCAATTATCTTTCCATAGGGCATTTTTCCTGCCATTAGGAAGAGAGAGAGAGAGATAGGTACCTAGCATAAGTGAGACATTTCTTTTGGGAAGATCCCTCTCTTTTCAAGGTATGTGTAGATCAAGTGATTTGCCAGTGTGTGCCCAAGGACGAGTTCAAGAGTGTGTTGAGTATGTGCCATGATAATGGGTGTAGAGGGCATTTTAGTGGAAATAAGACTGTCACAAAGGTCTTGCAATGTGAATTGTATTGGCCTACTTTCTTTAGGGATGTCCAAGAATACAGTATGAAGTGTGTTAGATGTCAACATCTGAGTCCATTTCTATGAGAAATATGATGCCCTTATCCCATATTCTGCTATGTGAGTTGTTTGTTGTTTGGGGAATCGATTTCATGGGTCCGTTTTCATCTATTTTTAGTACCAATACATTTTAGTGGCCATAAACTATGTGTCCATATGGGTTGAGGCTATTCCCACATGCACTAATGACCATAGGGTAGTGGTGAAGTTTGTTAAAGAGAAGATTTTCTTTAGATTTAGTGTCCCTAGGGTGTTGATCAGTGATATTGGTTTGCACGTTCATCATACGACACTTGAGGCCTTTTTGAGAAGATTTTCGGTCACCCATAAAGTTGCGACTCCTTATCACCTACATATTAGTGGAGAAGTAGAGGTGTCTAATAGGAAGATTAAGCGCATTTTAGAGAAAACAATTAGGCCCGATAGGAAAGATTGGTCCATTTGGTTGAATGATGCTTTATGGGTCTACCATACCACTTTTAAGACTCTCATTGGTATGCCTTCATATAGATTTGTTTATGGGAAGGCTTGTCGCTTACTGGTAGAAATTGAACATAGGGCTTATTGGGCAATCAAGGCCCTAAACTTTGATTTGGCAAGAGCGGGTGATAGGAGAAAGCTTGACCTAGTAGAATTGGAAGAGCTTAGGTTAGAGACGTCTGAGAATGACAAACTTATAAGGATAGAATGAAGAGGATTCCTAATAGACACATTCTTAAGAAGTCATTCTTTCTCTCTGACAAAGTTTGGTCATTTAACTCATGTTTGAAGCTCTTTCCAGCTAAAATCAAGACACCATAGGATGGTTTATATGAGGTATTGGTGGCCTACCTTCTGAAGCAATCAAGATCAAGGATTTGAAGGATGGCCATGAATTGACAGTGAATGGGTAGCGCCTGAAGAATGCATATGATCCGAGCATGGCTCGTATTGAGGTTTTAAAGCTTAAAGACCCCATCTATGGAGATTGGTGAAAAGAAGATGATCGCCTAGTTGACGGCGTTGTTGTTAGCGTTACTAGGAGGCAACCTAGGTTAAATATTTCATTTTTTTTTTCCTTACATTTGTTTTCTTTCTTTTCTCTTCACCCACACCAAAGAGCTAAATCCCAATCCCTTTTCCCATAGGATACACCATTACTTCTTATTTGCACATGCCAATGCAAGCTTGCTTGGCAATGCTACTAATTTTGTTCTTTGTGAGTGTCTGTAGTTGTAACTCACAAGGTTAGTAGTAAGATGATTGATCATTGGCATGGAGAGCTTTTGATGAAAATTCAAGGTTGTATCTATCCTTCTCTACTTATTCCTCAACTTTTCTACCCTATCCCCACCACCCTTACTTACTTTGTGTTGATTATTTGCTTATTGATGTGATTTGCTCTATTTGCTTGAGGACAAGCAAAGCTTAGGTTTGGGGGCATGGAAGCTTGGTTCTTATTGTTTTATACTTTATTAGGGTAGATTGCATTATGTTGTTATGCATATAGAGTTGTTTGTTTCTTGGTTGAATGCTGTGTTAGCTATTATGATTGACTCAATTGATTAACGAGTATAAGCTTGCATTGTGGGGTGTGAATGGAATGGGGGAGAGCTGAATCTTGGAGGGGATGCCCTTCAAAGTTGTGGGGAGTGAGTACCTTTAAGAAAGTCCCTTGTAGCCACCCCATAGTTGGATTGGAAAGAGTATTGAAAAAGGGTTGTTGATATGAGTGCTTCTTCCTTGATTAGTTCTTTTTCATGTGCACTGTGGGGTGTGAATAGAGTAAGGGAGAGCTGAGTCTTTAAGGCGATGCCGTTGAAAGTGATAGGGAGTGAGTACCTTTAAGAATGCCTTTGTAGCCACCCTATAGCTTGGTTGGAAGAGTATTGGAAAAAAGTTGTTGATATAAGTCCTCCTTCCTTGATTGGTTTTTTTTTTTATTTGCCTAAGCCTTTGTTTTTTTTTTTTTTTTTCCTTTTGTATAAATGCAATGCAAAAATGCAAAAAATTTGAAAAAATTAAAAAAGACAAAAAGATGCAAAAAGATGAAAAGAGTGAAAAATTGAAAAAAATTGAAAATGGAGAAAAAGCCAAAGGCACCAAAAAGTTCAATGAATAAGTGCATTGGTGACATAATTTCAACTTAGCACAAGTTGCTCTCTTTGCTTTTTGTTGTTCTATGAATAAGGCTCTTAACATCATTTTGTGAGCCATTGTGTCTATACATTCATTCTCTCCTTGTCTTTGAGGCTTTATGCATAATAGGGAGGCCATATTAGTCGGGAGGCATGAAATATCAACATCCCATGTACATACACTAGAATCCTAGGCTTGTGGTGGCATAGCTACGAGGGAATTTCCTGTGAGGTACAAGGCCTTTTATGAGTAAGGGGAAGATCCAAAAACGCTTGGGCACTTCTCTATAATAAAAATTACCCTTTCATCTCCTTAGGTTTACTTTGATAGTGTGCCAATCCCTTAGGCAACCCTTGTATCAACTTTGAGACAAATTTAGGATTGGTCTTGCTTGGGGATAAGCAAGGAGAAGGTTGGGGGATGTTGATGTACTTCAATTTTGTGTGTATTTGCATTGTATATTGCATATGCTTTTGAGCTATTTTATACTTGTAAAGTGGCATTAGTGTAGTACATTTGGTAGAATATGGCTTTAGCAATGATAATTGTACATAATTGAGTTTGATAGATAAACACTGCACTAAATGCATGTATCATGGTGTTAGTTGAGTGTTGGGGCAATGCTGAGGTTGGACAAAGTTGGACGATGAAGATACAAGGTATACAGGTCATGAGGAAAAGGCTGAAAGCAAAAAAGATGAAGATTGAAGCAACAAAGAAGAACTGGCTGACCCCTAGAGCCTGCTAGCTAACCAAGTTGGTTAGCCGGTAATTCCAGAGAATAGAAGAGAAAACTGGCTAGGCTAACCGGCTAACCAGTATAGTAAGCAAGTAACTCCAGAGAGAACACTTTGGAACCAATCGATCCCTCATTTACTGTCCAGCCGGTAAGGTCAACCGGTAACGATGTTGGAGGCTATAAATATGAATTGATGTTTCAGCATTTTAATCATCAACTCACACACACTTCACACCTACTTCTTATTCATTTAACCCTAATTCACCTACTTCAAACAAACACATGAACATATACACACATCCACTTCGATCTAAGTTCTTTTGGAAGATTTTAACAACATTTGGTATGGGATTTGCTCAAGATTATACAAGAGCAAGCTTGGATGGAAGGTGAGTTTCTCCAACACTCTTTCATCCTATTTACTTTAATGTTTGAGTAGACTGGATTAGGGTGACTAAGCTTGTGTAATGGGTTGATTTAACATTTTTATGTTATCGAATTTTCATGGCTTATGTATATACATATTTTGTTCTTCATAATAATGGCTTTTTCTCAATACATGTCTATATGTTTGATTAAATGCCTAGATGAGTAGTATGTGTACAAATTGGAGTTTGTTTGCTGTAGAACACCTTTAATCCATCTAATATGCCTGTCTTTGTGTTTTTTGTTATAGATTTTATGAAGTAAATTTGCGTTGTTCAAGTCTATGTGAGTTTAAGCATGCTTTTATGGTGAATGTAACTCCATCGTGCTTACATGTTGGTACGCAGTTAGTTAGAATGGGGTAAATCAAACATGGTAATGTTTTTGTAGTAAATAGGTTCACATATTCACAACACCTTGGCCTAGAACTAGTAGAATTGCGCTTATTCGACATCACCCACTATAGTGTTCCTAGAACAACGATACACAAGTTAGGACTAGCCTAGTTGGAGACCCTTTAGCTTTAAATCCAGCTAATAGGGTTAGGGTGGGGTTTAGTTAGCCTTAGTGAACTGAGGTCTTGGTATTAAATCCAACCAATGGTCTAAGAGCTAGGGTAGGATTATTCTAGGACACCTAGGTAGCTTTCTAGACCATCCTATAGCCTTAGATTTGTAAGGACCATGCCTAGCTTTAAGTGTGCACGCTTAGAGACAGACCCACACCTAGTCCTAGGGATTAATTAGGGTACTAGCTAGTGAGCTAGTGTTGTGTGAAAACTGCAAGTACATGGTATCATGATAAGTAATGGAGTGATGTGTAGGGTATCGTTCCCATGAGGATTGTGTTGTCAAGTACTAAAATTAACAAATCTTACTACTATTTGAACAACCAAAAAAAATAGTAAAGAAAACTCTATTCAAAATAAATGACTATATTTCTAATAAACTCGTAAGAAATAAATTAAAAACAATTAATAAAAGAAAAAGAAATTAAAATTAAAATTTATAAATTAACAAGAACCTGCAAATAAATATGACTAGGGCATGTGATTTCACCTAAGACACCTACTAGATATTTTATTTAGTTGTGCATTTTTCCCCTATTAATTTAATCTAGGTAGTCAGATTTTCTAGATTAATCAATCATCTCTCTCGAGCATAATTAATCCTACACTCACAAGTTTCTTGGCTATATCTCTATGCAAAGACAACCCATAAGTGTGCCTAAAGTTCTAGAATCCTTACACGGGCTATGCTAACTTTGTCCATATCTCTATGCAACAAATAATTAACATCAACTTATATAGGTCCACTACACATATCATCTCTCAGTCTCAACATGCAATTAAAGTCAACTCAATTGGTGGCCAATCAAAAGAGAGCATTGAGTACAATATGAATTGATACAAATTAAATTAATAGCATAAAAATTAAGCTCAATGCACAACCTAAAATAAAAATATCACATAGTAGTCAAAGATTTATCACAGCTCTCGTACGAGAAATTTAGCTCATGCTTAAGAATATAAATTCTAAACTAATAAATTGAGACATATTAAAATTATAAAATATAAAACTGAAATTAAGTTATAGACTGAAAATAAATTCTAAATCTAAAACTAAAGGTCAAAACCAAACATTAAAATCTAAGACAACCATTGGATCCTGAAACAATACTCCAAAAATAAAATTGAGATTTTAAAATAATTCTAAATAATAATAATAATAATAAACTAAAATTAAATTTTAAAACTTAAGAAAAAAACTTAGAACTCAAAGTAAAGAATTCAAACTCTAGAGTAATAAAGATGAATCTGAAAAAATAATGGGAGAAGACCGTCACAATCCTCCTGACGAGCATGGCACAAGGTCTGCTTCTATGAACTCTTCTCACCAACTTCTCTGCTCTCTCTCTTTGGCTCACACATCCACATATATGTTAGGATTAGTATGCCCTAAAGCTCACTTGTATATAACATTTTGAATGTTAAACAATGTATTATCATTTTGTTAAATGGCATTATGAGTTCCTTACATATTATCTCTAGTATGTTTTATTGATGTATGTATAAAGGTCCCTTGACTTGAACTAATAACTTGGGTGCACAGTGACGCTGGACACACAGTAGGTCTAAGTCTAGATTTAGTCACGTCATAAATTAAGTCCGTAACCGAATGGTAGTGTTGGGCACTCTACCGAGATAAGGTTATATCGAGCAAGTCTCCTCATTGAGGGTGATGACTTTCCAGATTTGTCTAAATAGTACGCGTGTCATGTATTTGACAGGACCATTGTGAGTATGTTTTCTAGATACGTACTATCAAAGAAAGAAAACAAGATACTCACTGCTACTAAATGATCATTGATCTTAATCTTGAGAATACGTGGATGAACTAATGAAGTTAGGGTTTGGTACTTTGATTTACTCTGGGTGAGATCTTACTTTATTAGGATCAACAGCCTTGTGCATTGAGTGCTAAGTTCTAATTAATTTCAATGTGCATATGCAATATGAAATCTATGTGCCCTATTTGGGATTGTCCATATTTATCATCTGAATCTAGATCTAGTGATACTACCTTTATGGGTGTATCGGTCATATGGTTTGAGGGTCGCTCCCGAGATCAAGAGATTGCATGGCCAAGGATGGTTGGGAATAGGATAAGAAACCCAATGGAAAAAGATATAGCTAAGGAGGTGATAGTACACAAGCCAATGGACCAGTCTTAGATGTGGGTATACATAGAGGGGAATTATGGTTAGTTATTTAGTAGGTGAAAGACAAAGTTCACATTCTTTTGTGATAAGCTTTTGGGTAATAGCAATTATTCTTGGAGTACAACTTTGATCTTATGATTGAATAGATCAGAGTTAAAAATAAGTATTATGTCGCCTAGATTGGGCAAGGACATTTTTATTATTTTTGGAAGCCAGGGTTAATTGTGTCTTGGTCCCTTCCCTAGTTGAAATGACTTTGAGAAAGTAATCTTGAAAGAGCAAATTCCATATTATGGTAGTAACCTTATTGGGCCAAAGCTTGGAATTGGATTTGGGCTTTCTTTAGAGTCCAAGATAACCTAATTGGGCTTGGATGGTTTCTTATTAGGCTTGGGCCTCCACATGGATTATGGACTATGTGTTGGGCTTGGATTGCGGGCTTGGCCCAATCTTCCAAGACATGTGCTAGAAAGTTACTACATAAAGAATTCAAATTGTACAAGTAACTTCCATGACATATGGCAAACATTTACTACTACGAAAAAGTTTCCCACATGGAAAGTTTACAAGGTTTAGGTACCAAACTTTTTCTATAAATAGGGAAGACCTTAAACCATTTCTAGCATCCAAAAAATTTTGTAGTTGATCTCTTCCATTTTGGCAAGAGAATACTACAACACATAGTACACACTTATTGTGTGGTTTTTTGCTCTAGATTTTCAAGAGCATATTACTTTGCTTCTTCCCACACAAGAGGTTATTCTCTCAAGAAAAGTCTCTTTAACCATAGGGAAGAAGACTAGGGAGTTGCATATTGTGACACCCTTATGGTAAAATTATTTGGTGGCTTTGATCATGAGAGGGAACAAAGCTCGTGACGGTTTTAGCTTCATCAAAGGCCCCACACTTCAAGAGATTAGTTTTACATATTTTGCAAATACTAATTATGTTCCGTATGTTCTTAAGCATGTTCTTGTGTGTGTTATGTGGTTATTTTATTTTCCTAGCATGTTTTCTTGGTAGTATTTTTGAAAATATGGACTAGGATAGACCACATGTAATATTATCGATCCTACTATTGGTGTCAAAACCCAGGTTCACACACAACATGCTTAGACTATGCAAAGAATATTGTATTTGCATAAATATGTTTAGTCATCTTGTGAGCGGCAAGATTAGGAAATCTTGTGTTGCATATACTTGTGGTTTTATGCTTGTATGTACAGGTAATATAAAATCCCCTTGATGATTCATATGTATGCATGACAGATTTTTGTGGACGATCAACAAAGCTTGGCCATAGGCACTTTCATGTATAAATATTTATGGTTATTGCTTGTAGTTTCATTTAAAAGAAGCATAGGATATTTTGATATCCTTGCAATGTTTCTTTATGAAGCTTGTATTAGCAATAGCAAAGTTTATTATTGTAATCTTTAAAGACCAAGGAGAAAGACAAGAAAACAACATGGAGGAACACTCTGTCAGGTGAGCTTGCCGGTCGACCGCCTTAGTCGACTGGCTCCTGCTAACGGACTATAGGCTGAGGCAAAAAAAGCTATTAAGTGTGTTGTTTTGTTGAAGATTGCAGGGAGCAGTCAAAGAGGGATTTTTAACGTATTTTGGTGGACGTTTATAATGCATTGACATATGTTTTTAACATATTTACATAAGCATAAACATGATTACCACCTAGAAATATGCCCACTCATTAGGTTTTTAAAATTGGCCAATCTTATGTGTTAATTTCTCAGAGATAGTTAAGTTCATTTAAAAGAGATTGGCTTAGACAAGATAATTGTAAGCAATTATGTCTAAAGATGCCATGCAATCTCATGACAAAAATGAAAAACTTAACTTGAGATTTAAAATATGACAACCTAAGGGTCCATACACCTAGATTTAGGTAAGTAATCTATTATGGTATTGCAATGTTTTAGTAATACAAAGGGGATTCCCAAAAACCAAAGTGTTTTGCAAATCCAAAGTGTGTTTAGATCTAAAACAAAAGGGGAGAAAACCAAAAATAGAGAAAATCCTTATGTTAAAATATTGAGTGGGAGAGGGGACTGGAAATACCCCATCGCTTTCCATATCCGATTCACGCTAATGGTAAATGTCATTAACTTCCCCATCAGAGGGTGACACTTTATCAAGATTTAGCAAGGTGAATTTAAAATGTTTATTCAAAAAGGGTGTTAGTGAGTTTGGCCATCCTATCGGTGGAATTCTTCACTAAAAATCGCCTCACACAACATTGATTAAAGTCACTACCCTATCGGAGGGCTTAAATCAAGAATTTTATGACGAATGAGCATAAGGGATGGGTATACACTCAGCTTAAATGGTAGGTTCGACTATCCCATCGATAGAGTTCGCTATCAGATTTAAGAAGCCAAATGAAATAGTGATTGAATTATTCAAATTGGAACATATCCAGATAATTGTCAATTCAAATAAGCGGTGGCGCTTAACTTAACGTTCATAAGTTCGGCCATCTCATCGGTGGAGTTCTTGTGAGGACGTTGAGACACTGTTGCATCGAGTAGTTTAAGGGTTAATCTACTCAAAGGCAAATGATGTAAAAGTACTTGTATGTTTTTTTTTTCCAAAGATAGCATACATATTATACATACATCAATTCCATACTCATAAAATAATTATGATTATATTGTTGTATATCCAAAAAAATGTCTTCATTTAGTCCACTAGCTATTATTCTTAAAGAGCACAAGCTTACTGGACCGAATTTGGTGGACTGGGAACGAAACTTCGACATAATACTCACTGCAAAAGAGTACAAGTATGTCCTAACAACTCCTTATCCTGTTATGAGGGCAAACTCTTCTAAAGCCCAAAAAGATACTGGGGCAAAATGAAAAAATACCAATACTATGGCCAAGTGCTATATGATGGCTTCTATGTCAGATATTTTGCAGAGCAAGCATCATCATATGGAAACTGCAAAAGAAATCATGACCTCACTATCTTGTATATTTGCCGATAAGAGCAGGCCCACAAGGCAAGGTGCTCTTAGAGAAATTATGAATCAAAGGATGACAAAAGGAGCATCTTTCAAAGAGCATTTACTCAAAATGACGGATTACTTCAATACTGCCGAGATCTTAGGGGCAAACATAGATGAACAGTAAAAGATAGACAAGATTTTGGAGACTCTACCACCATCTTACACCCAGTTCAAGCTTAATTATAATCTGGGCAAGATAAACATGGGTATGACGGAATTAATGAATGAGCTCCTAGCTACAGAAGCCATAATGAAAAATAAGGGCCACATAAACATAGTTCAAGCATCCACTTCTGGACTTAACCCGAATGGGAAAAAGTTCAAAGGAAAGAGGAAGTAAAAAATGTGGTCAAGGGAAAAAGAAGAAAAATGGTGAACAGCCCAAACAATTAACAGGTGAAAAGCCTAAGGGCAAATGCTTTAATGTGGCCAAAAAGGGCACTGGAAAAGGAATTTCCCGAAGTACCTGGCACGAGGCCATATAGGTACACCTCTTTTGTTCTACATTGAAACCTATTTAGTGGTTGATTCTACTCATTCTTGGATTGTAGACTCTGGAGCCACTAACCACATTTGCAATTCTTTGCATTGGTTTCAGGAAATGAAGGAACTAGCTAAAGGGGAATTTGCTCTGAGGATTGGTAACGGAGCAAAAGTGAATGTGCTTAAATTTTCCATGTAATAGGAAGTTATTTTTAAACAGCGTTTATTATATTCTGGATGTAAGTAAAAACCTTATTTCTATTTTGCAATTAATATTAGATGGTTTTTACATTAATTTCCATTCTGGTATTGATATCGGTAGAGATGGAAATATTATTTATTCCGGTAGCATGCATGATAACTTGTTCTACATAAAATCTATTACAAATTTACTGCATAATATAGAACAAACTAATTCCTAAAAAAGGAAGGTTTCTTCGACCAATGATACTTATCTTTGGCATCTACGTTTAGGACAAATTAGTCTAAAGTGAATTCGGAGATTAGTCGAGGATGGGCATCTTAGCTTATTAGATCTCGAAGATCTATCTCCGTGTGAATCTTGCCTTAAAGGAAAGATAACCAAACGGTCATTTTCTTCTAAAGGAGAAAGGGCCAAAGAAGTATTGAAATTGGTTCATACTGATGTGTGTGGTCCTATGAGCAAACCAACACGAGGACGTTATGAGTATTTCATTACCTTTATTGATGATTACTCTAGGTATGGATATGTATATCTGATGTGATGTAAGTCTGAATCCTTTGAGAAATTCAAAGAGTTCACAACTGAAGCAGAGCAGAAATTAGATAAACGTATCAAAGCCCTTCGGTCTGATCGAGGTGGCAAATACCTCTCGGGTGAGTTCAGAGACTATCTTACACAAGAAGGGATTGTGTCTCAATTGACTGCACCAAGGACTCCCCAACAAAATGGTGTAGTAGAGAGAAGAAATCGCACCCTATTAGATATGGTTAGGTCAATGTCATGCATCATTACCTTTATCTTTTTGGGGGTATACCCTTGAGACAGCAGCATACATCTTGAATTTGGGACCATCTAAATTAGTACCTCGGACACCACAAGAAATGTGGACCGAGCGTAAGCCTAGTTTAAATCATCTCCACATTTGGGGTTGTCCAGCTTATGTACTTAATAGTAATGCTTCAAAGTTGGAACCAAGATTCGAGTTGTGCTATTTTATTGGGTATCCTAAGGGAACCAGAGGTGGGATCTTTTATAATCCTTAGGAGCAAAAGGTGTTTATACGCACCCATGCTTGATACTTAGAGAAAGGTGAAATGATCGAGAAAATACCAGATTCTGAAGTTGTTCTAGAAGAGATTTCACAATAATCTCCAGTAACACCTGTGGTAATTGTAAATGAAAAGAAACAGCGTATTACACCTAATATATCGAAGCCTCGTCATAGTCGGAGGATATCCAGGCTTCCTGATAAATACTATAGAGAGTCCTTTCAGACTTCTTCAGAGGATCAGGTGATAGATCCCACAAGTTATGATGAAACAGTTTCTGACATAGATGCCGACCAGTGGCATAAGGCAATGGATTTAGACTTAGAATCTTTGTATTCTAACAAAGTCTGGGATCTTGTAATTACACCTAAAGGGGTAAAACCTATAGGGTGCAAATGGGTCTACAAGAGGAAAAGAGGAGTTGATGGAAAAGTTGAAACCTTTAAAGCAAGGTTGGTGGCGAAAGGTTATACTAAAAAAGAAGGGATCGATTATGAGGAAACTTTCTCACCAGTAGCCATGCTTAAATCCATCAGGATACTTCTTGCCATCGCATGTCATTATGATTATGAGATATGGCAAATGGATGTCAAGACAGCTTTTCTTAATGGAAAGCTTGACGAGACCATTTACATGACACAACCAGATGGATATGTTGCCAAAGGCCAGGAACATATAGTTTATGGAACATCAAATTTGATCGTGCAATTAAATCTTATGGTTTTGATCAAAATATTGATGAACCTTGCGTGCATAAGAGACGTAAAGGAAATATTGTAGCTTTTTTGGTTTTGTATGTGGATGACATTCTACTTATTGGAAATGATGTGGGGATGTTATCATCCATCAAGGTTTGGCTTTCTACTCAATTTCAAATGAAGGATTTAGGGGAAGCTAGTTATGTTCTAGGCATCAAGCTTATACGAGATCGTAAGAACAGAAATATAGCCCTATCTCAAGCTTTATTTATTGAGAAGATATTGGTTAGGTTTAACATGCAAAACTCTAAGAAGGCCTCGTTACCTTCTAGGCATGGAGTTTATTTATCTCGAGATTAATGTCCTAAAACACCTAAGGAGATAGAGAGCATGAAACGAGTTCCTTATGCTTCGGTGGTTGAAAGCCTCATGTATGCCATGTTATGTACTAGACCAGATATTTGCTTTGCTATTGGCATGGTTAGTAAATATTCAAAATCCTGCAAGAAACTAAGGATTATGTGCTGAAATAGCGTGCAGATTATCTAATGCCATTACCCTATATAACTCGGATTTCTAGTCTGACAGAGATTCCAAGATGTCTACTTTTAGATATGTTTCCATTTTGTCAGGAGGAGCTATTTCATGGAGAACTGTGAAGCAAAATTGCATTGCTGACTCTACCATGGAGGCCGAGTATGTAATAGTATCTGAGGCTGCGAAAGAGGCAGTATGGCTAAGAAAGTTCCTTTTAGACCTAGAGGTTGTGCCAGTAGCTCACAAGTCGATAACGTTATATTGTGACAACAACGGTGCTGTTTCATAGTGCAAAGAGCGTAGGAATCACAAAAAGGGTAAACATATTGAACGGAAATATCATTTGATCCGTGAGTGTATCCAAAGAGGAGATATTGTAGTTGAAAAGATACTTTCAACGGAAAACCTGGCAGACCCATTTACAAAGACTTTTCTAGAGAAAATGTTTACCACACATTTGGAGTCTATAGGTATTAGGTTGTGCAAAAGTGATCTTTAATGCAAGTGGGAGATTGTTAGGATTAGTATGCCCTAAAGCTCACTTGTATATAACATTTTGGATGTTAAGTAATGTATAATCATTTTGTTAAATGGCATTATGAGTTCCTTACATATTATCTCTGGTATGTTTTATTGATGTATGTATAAAGGTCCCTTGACTTGAACTAATGACTTGGGTACGTAGTGAGGCTGGACGTATAATAGGTCCAAGTCTAGATTTAGTCACATCATAACTTAAGCCCGTAACTGAATGGTAGTGTTGGACACTCTACCGGCATAAGACTATATTGAGCAAGTCTCCTCATTGAGGGTGATCTACCTAGGTCATTGAAGGACTTTCCGGATTTTTCTCAATAGTACGTGTGTCACGTATTTGACAGGACGATTGTGAGTATGTTTTCTAGATACGTACTATCGGCGAAAGAAAACAAGATACTTACTGCTATTAAATGACCATTACTCTTAATCTTGAGCATATGTCGATGAACTAATGAAGTTAGGGTTTGGTACTTTGATTCATTTTGGATGAGATCTTACTTTATTAGGATCAACAGCCTTGTGCATTGAGTGCTAAGTTCTAATTAATTGGAATGTGCATATGCAATATGGAATCTATGTGCCCTCTTTGGGATTGTCTATATTTATCATCCGAATTTAGATCTAGTGATACTACCTTTATGGGTGTATTGGTCATATAGCTAGAGGGTCGCTCCTGAGATCAAGAGATTTCATGGCCAAGGATGGTTGGGAATAGGACAATAAACCCAATGGAAAATGATACAGCTAAGTAGGTGATAGTACACAGGCCAAAAGACCAGTCTTAGCTGTAGGTATACATAGAGAGGCATTATGGTTAGTTATTTAGTAGGTGAAAGACAAAGTTCACATTCTTTTGTGATAAGCTTTTGGATAATAGCAATTATTCTTGGAGTGCAACTTTGATCTTATGGTGGAATAGATCGGAGTTAAAAATAATTATTATGTCGCCTAGATCGGGTAAGGACATTTTTTATTATTTTTTGGAAGCCAAGGTTAATTGTGTCTTCTTGGTCCCCTCCCTAGTTGAAATGACTTCAAGAAAATAATCTTGAAAGAGCAAATTCCATATTGTGGCAGTAGCATTATTGGGCCAAAGCTTGGAATTGGATTTGGGCTTTCTTTAGAGTCCAAGATAACCTAATTGGGCTTGGATGGTTTCTTATTGGGCTTGGGCCTCCACATGGATTATGGACTATTTGTTGGGCTTGGATTGTAGGCTTTGCCCAATCTTCCAAGACATATGCTAGAAAGTTACTACATAAAGAGTTCAAATTGTACAAGTAACTTCCATGACATATGGCAAACATTTACTACTACGAAAAAGTTTCCCACATGGAAAGTTTACAAGGTTTAGGTACCAAACTTGTTCTATAAATAGGGAAGACCTTAAACCATTTCTAACATCCAAAAAATTTTGTAGTTGATCTCTTCCATTTTGGCAAGAGAATACTACAACATATAGTACACACTTATTGTGTGGTTTTTTGCTCTAGATTTTCAAGAGCTTATTAATTTGCTTCTTCCCACACAAGAGGTTATTCTCTCAAGAAAAGTCTCTTTAACCATAAGGAAGAAGACTAGGGAGTTGCATATTGCGACACCCTTGTGGTAAAATTTCTTGGTGGCCTTGTTCGTGAGAGGGAACAAAGCTCGTGATGGTTTTAGCTTCATCAAAGGCCCCACGCTTCAAGAGGTTAGCTTTACATATTTTGCAAATACCAGTTATGTTCTGTATGTTCTTAAGCATGTTCTTATGTGTGTTATGTGGTTATTTTATTTTTATAGCATGTTTTCTTGGTAGTATTTTTGAAATTATGGACTAGGATAGATCACATGTAATATTATCAATCCTAATATATATATATATATGTAAATCTCAAGGCAACACCATCATAAAGAAATCCAATTTTGTCCACTTTTGGCCCTTTTTTTTCACGTCCTTATCTTTACTTGTAGTCTCTACCACTTTTCCTTTCTTTAAACTCCTTGTGAAATTGACTGAGAATGGGAGGTAGAAGGTTAGCTTGAGTGGTCTTGTATGACACTTGTGGGCCCCATGTCATTTATTGTCATAATCTCAAGCCCCATTTTTGACAATTTCAGCTAAAAACTTTCAACAATGATTTTGGCAATTTTAATGATGGAATAAGCTCAAGCCCCGAACATGAAAGATGCAGACCTTGTCATGAACTTTTCATTGACATCTTGAACCCCCTAATTTTGAGATTTGAGCGAGAAGTTACAGCCAAAAGATTAAAAAAGCTTATTTTCCTCCAAAAGTCCACATTTGTTCCACCTATAAAATGAATAGAAATATGACATCCATTAGGTAGAATTTAATCTAAAATAGAATTTAATCAAACTCAAAATTCAAGTTTAAGAGGTATAAAAATATAGGAAAAGTTAAGCTTATCAAACACCCCCGAACTTAAGCTTTGCTCGTCCTCGAGCAAAAAAAACTAAACTTGAAACTATGGATTGACATCATAAACTTGCCTCAGAGATTGTGCATAATATATAGTTCTAAGAAGATTCAAGACCCTGTAAAAGTTCAAGTTCCAATTCAAACATCAGTAACACCTGAAATTGAGTTCTTGGTGTGTGTATGAATAACCAATTGCATTGTCATGCTAGCAACTTAAATCATTCTAATGCAACCAAGTGAATAATGAAACCGATCTCGATTGAAGGAACTTCTCAAACTCTTTTTTTTTTTTCTCATTTTCTCTTTTTCACAACTTTTTTTAAATCACTTTTTTTTCCTCTCTTTTCCAATGAACTCCACATACCAGCTCTCCACTAATGTAGACAACACACTATCAAAGATCAATAGGACTTTTCAAGAGTTGTAACGTAAGGCTCGGGTAAAGGCTAACAAAAGAAAGGATAGAGTAGGATTCACAATAAAGAATAAGAGAAATCAAATGAACCCCACAATGAAGCACAGAGTACTCTCAAATCGTAACACCCAAGCAGAAGAATGCACAACCTCTCTCTCTTCTTTTCTTTTTTCATTTTTTTTCTTCCTTTCTCAAAATCATCCCATTTTTTCCAAATTGTTCCCTTTCTCTTAAGCTTTGTCACAAATCAATATACTGATCACAATCAAGAATTTTTTCTCATCTCATTTTTTCTCTTTCCTAAAATTTATTTCTCTCACAATTTGAGAAATCTCAAAACAAATTAACTTTTCGTTCTCATCCACATTTTTTTTTTGCACTTTTTTTTTTGAAATTTGAAGGTACTCGAAACAAGCAACCTTTTCCTTTCCATTGTACTTCAAAATGGGGCAAATGAGTTCTTTTACAAGGGTAAGGATAATAGTTTTTGTTATTTTAATGGTTAAAAGGTCAAGGATAATGAGGCTTAAATAAACAAAAGGCTCATACATATAAAACCTCAAAGGGGTGAACTAGGGATATAATGATCAGGGATAGGCTTGAAAGGCTCAAACAATCCAAAAAATGGCCTAAATCATCTCCCTAATAGTGCATTGTCTAGGATTTCACCTCAAGTGGTACTCAAACAGGTTCTAGAGTTCAGATATAAGATGAACAACAAATCTCCTAAATACACCACAACATTTCATTAGTCAACAATCAATTTAAGAAACTCAATCAAAGAGAATTCAACAATTCAGAAAATCATATGATTATGGTTATGTGCTCAAGAATGTTCAAGAACTCAACCAAGGTGAAACTGAAATCCAAATTAGAAAAGAACGAAAAAAATCAGTGACTCAAAACGCCATATTCAATCTCAACCATGTTCTCATCATCGGCATGTGATTGTCAAACCACAATAAAACTCAAATTTTTTTTTTCAAAAAATTTTCTCTTTTTTTATATATATTTTTAATTTTTATTGATTTTTTCCTCGAGAGTTTCTCTTCCCTAAAAATTTTCTCTTATATATATATATATATATATAATTTTTATTGATTTTTTTTAGAGAGTTTCTCTTCCCTACCTCCAAACTTAAAACCAACATTGTCCCCAATGTTAAGAAAATAAAAAAGAAGGGAAGAAAGAAACTTCCCTGGATTTTTTGATCCGGAGCTTGCATTAAGCTCGCGTAATCCATTACCACAACCCCCAAACTTATGCAAGACTCAATTCCTAACAAAAAAAATGACAAATAAAAATATTGGACACAAAAATTTAATAATAAAACCAAAAACAAAGAAAACACAAACAACTGAAAAACACTTGGGTTGCGTCCCAAGAAGCGCTTAGTTTATAGTCCTTAGCCAGACTTCCTGCATGACTATAGAACTTCCAGCATAGTAGAGGCGCTCTTCTTGTTGAACTCTCCCTCATAGTAATGCTTTAACCGTTGCCCGTTAACCTTAAATGGCTCATCTCCTTCTTTCTTGATTTCAACAGCTCCATAAGGATAAGCTTGAACAACTTCAAAAGGTCCAAACTCTCGAGATTTCAGCTTTCCTGGAAAAAAGTGGAGTCTAGAATTGTACAATAAGACTTGCTATCCAAGAGTAAACTCATGCCACATGATGTGCTTGTCATGCCATTTCTTGGTTCGCTCTTTGTAGATCCTAGCATTCTCATAGGCCTCATCTCGAAACTCTTGCATCTCATTCAATTGAAGCAATCTTTTTTCTCTAGTAGCTTGCATGTCAAAGTTTAAAATCTTCACAGCCCAATATGCTTTATGTTCAAGCTCAACTGGAAGATGACAAGCATTCCCAAACACTAGCCAATAAGGTGATATTCCAAGAGGAGTTTTAAAAGCTGTCTAGTATGCCCATAGTGCATCATATAGCTTTTTCGACCAATCCTTTCTTAAGGTGCTGACTGTTTTCTCTAAAAATTTTTTCAACTCTCTATTGGATACCTCGACTTGGCCACTTGTTTGTGGATGATAGGCCATGGCAATCTGATGCATGATTCCATATTTTCTCAACAAGGCCTCAAATGGATTATTACAAAAGTGCTTTCCTCTATCACTGATAATCGCCCTGGCATACCAAATCGGGTGAAGATATTCTTTTGCAAGAAGTTTACTACAACCCGTGCGTCATTCGTGGGCAAGGCTACTACTTCTACCCACTTAGAAACATATCCACATCAACTAGAGTATAGCAATTAGAGTGGGAAGGTGGAAACGGTCCCATAAAGTCTATTCCCCAAACATCAAACAGTTCAACTTCAAGAATGTTATTAAGAGGCATTTCATTCCTTCTTGAGATATTACTCGTTCTTTGACATCAATCACAAGCAGTAACAAAGGCATGAACATCTTTGAATAATGTAGGCCAATAGAAACCTAATTACAATATCTTGGCAGCTGCCTTTGTTGAGGTGAAATGTCCCCCATATTTAGAAGAGTGACAATGATGCATGATGCTCTCTATCTTTTCTTCAGATACACATCTTCTAATTATTTAGTTTGCACAGTGCCTATATAGAATAAGATCCTCCTAGAAATAATGTTTGACCTCTGAAAAGAATTTTTTCTTTTGTTGATGTGACAACTCTGGATGGATAACGCCACTAGTGAAATAATTCACATAATTAGCATACCATAGAACCTTTGAATTTTGCATGACATACAACTGCTCATCTGGAAAAGTCTCACGTATAGGCCTTCCTTCTTCAAAATTTTGGTCTGACTGCTCGAGTCTTGATAGATGGTCAGCAACTACATTTTTCGAGCCTTTTTTATCCTGAATCTTAATGTCAAATTCATGCAAGAGTGGTATCCATCAAATGAGCCTTGGTTCTGCATCCCTTTTTGCCAATAGATACTTCAAGGTTGAATGATCAGTGTACACAATTACTTGTGAGCAAATAAGATCAAAATTTATCTAGAGCAGAAACTACAACCAACAACTCTTTTTCAGTGGTAGCATAGTTCACTTGAGCTTCAAAAAGTGTCTTACTTGCATAGTAAATTATGTGTATCACATTATTCCTTCTTTAGCCCAAAACGGCTCCCATAGTATAATCACTGGCATCACACATAAGCTCAAAAGGTAATTCCCAATCAGATGTTGCCATGATTGGTGCAGTGATTAGCCTTTCTTTTAAGGTCGTGAAAGCATCCATACATTCTCTAGAAAATCCAAAAGGAGTGTCTTTGTTCAACAGGTTGCATAGTGGCTTAGTGATCTTAGAAAAATCCTTAATGAACCTTCTATAGAAACTTGCATGTCCCAAAAAACTCTTCACTTCTTTAACCGAGGTTGGTGATGGTAACTTTTCAATTACTTCAATCTTTGCCTTATTGTCCTCTATTCCCTTCATTGAAATCTTATGACCTAATACAATTCCTTCATGCACCATAAAATGACATTTTTCCCAATTTAGCACCAAATTACTCTTCTAACATCTTTTCAGAACCATGGCTAAATTGTGCAGACACTTGTCAAAAGAGGAACTAAATACTGAAAATCATCCATGAAGATCTCTTTGTACTTTTCCACCATGTCTGAAAAAATAGCCATCATGCATCTTTGGAATGTAGCGAGTGCATTACATAATCCAAATGGCATTCTTCTGAAAGTAAAGATACCATATGGACATGTAAAAGTTGTATTTTCCTGATCTTTTAGAGCAATAGAAATTTGGTTATAGCCTGAATAACCATCCACAAAGAAATAATGAGAATGACATGGCAATCTCTCCAACATTTGATCGATAAATGGCAATGGAAAGTGATCCTTGCAAGTGGCACTATTCAATTTTCTATAATCAATGCAAACTTTCCACCCCGTGACTATTCTTGTTGGAATTAAATCATCTTTTTTGTTCTTCACTATAGTCATACCTCCTTTCTTCGAAACCACTTGTACCACACTTACCCACTGACTATCAAAGATGAGATAAATAATTCCTGCATCTAGCCACTTTAGAATTTCTTTTCTCATCACTTCTTTCATGTGTGGGTTGAGATGACATTGGTGTTCCACAGTCGGCTTATATTTATCCTCCATCAAGATTTTTTGCATGCAAACAGAGGGACTAATTCCCTTGATGTTCGTAATTGGCCAACCTATTGCACCCTTGTACTCCCTTAAACTCGTAGCAATTTGTCTTCCTTTTCTTTGTTTAATGAATTTGCAATGATGACTAGAATAGTGGATGCTTCACCAAGGTAGGTGTACCACAGATGAGATGGCAATGGCTTCAGTTCAAGTATAGGAGGTTGTTGTATTGACGAGACTAGAGTTGTGTTTCCCATACCAAGCTCCTGAAAACATGGACCCCACCGCATAGAGAATGGTAGAGAAGCCTCTAGGTAGTAGACCATTTCTCGCCTAGCTATATTTTCAACACTGGAAGAATCTAACTAGACTAGGCATGATTCTAATGGATCCTCGATGATAGTATCTCGAAACACACTTGATGCAATGTGTTCTACCATTTCCACCATGAAACAACTGTTACTACTAGAGGGATACTTCATTGCTTTAAATACATTGAAGATCACTTTGTCATCATTCGCCCTCAGAGTGAGTTCTCCTTTCTGGACGTCAATTAAAGTTCTGCCTGTTGCTAAAAATGGTCTTCCTAAGATGAGTGGCATGCCTCAATCTTCCTTCATGTCCAAAACTATGAAATCAGCAGGGAATATGAACTTGTCAATCTTCACCAAGACGTTCTCAATGACACCTTGCGGGTGCTTCATTAAGCGATCTAAAAGCTATAGAGAAATAGTTGTCAGCTTTGCTTCTCCCAATCTAGCTTTCAAAAAGTAGAGAAAGGCATTAAATTAATGCTAGCACCTAGATCATAGAGAGCATTCTCAAATAATAAATCACCAATGGTGCAAGGAATAGAAAAACTCCCTGGATCTTTCAACTTTGGAGATAGCTTGTGCCATAAGATAGCGTTGCACTCCTCAATCAACATTACCATTTCATATTCTGCCAATCTTCTTTTGTTGGAGAGAATTTCCTTCATAAATTTAGCATAACATGACATTTGTGCTAAAGCATCTGCAAAAGGAATATTAATGTGCAACTTTTTAAAAACTTTAAGAAATTTAGAAAATTGCTTATCTAATTATTGCTTCTTAAGTCTTTGATGTAAAGGAACAGATGGAGTAGAGTTTTCTTTTTAGATCCCTTCTTCCTTTTGCTTCGCATCCTTCTTTGCCTCTTTTGTTCTTTCATCTTCATGGCTCTCTTTTACTACACTCTTTTTCTTGGGCTCTTCAAGCTCTTGTCCATTTCTTAGGGCAATTGCATGTGTTTGCTCTTTTGGATTGACCTCTATGTTGCTTGGAAATGTATCCCTTGTTCTTTCGTTTAATAAATTGACTGTTTGTCCCATTTGTACCTCCAAATTCCTAATCAAAGCTGCCTAATTTTATAGAGTGGTGTCAGTTCATGCCATGAATTAAGAAGTGTTCATGGTCAATTAAGCCATGGCATCTTCCAATGAAACCTTCCTTTCCTGTGGAGGAGCATTGTTTAGAGCCTGTGATGGCATATGCTGAGGCATGAGTGGTGGCCTCACATTGTTGTTGTTATTCCATGAAAATTTAAGATGATTCCTCCATCCTAGATTATAAGTGTTGGAATATGGATTATTTTGTTTCTGGAAGTTTGAGACAAAATTGGCTTGTTCATTAGGCTTGTCTAAATGGACTACCAACTTGACATTCCATACTATTATGACCTTCTCCGCATAGATCACACCTTTGGACTGGGGTTTGGACAACGTTGATAGTGAAAGAATCCATCTTTTTGGCCAATACCTCAATTTGAGCTTGTAGAGTAGTAAATGCATCAACTTCATAAATCCCAACAACTCGTTTCGTGATAGTCCCTTCTAATGGCCATTGATAATTCTTGGCCGCCATCTTTTCTAACAACTGATAAGCTTCATCATGGGTTTTGCTCATTAATGAACCTCTAGCAGCAGCATTGATCAATGTATGTGTACTATTGCTTAAGCCATTATAAAAAATTTGTACTTGCAACCATGTTGGGAACCCATAGTGAGGACACTTTCTAATCATATCCTAGTAGCACTCCCAAGCCTCATACAATGATTCTCCTTCAAATTGGCAAAAAGTAGTGATATCATTCCTTATATTCATTGTCTTTGTTGGTGGGAAGAACTCAGCCAAAAATTTCTGAACTAATTCATCCCATGTAGTGATAGTTCCTGCTCGTAATGAGTTTAACCACTACTTCTCTTTGTCTCGTAAAGAGAACAAAAATAACCTCAATCTAATGGCATTATCAGTAACACCATTATTTTTTATTGTATCACAAATCTCTTGAAAATTTGCAATGTGAGCATTCGGATCAACATTCGCTAACCCTCCAAATTGCACAGAAGTCTGAATCATTTGTATAATAGTTGGCTTGATCTCAAAATTGTTAGCCTGAATCACTGGCCTCCTTATGCTTGACGCACTGCCATCCATTGACGGTATCGCATACACCTTTAGTGCTCATGCATTGTCAGCTTCTTCCTATTGCTCAGCCATCTCTTTTACTTCTTTCTTGATAGCCTTGATCACTTGCTTTTGTTTTTGTGGAATGTTCTTTTGATTTCAAGATGAAGAGGACACAACTCTCCGTGTTTACTTCTAGTCACGCACCAAACACAAAAACTCAAATTAAACAAGAAAAATCAAAAAATCAAATTAGTAAAAAGGCAAGCCTGGTATCAATAATGACAAAAGACGCAATCCCCAGCAACGGCGCCAAAAAACTTGTTGTGTGAAAACCGCAAGCGCACAGTATCATGACAAGTAATAGAGTGATGTGTTGGGTATCGTTCCCACAAGGATTGTGTTGTTAATTACTGAAATTAACAAATCTTACTACTATTTGAACAACCAAAATAAAATAGTAAAGAAAACTTTATTCAAAATAAATAACTAAATTTCTAATAAACTTGTAAGAAATAAATTAAAAACAATTAACAAAAGAAAAACAAATTAAAATTAAAATGTATAAATTAACAAGAACCTGCAAATAAATAAGACTAGGGCATGTGATTTCACCTAAGACACCTATTAGATATTTTATTTAGTTGTGCACTTTTCCCCTATTAATTTAATCTAAGTAGCTAGATTCTCTAGATTAATCAATTATCTCTCTCGAGCATAATTAATCTTACACTCACAAGTTTCTCGGCTATATCTCTATGCAAAGACAACCCATAAGTGTGCCTAAAGTTCCGGAATCCTTACATAGGCTATGCTAACTTTGTCCATATCTCTATGCAACAAATAATTAACATCAACTCATGCTGGTCCACTACACATATCACCTCTTGGTCTCAACATGCAATTAAAGTCGACTCAATTGGTGGCCAATCAAAAGAGAGCATTGAGAACAATATGATTTGACATAAATTAAATTAGTAGCATAAAAATTAAGCTCAATGCACAGCCTAAAAAAAAAATCACATAGTAGTCAAAGATTTATCATAGCCCTACTACGAGAAATTTAGCTCATGCTCAAGAATATAAATTCTAAACTAATATATTGAGACATATTAAAATTATAAAATATAAAACTGAAATTAAGTTATAGACTGAAAACAATTTCTAAATCTAAAACTAAAGGTCAAAACCAAAAATTAAAATCTAAGACAACCATTGAATCCTGAAACAATACTCCAAAAATAAAACTGAGATTTAAAAATAATTCTAAAAAATAATAATAATAAACTAAAACTAAATTTTAAATCTTAAGAAAAAAACTTAGAACTCAATGTAAAGAATTCAAACTCTAGAGTAACAAAGATGAATCTGAAAAAATAATGGGAGAAGATTGTCACAATCCTCCTGACGAGCGTGGCACAAGGTCTGCTTTTGTGAACTCTTCTCACCAACTTCTCTGCTTTCTCCCTTTGGCTCACACATCCACATATATATAAAAATCTCAAGGCATCATCGTCATAAAGAAATCCAATTTTTTTCCACTTTTGTCTCTTTTTTTTTCATGCCCTTATCTTTATTTGTGGTCCCCCCCCCACTTTTCCATTCTTTAAACTCCTTATGAAATTGACCGAGAATGGGAGGTAGAAGGTTAGCTTGAGTGGTCTTGTATGACACTCGTGGGCCCCATGTCATTTAATGTCATAATCTCGAGCCCTGATTTTGACAATTTCAGCTAAAAACTTTCGACAACGATTTTGACAATCTTAATGATGGAATAAGCTCGAGCCCCAAACATGAAAGTTGTAGACCTCATCGTGAACTTTTCATTGACATCTTGAACCACCTACTTATGAGATTCGAGCGAGAAGTTATGGCCAAAAAGATAAAAAAGCTTATTTTCTTCCAAAAGTTCACATCTGTTCCATATGTAAAATTAATAGAAAAATGACACCCATTAGGTAGAATTTATTCTAAAATAGAATTTAATCAAACTCAAAATTCAAGTTTAAGAGGTATAAAAATATAGGAAAAATTAAGCTTATCACTAGCATTAGAGCATTACATAAATAAGCCAATTCCCTTAATCCTATAGCATACGAGTTGGGAATCACCCATTAGCAAGCGTAAGTCACCCTAGCACCTTTCCATTGGTTAAATCCCCTCAAGATTAGCTTGATTCCCATTGTTCCATTCCTATTCTTATAGTGTAGTTCCTTTTTCCTTTATTTAGCTCCCTATAATCCAAAAAGTACCAAACTATACTTAGTCTAGGTTTCTTTTTAGGCATCTTCTAGCACACATGCATAGGATTCGTTTCACACATTAGCCTCCCTGTGGTTTGACATCTGTACTTGTACACACTATATTGCACGATCCGTATGCTTGTAGGTCTTTTAGGGCTTACACCTTAGAGGCATATCGTACCTGATTTCATTGATTGTATGCTCCATGATCCCTTTTCTTTTAAAATGTGCTTTAACAGGTTTGTGTGCTGATCCGTGCCCAAAGATTGCAAAAACCATTGGACTTAACATTACCACTTGATTAGAAGCATTAAATCTAGCGCTGCTTAGAGACACACTAGATATTTAGAGGTTAAGTTGGAAATGGCCTTGCTGATGGCATTGTGGTTAGCGCTACTAAGAGGCAACCTAGGTTAAATTTTGCTATTTTTCATTCCTTGTTTCATTTTCTTTTCATTTGTTTTTCTTTTTCACTCATCACAAGGATTGATCCCTGATCCTATTTCCCTTAAGATGTACCTTGTTTATTTTTTGCATATGTTAATGCAAGTTTGCATTGCTAATGTTACTAATCTTGTGTTTTGTGAGTGATTATGACTTATTAAGAAACAGGGTTAGTAGTTGAATTATTGATCATTGGCATGAAGAACTCCAAAGAGAACACAAGGTTTTATCTATTCTTTCTTCACTTTTTCCCCATATATGTACCCCATCCCTACTGATATCGCTAATTGAGCAAAAGCCTAAATAGCCCGCAAGCGCATGGGTCGTGTGTAGTACGGTGTATGCGCGTGCGGGGTCGAATCCATGGGGAGGCCTAATGTGTATGGCGTTCTAAGCTAAGTGCGCCCTAAAGAGCTACTTGTTGGGGTCCTAACTACAATGTTTTTGGTGTTTTTGGTTTGAGGGGAGCTCGGGAAAAGTAAACCTAATCTAAGAACAAGGAAATAAAAAGGGAGCGCGTATGTGTGTGATGGGGGAATCAAGCGATCTAAGGGGATTCAAACATTGGAAATGGGAGACTAAGGTGATTACATCTTGTTTATGGTGATTACTATGTCTTTCTAGGGTTACTTGATGGATTATACTAAGTGCTCTAATCTAGACCTATAATTAGCCTCCTAATTGGTACCCTAAGCCTCAGTGCGGATCCGTCCCTAGGTGGCGATGCCTAGCAGTACGGCGTGGTCTTTATGACTTAGGAATTAGGGCTAGCCAATAAGATTCTAGGTGAGTGTAGATCGATCTAACCCTAGCACTTAGTCCTCTAATTAGTTCCCCAATCTAGCCTTAGGACTCGGTGCGAGTCCGTTCCTAAGCTTCGCCTCACTCAGAGCTACGCGTGGTCCTTATGAACCTAGGGTGTTAGGGTGGAGTAACTAGCCTTCCTAAGTGAACTAAGGTCATCTAAACCTATCTGGACTCCTATTGGCTGGATTTAAAGCCAAAGGGGACTCGACCTAGGCTAGATACTAGTTGTGCACCATCGATCGCATCACAATTAGCAGAAATTCACATTAAAGAGCATGGCAAACACATATAGGGCATGGCATTTGAGAATACGCCGGTATATTCTGCTACTAAACACATAGACATGTTTAGATTACACCAATTTAAGCACTAGCACCCGACATGCATGCAATAGAAGCTAGTTATGCTATTAAGTATGCTAACACACACATAGACATGTATATAGTCATACCCACTTCATGTAATCACCACACAAATAGATAGACATGCTAGCATAATGATTTAGAAATGGTTAATAGCACAATAGATTTCAATATATATATGCTACATCATTGAGGCATTTCAACAAACACATAGACATGCATGTAAAATAGCCTTTGAAACCATAAGCATAAGGCATATATACATAAATCCATCAAGTTTCCATTAATATAAAGTAGTAATCAATCCATAAATACAAGATATAATCACCCTACATAGCTCTAATTAAACATAATTAGACTTAGGATAAAAGAGAGATACCCTTTTATCCATAGCCAAGCTTTACAAACCATGAGCTATGCCTCAAAACCTAGTGTTTGATCCTCGTAGATCCTTGATTCCAAGTGTTAAATGTGTTTAAAAGTGAGTGTGTGAGGTGATTTTTTGGTGGATTTTGGGTTTTGGAAAATGGGTGTTTGATTTGGGTGTTGTTCCTCTTCAAAAAGGGCTGAAAAGTGGCTTAAATAGAGCTGTTAACTCGCCCAGCCAGGGGCCCAGCCGGTCGACCGGCTTTGGGCCTAAGTCGTCCGGCCAAAATGGGCCCAGGTTCTGATCTGGCCAGTCCACCTAGCCGGTCGACCGGCTTGGTCGTCCGGCCTAGACAGAGGCTAACTGATCTTGATAGTAAAATGGTCATATCTTGCTCGTTTTAGCTCCGATTCGCGCATCGTTTTTTTCTATGGCTTCATATCATCGTGGGGGATCTCCCAAGCCATATTTTGCACCCTAAAACATATCTAAAATTTGTCCATGTCCTTTTTAAGTTGCAAGATCTGAATTTGGCTCACATTGCGCTTGGTTTCGCCTTGGTCATTCCTTCTTTTGCCCGACCACTTCCAAAAGCACATTTCTTCATTACTTTGCGTCCAAAACACCCTTGGATTTGTTCCACACTTCAAGCACCCTCAATTAATCTGCAATTATCTGCCCAAATCACACCTTAAACAAGCAACAAACGTACATTAGTGTAGCATTTAAGTCCTAACTTCAACTATGAACGTGTAGACCCTAATATGCACAAGTATGACCTAAATGCTATATAAATACATTAAATGAAGCTCAAAACACCTCAAAACAAGTATATACATGCAATACATAAACACACAAAACAAACACATCAACACCCCCAATCCCTTTCCTTGCTTGTCGCCAAGCAATCCCAAACCTAAGTTTACCTCTAAAGTCAATACAAAGGGTTGCCTAAGGAATTGACTTGCTATCACAGTTAGCTTAAGAAGCATGAAGGGGGCATTCCTGTTATGGGGAGATCCTCAAGTCTCTTTGGATCCTCCCTCTACTCATAAAGGGCCTCAAACCTTGCGGGAAGTTCCCGAGTAGCCGAACCACCACAAGCCTAGGATTCTAACGCACGTACTCGGGATGTTGAGATTTCGTGCCCCTTCAACTAACGTAGCCTCTCCAACATGCACAAAGCCTCAAAGACAAGAAGAGAGAGAATATACATACAAAATGGCTTATAAAAAGCCTTATTTACATATCTAAATAGAGGATAGTTTGTGCTAAGTTGACATTGTGTCACTTATGCACTTATTCAAAAAACTTTTTGGTGCTTTTGGCTTTTTTCTCTTTTTCAATATTTTTTTTTGGGATATTTTTGCACCTTTTTGCCTTATTCAAATTTTTTTTTTGATTTTTCATGCTTTGCATTGCATTGACACAAAAAGAAAAGAAAAAGAAAGACTTTAGCATATCAAAAAGAACCAATCAATGAAAGGCATTAATATCAACAACCCTTTTTCAACACTCTTTCCTAGCAAGCTATGGGGTGGCTACAAAGGTTATTCTTAAAGGTCGTCACTCCCCACAACTTTCAAGGGCATCCCCTCCAAGACTTGATTTTCAATCCACTCCATTCATTCCCCACAATGCAACTCATATTCACCAATCAATTGAGTCAACCACAATAGCCAACACAATGATCAACCAAGAAATAAACAACTTTACATGCATCAAAATCGAAAAATTTTCACCATTTTAAGCACAAAATGCATGTCTACCCTAATCAAAGCATAAAACAATAAAACCAAACTCCCATACCCCCAAACCTAAATTTTGCTTGTCCTCAAGCAAATAGAACAATACCACTCAACAAGCAAATCGGCAACATTAAGCAAGTAAGGACGGTGGGGATAGGGTAGATAAATAGGGAACAAGTGGAGAAAGGATAGATACAACCTTGCATTCTTTGAAGCTCTTCAATGCCAATGGATAATGATTCAACTACTAATCCCCGTCTATTAACAAATCAAAACACTCAAAGCACATGATTAGTAGCATTGCCATGCAAGCTTGCATTGGCATCATCAAATGATAAACAAGGTATATGAAGAATGGGAAATGATAGAAGTGAGGATCAACACTTGGGAGGGTGAAATAGAAAACCAAAAAGAAATTGAAAATCAACAAACAATAATACTAAAAGCAAATAAAAGAAAAGGAAAATCAAGGAAAGCAAATGAAATATAAACATGTCTAGGGTGCCTCCTAGCAGAGTTGGATTTAACGCCTTCAGCCGGGCGCTAGTGTTAGAGCAATACATGTTTAAAATTGCAAGGCACAAATTGCTGAATATTCAACCAAGTGCAGATAGTAGAAAGAAAAGGATCATTCACTATATGATGGGGTAATGAATGCACAATGCACCCCTTTTCAAGATTCCACCCTGAAACATCAAATGAAAATGTGTGCGCAAGTGTGGAAAGTGTCATGCATAAACGTGGAAGATCATGCCCCTCTTGCTCTCTAACTAACCATCCCATCGCCTTTTTCTCATAATTAAGTGCTAGGAAAACACCTTCCCCATGGGTCAAAGATAGGTCTAATGCATGCAACATGGGAAATGTGCTTTCTAACCCTAGATGAAAGTGTTCTAAACTAGAAGGCACAAACATGAGCTCCAAAGATGGAGACTCATCAGAATGGGAAAGGCGGGTTGGAACAACTCTCGGAGAAGGAAGGGCAAGGGTAAGGGATGATGAAGTACTACATTCTTCCTCTCCACAAGATACAACATGTTTAAGCCTAGGCCGCTCTAACTTCTCTTGAGAGGTGGATTCGATCTTTATGGGCTCTATTTCCATCAATGAATCATCAAACATCCAAAGAGATCCATAGATCATTCTTCCAAGCACACCAATTTCTTTTTTATGTGTCTTCTTAGAGTTGCTATTCTCTTCAACATCATGATTCTCAACTCCAAGAGACTTATCATCTAAAACCTCCAAAATTGATGTCTTGTTTTCCCTAATGGATGACTTTAAGCCTTCACTAGCTAACATCTCACCAAATTCACCAATATATTCATTGCTGGTGGGTGTCATCTCATCATCATGCTCTTTATAAGGGGCATACACATATAGAGGAGACAATGGGGACTCAACGGATTCCAGGTCATTCATGCATGAATGCTCAAGGGAGGTGTGTAACGTAGACTCCCTAAATGTAGACTCGAAATGCAAATGAGTGCTATGATCATGACACTCAACCTCCACGTGTGCAAAATGTGTGGGATGAGGAGGAAGAAAAGGCTCACGTGACTCAATGGAAGATGTTGAAAGCTTAGAAGGACAAGGTACTATTTCCTCCAAAACATATCCATAGGAATCATCAAGAACCAAATTATCATCAAGCTCATTCTCATCCTCACTATATGATGTGAACTCTCCATCAATCTCTCTTTCTAATTGTCTCTCCATCGCATCATCTTTTTCACCCCTAGTCACCTCATTGTTAGGTCTCATCTCTATCCCTTCAATTCGCTCTAAGGGTATCTCCAAAGTCTCACTAATGAGTTGCATAGTCTCAGCCATTCTCTTCAAGCGCTCTCCTAGAGATTTGGATTCTCGCTTAAAACTCTCTAGTTCCTCTTGATTAGATTGGAGGAGAGATTGGGATTGCTCAAGCATTTGATCTAATTGCTCCAAGAGTGTGGACATAACAGAAGAAGGTTCAACCGAGAGAAAATGGTAAATATCTTGATTGGGGTCACTATAAGCACAACCATTATATGAATCAGAGGATGGGTGGGTGGGAAAAGATGATGGGAAGGATGAACTCTCAATGCAAGGAGGTATACTGAATGAAGAGTCATCTTGACCCCAATATGAAAATGCATGATGTTGCTCCTTAGATTCATGATAATATGATGAAGATGCATGCATGGGCATATGATTGCTAGGGACATAGGGCGTAGCATGCAATCGGGGATAAGGATGGAAGGTAGGGAAAGTATTGGAATCATGAGCACGACTTCCACATAGATTGTAATAACAAGAATATGCATCCCTATAGTCATGCTTTCTAAATGAAGATACATGAGATGATGCATGACTATGGGGGTCATAATTAGCACTAGCCCTAGGTGGGGAATTTTCATAGGGATAGAAAACCATTGGATGTATAAAACTTCCACAAATGCGACATGCAATGGGAACACGTTAGGGTGGTGGGGAAGAGGATACAAGTGACCACCATGATGCATTAGGATCATTCATGATTAATTGACACAAGTAAACCTCTTAAAAATGCTCAACAATTTTTTTTTATTTTTATTTATTAATCAAAATAATAAAAACGTGAAAGAAAAGATAAAACAACACGTAACAAGCTAAGACACACAAAAACTAAGAAACAAAACAAACGTTGCCTCCCCGGCAACAGCGCCAAAAACTTGATATCGCTAATTGAGCACAAGCCTAAATAGCCCGCAAGCGCACGGGTTGTGTGTAGTACGGTGTGTGCGAGTGCGGGGTCGAATCCACGAGGAGGCCTAATGTGTTTGGCGTTCTAAGCTAAGTGCGTCCTAAAGAGCTACTTGTTGGGGTCCTAACTAAAATGTTTTTGGTGTTTTTGGTTTAAGGGGAGCTCGGGAAAAGTAAACCTAATCTAGGAACAAGAAAATAAAAAGGGAGCGCGTATGTGTGTGATGGGGGAATCAAGCGATCTAAGGGGATTCAAACGTTGGAAATGGGAGACTAAGGTGATTACATCTTGTTTATGGTGATTACTACGTCTTTCTAGGGTTACTTGATGGATTATACTAAGTGCTCTAATCTAGACCTATAATTAGCCTCCTAATTGGTACCCTAAGCCTCAGTGCGGGTCCGTCCCTAGGTGGCGATGCCTAGTAGTACGGCGTGGTCTTTATGACATAGGAATTAGGGCTAGCCAATAATATTCTAGGTGAGTGTAGATCGATCTAACCCTAGCACTTAGTCCTCTAATTAGTTCCCCAATCTGGCCCTAGGACTCGGTGCGAGTCCGTTCCTAAGCTTCGCCTCACTCAGAGCTACAGCGTGGTCCTTATGAACCTAGGGTGTTAGGGTGGAGTAACTAGCCTTCCTAAGTGAACTAAGGTCATCTAAACCTATCTGGACTCCTATTGGCTGGATTTAAAGCCAAAGGGGACTCGACCTAGGCTAGATACTAGTTGTGCACCATCGATCGCATCACAATTAGCAGAAATTCACATTAAAGCGCATGGCAAACACATATAGGGCATGGCATTTGAGAATACACCGGTATATTCTGCTACTAAACACATAGACATGTTTAGATTACACCAATTTAAGCACTAGCACCCGACATGCATGCAATAGAAGCTAGTTATGCTATTAAGTATGCTAACACACACATAGACATGTATATAGTCATACCCACTTCATGTAATCACCACACAAATAGATAGACATGCTAGCATAATGATTTAGAAATGGTTAATAGCACAATAGATTTCAATATATATATGCTACATCATTGAGGCATTTCAACAAACACATAGACATGCATGTAAAATAGCCTTTGAAACCATAAGCATAAGGCATATATACATAAATCCATCAAGTTTCCATTAATATAAAGTAGTAATCAATCCATAAATACAAGATATAATCACCCTACATAGCTCTAATTAAACATAATTAGACTTAGGATAAAAGAAAGATACCCTTCTATCCATAGCCAAGCTTTACAAACCATGAGCTATGCCCCAAATCCTAGTGTTTGATCCTCTTAGATCCTTGATTCCAAGTGTTAAATGTGTTTAAAAGTGAGTATGTGAGGTGATTTTTTGGTGGATTTTGGGTTTTGGAAAATGGGTGTTTGATTTGGGTGTTGTTCCTCTTCAAAAAGGGCTGAAAAGTGGCTTAAATAGAGCTGTTAACGCGCCCAGCCGGGGGCCCAGCCGGTCGACTGGCTTTGGGCCTAAGTCATCCGGCCAAAATGGGCCCAGGTTCTGATCCGGCCGGTCGACCTAGCCGGTCGACCGTATTGGTCGTCCGGCCTCGACAGAGGCTAACCGATCTTGATAGTAAAATGGTCATATCTTGCTCGTTTTAGCTCCGATTCGCGCACTGTTCTTTTCTATGGCTTCGTATCATCGTGGGGGATCTCCCAAGCCATCTTTTGCATGCTAAAACATATCCAAAATTTTTCCATGTCCTTTTTAAGTTGCAAGATCCGAATTTGGCTCACGTTGCGCTTGGTTTCGCCTCGGTCGTTCCTTCTTTTGCCCGGCCACTTCTAAAAGCACATTTCTTCATTACTTTGCGTCCAAAACACCCGTGGCTTTGTTCCACACTTCAAGAACCCTCAATTAATCTCCAATTATCTTCCCAAATCACACCTTAAACAAGCAACAAACGTACATTAGTGCAGCATTTAAGTCCTAACTTCAACTATGAACGTGTAGACCTTAATATGCTCAAGTATGACCTAAATGCTATATTAATACATTAAATGAAGCTCAAAACACCTCAAAACAAGTATATACATGCAATACATAAACACACAAAAAAAACACATCACCTACCACTTATACTTATTTTGTAATGCCTATTTGTTTCTTGTGTGCCTTTATTCTATTTGCTTGAGGACAAGCAAAGTTTAGGTTTGGGGTATAGGACTTTGGTTCTTATTTTTTTATGCTTCATTAGGGTAGATTGCATTATTTGCTTAAAAATGGTGAATTTTTTTTTTTTGATTTCGAGCATATAGAATCATTTATTTCTTAGTTGATTGGATGTTGGCTTTTGTCATTGACTAAACTGATTGATGAGTATAAGTTTGCATTATGGGGAATGAATAGAGTGAAGGTAGATCCGAGTCTTAGAAGGATGCCCTTGAAAGTTGTAGTGAGTGAATACCTTTAAGAATGCACCTTGTAGCTACCCTATGGCTTGGTTAGATAGAGTGGTTAAAAAGTGGTGTTAATATGAGTGTCCCTTCTTTGATTGGTTTTTCTTTACATGCCTTAGCCTTTCTTTTTCTCTTCTTTTGTTATGTAATGCAATGCAAAAATGCGAAAAAAATCCAACAAAATTGAAAAAGGCAAAAAGGTGCAAAAAGATGAAAAAATACTAAAAAATAAAAAAAAATGAAAAGAGAAAATAGCCAAAAGGCAAAAAAATATGCAAAAGTGAACTTCATTGGATAAATACTCAAGTGACATAATGTCGACTTGGCGCAAGTTTATCTTTTCATTCTTTCATTGTATTATGAATAAGGCTCGTATGTCATTGTATGAGCCATTGTGTTTGTATATTATTTCTCACCTTGTCTTTGAGGCGTTGTGCATGTTAAGGAGGCCATGTTAAACTCTTAGGCTTATGGTGGCTTAGCTATAAGGGAACTTCCCATAAGGTATGAGACCCTTTATGATCAAAGAGAGGATCCGAAAAGGCTTAGGGACCCCTCTACAAAAGGAATAACCTCTTCATGCTCCCTAGGTTCACCAAGACAGCAAATCAATCCTTTAAGCAACCCTTTTTAGCAACCTTAAGATGGACTTAGGTTTAGTCTTGCTTGGTGACAAGCAAGAAGAAGGTTAGGGGGTGTTGATGTGTTGGAATTTTGTGTGTGTTTGCATTGTATTTTGCTTACGATTTTGAGGTGCTATGTGCTTATGTAGTAGCATTATGGTACTACTTATGCTAGAGATATGCTTAAGCGAAGATAACTGTACATAGTTGAGTTTAATAGATAAATGCTACATTAATTAATCATTTTTAATGATTTAGATGAGTCTTAGGATGATGTTGAGCTTCTAAGATGATGGGCAATGAAAATAGAAATGTATACAGGTCATGGAGGAAAGGCCAAAAGCAAAGAAAGAAGAAGATTAAAGGCTTTGGGACCAACCGGTTGACCGGTCACCACAGAGAAAGATGAGTTTTGTTGGTCACTCCTCTCAAGAATTGATCGACCAATTACCATAGAGAGCATCCCAGCAAAATCGATCAATTACCTCCCAGAGTCGGTCGACATAGCAGGTCGATCGGTAGTGCTGCACAATCTATATAAAGGGCCTAATTTTTGCAAAAAATGATCAATTTACACCCACTTTATAGCACCTTTCGCATACACTAAACCCTAGTCCACCCACTTCACAAATACCATTTCATACATTTTCCACTTGGATTCAAGCTTGTTTAGAGGCATTTAACAACTTTTGGAGAGAGATTTGCTCAAGAATTGTATACGGATAGCTAGGATGGAAAGGAAGTTTCATATTCTCTCTTTCATCCTATTTTTATTTATGTTTGAGTAGACTAGATTTGGGTAATTTAGCTTGTGCAATGGGTTGATTTAACACTCTTCTATTATGGGATTTTGATGGCTTATATATATACATACTTTGTTTTTCATGGTCAATGGCTTTACCTTGATACGTGTCTAATGTTTGGTTAAATGCCTATGTGAGTAAAAAGTGTGTAAATTGGAGTTTGTTTACTATTAAACTCTTCTAATCCATCTTTTATTCATGTCTATGTGTTTAGCTGTGGATTGTATGAAGTGGATACTACTTTGTCCATGTCTATGTGAGTAATAGCATGCTTTGTAGTGAATATAACTCCAATATTGTCTACATGTTGGTTCCCAATTGCTTGCAATGGTGTAATCCGAGTATGAAGATGTTTGGTAGCCAAATAGGTTCTTTTATTCATGAATACCTTAGCTTTGAACATTTCTAAATGCACTAATAAGTCAAATCCCGCTATAGTGACCCTAAAACGATGATACATAATTTAGGGCGAGCCTAGATTGAGTCTCCTTTGGCTTTGAACCCAGCCAATAGGTTTCCAAAAAGGTTTGGCCAACCTTAGCGACACTAGGTTTTGGCTTTAAACCCGGCCAACAGAGAGAGATTTACTCAAGAATTGTACAAGGATAGCTAGGATGGAAGGGAAGTTTCAGATTCTCTCTTTCATCCTATTCTCATTTATGTTTGAGTAGACTAAATTAGGGTGATTTAGAATGTTTAATTGGTTGATTTCACACTCTTATGTTATGGCATTTTGATGCCTTATATATAAACATACTTTGTTTTTCATGTTCAATGGCTTTTACTCAATACATGTCTACATGTTTGATTAAACGCCTATACAAGTAAAATGTGTATAAATTGGAGTTTGTTTGCTGTTGAACTCTTCTATTCCATCTTATATTCATATCTATGTGTTTATTTATTGATTGAATGAAGTGGGCATTGCTTTGTTCATGACTATGTGAGTAACAACATGCTTTGTAGTGAATATAACTTCAATATTGCCTACATGCTAGTTCCCAATTCCTTCTAATGGTGTAATCCAAGCATGATGATGTTCGATAGCCGAATAGGTCCCTTTACTCATGAACACCTTAGCTTTGATCATGTATGAATGCAATAATAAGTCAAATCTTGCTATACTGACCATAGAATGACAATATGTAATTTAGAGTTAGCCTAGATTGAGTTTGCTTTGGCTTTAAACCCAGCCAATAGGTGTCTGAAGAGGTTTAGTCAACCCTAGAGACACTAGGACTTGCTTTAAATCCTACCAACAATTTAGGTACTACGGTAGGTTTACTCTAGGTCACCTAGGAAGCTAATTACTCAATCCTAAGGCCCTAGGTTATAAGGACCATGCCGTGGATCTAGGAGGTACTGCCTAGGGACGGACTTACACCGAGTCATAGGGAGAAATTAAGACACTAGTTGGTAACCTAGTCAAGAGCAATCACCATAATTAAGCCATTCCCCATAGTCCTAAAGCATTTGAGTCTAGAATCATCCATTAGCAAGCAAAAGCTGCCTTAATCTACTTCAATAGTTAAATCCCCTTTAGATTAGTTTGTTTCCTCATTTTCCTTTCTCGTTTCCCATAGTGTAGTTTCATTTTCCATTCTTTGAGCTCCCATTAAATTCAAAAACTAAAAAATATGCTTAGCTTTGCTTTTCTTTTAGGCACTCTTAAGAATAACACGCTTAGGACCCTTTCCACATATTAGCCTCTTTTTGGCTCGACACCCATTCTTGCACGCATTGTATTGCACTGATTTGTGCATTTGTGAATCTTTTGGGCTTGTATCTCTAGCCAGACATCAGAGTCCACATTTAAGAAGTCTAGTGTGTACACTCCATTTGTGCTTACCCCTTATGAAAAGAATGATATTGAGATAATGTCCACTAGTGATGAATGTATGAATGAATTTAAAGAGACTTTAACTAGTGTCGATTTAAAGTCATCAATTGGGGAGAACAAGACGTCAGTTTTAGAGTTTTTAGATAATAAGTCTTTTAGAGTTGTGAATCATTGCATTGTGGCAAATAGCAACTTTAAGAAGACACCTAAAAAAGAAATTAGTAAGCTTGAAAGATTGATCTATGGGTCTTTCAATGAAATTGATGAGACATCGTCGATATAGGCATCGTCGGTATCTTCTTCCTCCCTATTCACTAGGGAATCGATCGATGAGATTTAGCATTTTCTAGATGAGCATGTTCCGTTAGTGTGAGTGAAGTTATTAGGTTTGAATCCACCCTTCATGAGGAGTTCGAGTGACCAAACCTTGATAACATTATATCTTGTGGGAAGGAATAGTGTAATACTTCGACATCCCTTACCTTTGACCATTCCTCTTCAAATGCCGTTCCTACTCCTCGTTCCCATTTTGTTGAGCCTCCTTCTCTAGAGTTCGCATTTGTGCCTTCTTGTATAAAACACTTTCACCTAGGCCTAAGTAACACTCTACCCATATTGCATGCATTTGACTTATCATTGACCTATGGGGAACCAATATGCTATTAAAGAGCATAAGCCTTGATGGCCTACAACCGCATGGGTCGTGTGTAGTATAGTATGAGCAAGTGTGGGGTTAAATCCATAAGGAAGCCAAATGTGTGGTGTCCTAAGCTATGTGCGTCCTAAAAGGCTACGTGTTGAGTCCCTCAACTATGATCTTTTTGGGTTTTTGGGATCAAATGGAGTGTGAAAAAAGTAAATCTAATCAAAGTGCAAGGAAATAAAAGGCAATGTGTAGAAAATAGGGAAATCAAATGCTCTAAGAGGAGTCAAACGACAAAAGTGAGAACTAGGGTGATCGAACTTACCTATGGGTGATTACTACTTCTTGTTAGGGTTACTTGATTAATGTACATGGTTACTCTTATCTAGGCTCGTAATTAACCTCTTAATGGAACTGTAAGACTTGGTGCTGGTCTATCCCTAGGCAAGTCTACCTAGAGTTAATCATGGTCCTTATGACTAAGGCATTAGGGCTAGTTAGTTAAGATTTTAGGTAACTTAGATCAATCTAACCCTAATGTTCCACTAATTAGATCCTTAATTTATCCCTAGGACTCGGTGTAAGTCCTTTTTTAAGGATGTCTACCTAGAGCTACGGCATGGTCCTTATGAATCTAGGGCCATAGGGTGGACTAACAAGCTTCCTAAGTGTACTAAGGTCAACTGAACCTATCCAGAGACCTACTGGCTAGATTAAAAGCCAAAGGGGACTCGACCTAGGCTAGTTATTAGTTATGCACCATCGGTCCTCATCGCAATTGCAGGAATTAGTGATTGAGCACAAAGCTTACACATCTAGGGCATGGCATTCAAAAATATCCTAGCATATTCTACTGCTAAACATATAGACATATTTAGATGACACCAATTTATGCTATACTCCTTGACATGTAAGCAATAGAAGGTATTTATGCTATTAAGTATGGATACAAACACATAGACATATATATAAGCATACCCACTTCATGTAATCACCACATAGATTTGCTAGCATAATCATTAAGTAATGGTTAATAGCATAATAGACTTCAATATATATATATATATATATATATGCAAATTCTTTGAGGCATTTCTACAAACACATAGATATGTATGTAAATTTACCATAGAATCTCTAAGCATAAAGCATATATACATAAATCAACAAAATATGCATAATAATGTAATAACTATCCAAAATACAAAATTAAATCGCCCTACATGCTTGACTTATACGTATATTAACTTGAGATAAAAGGGAGGTAAGGAATATACCTTTCTATTCAAAGCTAATCTTTTATAATCCATGAGCGTGAGCCCTAAATCTTATGTTTGATTCTCTTAGATCCTTGATTCCAAGGTGTTTTTGTGTGTGAAAGAGTGTGTGTGAAGTGGGTGAGTGTTAGGATTAGGGTTTTTAGAAGATGGGTGTCTGTGTATGGATGATAAAGATTCTCCGCAAAATGCTGTACTATCTGACCCTATTTGTAGTTGTTTGCGGTGCTACTGGTTGACCTTACTAGTTAGCAAGTAACTGGGAGGTCGACCAATATTTTTCTCTGTTCTCTAGAATAACCAGCTGATTCTACTGGTCAGCTGGTACGCTTGACCGACACAGTTACTCTTCTTTGGATCTACCGGCTAACCTTACTAGTCGATCGATACTTCAAGAGGGTCGATTGGTTCTTCAAATTGCTTCAAATCCCCTTCAAATTGTTTCAAATCCTCTTTGATTCCAGCCTTTACCCCATGACCCATGCACCCTCTATCTTTATCACCCATTATCGTGCAAGCTCCGGTTTCACCCTATAACTCACCTATGGCACAAAATTAAGATTTTAGTGTCACACTTAACTTTGAAACTGAGTATATACACTCATATTCTTATATGCACAAGTATAGTATAAACACTATAGTAAAGCTATCTAATAAGCTCAAAAGCACCTCTAAATAAATATAGAAATACAATGCAAATACACACACAAAATCAACACTTCAACACCCCTAAATCTTCTCCTTGCTTGTGCCCAAGCAAGACCAAACCTAAGTTTATCTTTAAGTTGCTAAAGAGGGTTGCCTAGAGTATTGACTCGCTATCTTGGTGAATCAAAGGAGTATGAAGGGGTCATTCCCTTTTTAGAGGGCTCGCTAAGCCTTTTCAAATCCTCTTCTTACTCGCAAGGGGTTTCGTACCTCACGAGAAGTTCCCAAGTGGCTATAACACCACAAACTTAGGATTGTAATGTAGGCACACGGGAATTTGATACTTCTTGGCCCCTCAAATAAAATGGCCTCCCTAATATGCACAAAGCTTCAAAGATAAGGAGAGACGCAATATACAAACACAATGGCTCACAAATAATGTAAGAGCCTTATTCAAAATACGACGAAAGAATGAAAAGATAAACTTGTGCCAAGTAGACATTGTATCTCACAAATAATGTAAGAGCCTTATTCAAAATACGATGAAAGAATGAAAAGAGAAACTTATGCCAAGTAGACATTGTATCACTTGAGCATTCATTCAATTAACTTCATTTTTTCATATTTTTTGTGCCTTTTGGCTTTTTGCATTTCTCTAATTTTTGTATTTTTGAAGCCTTTTGCCTTTTTCCATTTTTTTTTTTGGATTTTTCATCAGTACGTAACATAAGCAAAAAGGAAAGAAAAAGAAAGGCTAAAGCATATAAAAAAAGAACCAATCAAGGAGGGGCCACTTATATCAACAACCCCTTTTTCAACCACTATTTCCAACCAAGTCATGGGGTAGCTTCAAGGTGCATTCTTAGAAGTGTTGACTCCCTATAGCTTTCAAGGGCATCTCCTCCAGGGCTTGGCTCTCCCTCCACTCTATTCATTCCCCACAATACACCATTATGTCCACCAATCAATTAAATCTATCACAAGAGCTAACACTCTAATCAACAAGAGATAAAATACCCTATATGCATAAAAATTGAAAAAAATTTATACATTTTTAACAAAGTAATGCAATCTACCCTAGACAAAGCCAAACACCTATACCCTGAAGCCTAAACTTTGCTTGTCCTCAAGAAAATAGAATAAAAGCACACAACTAGCAAATAGGCATTACAAAGCACGTAAGAGTGGTAGGGAAGGGGTAGATAAGAGGGGAACAAGTGGAGAAAGGATAGATACAACCTTGTGTTCATTTTGAAGCTCTTAGATGCCAATGGTTTATGAATCTACTAACCCTATTTTTCAACAAACCACGAGCACTCACGAAGCACAAGATTAGTATCATTGCCATGCAAGCTTGCATTGGCATCAACAAGTAATAAACAAGATATATACAAAAGGGGAAAAGATAGAATTGAGTTTCAACACTTAGAGGGTGAAAAAGAAAACAAACAAAAAGAAAATGAAAAATAAAGAACGAAAATACTAAAAAATTATAGCAAGTAAAAAGAAAGGGAAAACTTGGGAAACAAATGGAATATAAACATGTCTAGCGTGCCTCCTAGTAGCGCTGGATTTAACTCCTCTAGTTGGCCACTAATGTTAGAGCCATACGTGTTTAAAGTCGAGAGGCACAAATTGTTGGATATTCAACCAAGCACAAAAAATAGAGGGAAAAGGTTCATACATCATATAATAGGGCAATGAATGCACAATGCACCCCTATTCTGAATCCTACCGGGAAATAACAAATGAATATGTGTACATAAGTGTGGAAGGTGTCATGCACAAAAATGAAAGATCATGCCCCACTTGCTCTTTAACTAACCACTCCATGGCCTTCTTTCTATAAGCAAGAGCTAGGAACACACCCATCCCATTGTTCAAAGATAAGTCTAATACATGCAATAGGCGGGAAATGTTTTCTAACCCTAGATGAAAGTATTTTATGCATGAAGGCACAAATGTGAGCTCCAGAAAGAGAGGCTTAACGGAATGGGAATAGGGAGTAGAAATGACATTTGGAGAAGGAGGAGCAACAATAAGGGAAGTGGATGTACTATACTCTTCTTCTCCACAAGATATTACATGATCAAGCTAGGTCACTTTAACTCTTCACAAAGCGTGGTGTTGATCTTAATGGGGCCTCTCTTTAACAATGATTCATCAAACATCCAAAAAGACCCATAGATCAATCTTCCAAGCTCACTAATTTCTTTCTTAGGGGTCTTTTTAGAATTTCTATTCTCCTCAATACAATGATCCTTAACTCCAAGAGACTTATCATCTAAAAACTCCAAAGTTGATGTCTTGTTCTCCCCAATGGATGATTCTAGATCCTTATTAGTTAAAGTTTCTTCAAATTCATCCATACATTCATCATTGTGGGTGCTATCTCGCCATCACACTATTCATATGGGTAGGTGCAAATGGAGGGGACAAAGAGGACTCAACAGATTTTGGGTTATGCAAACAAGAATGCTCAATGAAGATGTGTATACGAGACTCCCTATATGTGGACTCGAACTGTAAATGAGTGCTATGATCATGAGACTCAATCTCCAAGTATGTTGGAAGTGTGGGATAAGGAGAAAGAATAGGCTCATGTGACTCAGTGAAAGGCATTGAAAGCTTAAGAGCATAGGGTACTATATCCTTTAAAACATACCTATAAGAATTATCAAGAACCAAACCATAATCAAGCTCATTCTCATCCTCCCTACAAGATGTAAGCTCTCCATTAATCTTTCTTTCTAATTTTCTCTCCAAAGCACCATCTTTTTTTACCACTATTAGTCTTCTCTTTAGGTCACACCTCTTCCCCTTTAACTTGTTCTAAAGGTATCTCAACATTCTCGCTAATGAGTTGTATACTCTCAATCATTCTCTTCAAGCACTCACCTAGAGATAGGGTTTCTCGCTTAAAATTCTTTAGTTTCTCTCAACTAGATAAGATGATAGATTAGGATTGCTTAAGCATTTGATTTTATTGTTCCAAGGATATAGATCTAACAGAAGAGGATTCAATCGAGTGATAATGGTAAACACCTTGATAGGGGTCACTATAAGCACAACCATTATAGTACTCGGAGGAAGGGAAGGTGGGAAATGATTGTATGGGAGGTAGATTTTCAAAGCAAGGAGGTAGACCAAATGAAGAGTCATTTGGACCCTAATATGTAGATGCATGATGTTGCTTACTATAATCATGGTGTCTAGATATGGATGGATGTATGGACACATGATTGCTAGGGGCATTGGCATTGTAGGCATTCAGGAACAATGACGGTGAAAGGTAGGACAAGTACTAGAAAAATTAGCATGGCTTCGTAATATTATCTAATTAAGCACAAAGCCTTAATTAAAGCCAGCAAGTGCATAGGTTGTGTAGTTAAATGTGCAAGAGAAGGGTCGATCTTTCACGGAGGAAGGAAATGAGGAATGAAAATTGTGTCTTAGAAAGCTAGAAGGGAAACGAGCAAAACTAAGGATTCTTTTTGGTTGTTTTAGATTAGAAGGGAGCTCAAAGTAAATAAAGCTAATATAAATAAACTAAGGGAGATAAAATTATATGATAACATGCTAGTAAAAGGGAATTGTCACAAGCAATAGGGCAATGGGTGAAATACACTTAACTACGGGTGATTTGAGTACTAACTTTGCTATGGGATTAACTTTGATGGTTTTGCTCTAAGAAGAGGCGCTTTAAGCTAGGAATCTAATCAACCTCTCCTACAATCCCTAGTGAAAGTCTATCCCTAAGTGCTAGCTACCTAGAGGCATAGCACGGTTCATATGAACTAAGGCATGGTTGAGCTAATTATATTCCTAGGTGATGGTAATTGGTCTTACCCTTGGTTTTAATCCATTTCCTAGGTTTAAAACCAAGAACTAGGCTTCCTAAGATCAATTAAGCTAGCCTGACACCTACTGACTAGGTTTCAAGCGAAAGAAAACTAAACTAGACCTAATTATTAATAAAGAATCACCAATCAAAGTATCACGCAAGTGGGTTTTTATAATAAAGCACACATGTTTTCTAGCCAAAACACTTACACATATTTAAGTCATACCAATTTATGCATTAGAATCCAACATGCATGCCACAAAAGCTAAAATTGCAATAAACGTATGTAAAAACACACATAGACATGCATAGCTACAAGACCTACTTCATGGAATCACTCCATAAACACCTAGACATGCTCATACAATGATTTAGAAGTGTTAAATAGCAATCATCCCTCTAAATATATATTTTCTTTCACCTAGGCATATCCACAAACACATAGACATGTATGTAAGTAGCCATTGAAGCATTAAAAACAAACATATATATTAAACCATCAAAATCTAATAGAAAAGTATTACTTAATCAACCTATAATACAAGCTTCAATAACCCATAAAAGATCTATTCTAACATAGAGAAAACTAATTACAAAAGGAGAAAGATTAACCTCCCTTTCATGCTTAGCTTTGCTCTTGAAATCCTTGTCTTGATCTTGCAATTACAAGTGTTAAAACCTCAATTACAAGCTTGGATCTAGGTGTATTTGTTTGTGGTTTAATGTGTGAGAGAGGGGTTTAGATAGATTTTTGGGTTTTGGCAAATAGAAGTGAAATAATAGGTGTTCCCCCTCAAAAATTGCTGAAAAATGGTTTAAATAAAGCTATAATCGTGTAGGGCCAGGAGACCAGTCGGTCGATCGGCCTTGGGGCTAAGTCAACAGGCTTAAATTGGCCAAGATTCTGATCTAGGTGGTCTACCTAGGCTAGTAGACCAGCCTTGGCAGGAGGTCGACCGGTCTTGATAGTAAAATGTTCATATCTTGCTCATTTTGGCTCTGATTCACACACCTTTTTTTATGGCTTCGTACCGCTTTCAGGGACCTCCCAAGCCATATTTAGAATCCTAAAACATGTCCAAACTTTTTCCATGTCCTTCTTTGGTTCCAAGCTCTGAATTTGATTCCCATTGTGCTCGATTTTGCCTTGGTAGCTCTTTACTTCGCCTAGCTACTTCCAAATGCATCTTCCAAGCCTTGTTTAAGCCACAAACACCTTTGTCTTTAATACACATCTCAAATACCATCAATCAAAGTCTAATCATTTGTCTAAGTCTCACCTAAAACAAGAAACAAATGCACATTAGTGTAGCATGTCCTAAGTTCAACTGTGAACATGTAAACCCTAATATACACAAGTCTGACCTAAATGCTATACTACACCAAATGAAGCTCAAAACACCTCAAAACAAGTATATAGATGCAATGCATGGGCACACCCAAAACTAACACATCAATATCCCCAAACCTTCTCCTTGCTTGTCCTTAAGGAAGCGTAAACCAAAGTCTTTCTCAAAGTTGGTAAAGAGGGTCGCCTAGAGGATTGATTTGCTATCATTGTGCATCTAAGGAAAATGAAGGGGTTGTTTCTTTCGTAGAGGGATCTCCATGCCTTTTGGATCCGTCCCTCACTCACAGCAGGTCTTGTTCCTCTGGGAAGTTCCCTAGTAGGCTTAACCTCCACAAGCCCAGGATTGTAACGTGCACATGCGGGATGTTGATACTTCGTGCCCCCTCAACTTAACATGGCCTCCCTAACATACACATACCCTCGAAGAGAAGAAGAGCAAGAATATGCAAACCTAATGACAAAGAAAATGATGTAAAGGTCCATATTCATAACACATCAAAAGGACAAAACTATAACATGTGCTAAGTCGACATTCTGTCACTTAAGCACTTATTCAATGAACTTCATTTTTTCATATTTATGTTTCCTTTTGGCTTTTTTCATTTTTTTCATTTTGTTTTCTTTTTGGCTATTTCAAGCTTTTTACCTTTTTTCAATATTTTTTGGATTTTTCATTAGTCCATAATATGAGCAAAAAGAAAAGAAAAAGAAAGGCTAAGGCATCTTACAAAGAACCAATCAAGGAAAGGGCACACATATCAAAACCTCTTCTTTTCAACTCTTCTTCCAACCAAGCCATAAGGTAGCTATAAGGTGCATTCTTAGAAGCACTCACTCCCCATAACTTTCAAGGGTATCTCCTCCAAGTCTCGGTTATCCTTTCACTCCATTTACTATTCATAGTACAACCCTAAAAATCAATTACAAGAACCAACACTCCAAACAACAAGAGACAAACGACTCTACATGTATAAAAATTGAAAAATTTTACCATTTTAAGCACATAATGCAATTGACCCTAACAAAGCATAAATCAATAAAAGCAAACTCCCATACCCCAAAACCTAAACTTTGCTTGTCCTTAAGAAAATATGACAATATTAATCAACAAGAAAATAAGCAACACAAAGCAAGTAAGGCTAATGGGGACGGGATAGATAAAGGGGACAAGTGGAGAAAGGTAGGTACAACATTGTGTTCCTTTGAAGCTCTTCGATGCCAGATACTGATTCAACTACTAATCCCTATTTTTCCACAAATCACAAACAGTTACAGAGAACATGGTTAGTAGCATTGCCATGCAAGCTTACATTAGGATTTGCAAATAATAAGACAAGGCATACCCTATGGGAAAATGGATCAGGACTCAACACTTGTGTGGGCGATCAATGCTTGGAAAATCTAAAAAGAAAAAGAAAGAAAAGAATAAAGAAAACAAGGAACCAAAGTACTAAAATTAATCTAGGTTGCCTCCTATTAGCGCTGGATTTAACTCCTTCAACTGGGCGGTAATGTTAGGGCCAATGATACTTATAGTCCTTGAGCACGGATCGACAAACAAACTTGTCAAGGCACAACTAAAAAGAAAAAGGATCATGTGGTATAAGATCAATTACATCATGCACATCACAATCCTTTTGAATCACCTATGAAAAAGGGACAAATGAAAAACCCAACACATTGAATATAAAGGAATGCTCCACAATGTCATAGGTCATAGAAAAATCTAAAGCTCTAGGTCCCTTATTTTTCTCTGGTCCTACCCTAACTAACTCAGTCTCTAACATTAACCATCATATTGTCTTTTTCTGATGATCAAGGGCTACCCACACCCTATGCTCATGGGTTAATGAAACATTCAAAGCATAAAGAATGGGAAGAGTATGGGCAAACATGAATGTCCTCCAAGTGAGGTGGCATAAAAATATGCTAACTAGGGGGAGACTCAATGAAAGAAAGAGAGAAGAGTCATCAAATGAAATGGCATTAGATGAGATGGAATCAATAGCAGAACATGAAAGAATGGACTCGAAAGAGAAAGAATTAGGAGTAAGGGTCATGGGCTCACTCTCATTAAAGGATAGCTCATGCTTTTCCAAGAAACAGATCACCTTATCAAGTAATTCCCTAGTAGAGAGTTTAGAAGATGGTTCTAATAATGATTAATCAAAGATGTCTGAGGACCCATATATCATGATCTCTAATTCTTCAATCTCTTCCCTAAGAGTCTATATATATTGGTCATTCATTTCAACATCAAAATTTACAACTCCAATAGACTTATTGGGTCTAGAATCAAATATGGACATTATGCTCTTCTCAATGGGTGTCTCCAAATCCACAATAGCTAATATCTCCTCAAATGCTTCAATGAATTCCACGCTAGGGGATGTCCTCTCACAACCATATTCATCAATACAAGATTCCATCATATGCACCTTAAAGTCTCTATTTTTGTCTCAACTTTCATGATGAATCCTATGTGTGCAATCATAATGGTCTATGCCTTTCACATCAAGATTGAAAGAATTAACCTCAAAGTGTCCATCAAGCCTAGAATCATCACCTTTAGAAGTAGAGGCTAAGCATTTGTGCTCAAAAGTCTCTCAGTCAAGGCTAGCTAAGGTATTCTAAAACTTTCTCAATTTATCATTCTTCATCATGGTCTCCTCATCATCGCTCTCAACACATAGGTCTATCATTTAATCATAAAGCAATCTTCATCATCATCATTTTCACTTACACTAGCTTTATTTACCACCTCTACCGTTTCCATGATGGACCTCAAATTCTCAAACTTAATCTCCAATAACCCTGATTTACAATGAATGACTATGTTAGCTATGACAAAGAAGGGGTGACCTAAAAGGATGCATGTAATGTGCCTAGAGTCACAATCGGAATCCATGTCTGAAACTATGAAGTCACCGAGGTCATGAACTCACAAACTTGAACCATAACATCATTCATTATACCTCCAAGTCTATACTTAGATCTATCAACTAGCTAGAGTGTAACATGCATAGAAAATAACTCATCTCAACCTATGACAGACGGAGTAAGGAATGAGGTTCACACTAGACCTAAATCTAATAAAGCGTGATCAATCTGGGTATATCTAATGCGATAAGAAAGGGTGAATGCACTCAAATCACTAAGCTTAGGTGAATGGGGTGATGTGCAAATATTACTCATCTTCTCTGTGAGTTTCACCTTCTTAGGCATACGTGATTTGTTACACTTTCTCATGTAACGATCTTTAAAGAACTTAGAGTAGGGTGGTATAGAAATGACCACATCAATCAAAGAAAGATTAACCTTAAGATCTTTTAAATGCTCTAAGACCTTGAAGAACCTAATAACCTCATTAGGTAATGGCCTCTCTAAGGTAGATGGGAATGGAACTCTAGGTGTAATACCTTTAGACTCATGGAAATCATCAATAGACTGCTTTCCCTCCCTATTTAGTCGGGAAATACTACTCTCACCATGGTCTCTAGTGGGCTCAACTCACTCAGCAAGACTCTCTCTATGATCTCTTTTAACAAGGTTATGGCTAGGCTCTCTAGACTTAAAAGGACTACTAGGTGTAGGCTCTTCATATTCAACTCCTATTCTATTGTCCACTATCTTACCACTCCTAAGAGTGGTGACGGCCTTAGCCTGGGCTAGATAGGTATAAGTAGGGTTTGAGGAGGAACAGGACTAGACTCTAGGGTTAACCTCTGGCTGGGAAGGCAATTTCCTAGGGTCTCTAGTTTGCATTTGACTAGCAAGCTGCCTTAATTTTGCCTCCATAATAGCCATTTATTGTTGATTTTGTTCAACAATCTCCATCAAAAGGTTTATCCTTTTGTTATTATGAGGCTGAGAAACAAGTGTAGGAAGGGCCTGAGGCTGAGAAACACTAGGGAGTCTAACTTGGTTCACATTATGAAACCCTGGAGCATTAGTAGGACAAGGTCTTTGCTGGAATAGGGCCTGGGCCTGGGAATGGGAAAACTTGAACTGACCCTATTTCCATGAAAACTTTGTGTTATCTCTCCAACTGGGATTGTATGTGTTTGAGTATGGGTTGTACTCTAGTGAGTACCCCTGTGTGGCATAGACTTGCTCCTAAATAAACTCGGGAAATTATGGTGATAGGGGGCAAGCTGCGATCTCGTGAGTGGACTTAGAACATAATGCACATACTTCAGCTAACGATGGCGTAGAGGACGAACCTATGGGACTAGTCCTATGACCTTTTGAAGAGGGGCTCAAAGTGATGAATTGGTCTAGCTTATGTGTCAATGCTCTAACCTTGGCTAGCAAAGAGGAAGAAACTTCAAACTCATGAATACTTCTTCTGTTTGCTCCCTGACTAGACCTATCCATAGCGGTGTTTTGAAAAAAGTTCTTGACCAATAATTCCATTTTATCCCAAGCTTTACTCAATCTCAATTTATAGAATCCACCACCAAATGCAGCATTCACCATTATTCTATTTCGCACATTCAATCCTTCAAAGAAATATTGAAGAAAGTCATACACACTATACTTGTGGTGCAGACATTGCTAAAGAAGTTCATTGAACCTCTCCCAAGCCTCATGGAAGGTCTCTAATAGTGTTGGGAAAAAGTCATAATAGAAGCCTTAAGGTCGGCGGTCTTAGCTATAAGAAAGAACTTTTGATAAAACCTAGATTGAAGCTTACCCCAAGATATAATGCAACCACTGGGTAAAGAATGATACCATAATCTATCCTTATCCTTAAGGGAAAATGGTAAAAACTTAAGTTAAATGGCTTCTTGGGACAAGTTTGGAATGTGAAGAGTAGAACTTATCTCTAAAATCTCCTTAATGTAGTCGAAGGGACTCTCATTGCTTCTCCCAAGAAAAGGAAGGGAGCATCACCAATATGCTCTGCTTAATCTCGAAATAAGCTTCCCTCAACCATAGAATATGGATAGCCAAGTTAGGCTGAAAGATACTATCGAGGAAGAATTGCCTAAGCGTAGGCTTATCGTTTAGATGGATTCAACCTAAGGGGCTCTTGTACATGTAGGTGCTCATGTGGAGGAACGGGATGCATAAAGAGAATGGGAGAAGGGTTAAGAGGAGGATTATTGCGATTGGCCATTTCTTCTAAAAGTTCTCTAAAGTTCCTAAAGTGATGAACAATTCTCTTGGGCTAGGGACATAAAGGAACAAGAGCATTCTTAAGAGAACATCTACCAAGCATACAAAGCTAAAGCTAATCTCCTTCCACTTCTTGTAACCCCTTAAACTTCACACATCCTAAAACTATAACAAATAAAACACAATCCTAAAAACTACTAAACCAAAAAAGTAAAACTACTCAAAGTAAGCAAAAATAATAAGCAAGTAAACTAGGAAACAAAAGTAAACACAAGATAACAACTACTAAGCAAACTAAGCAAAAAAAAAGCAAACTAAAGCAAGTAACTACCTAAAGGACACTAACAAAGCAAACAAACCACCGTGCCTTCCCCACAATGGCACCAAAAACTTGATGTTATCAAATTAAGCACTAAGCCTTGATCAAAGCCTGCAAGTGCACAGGTCTTGTAGTCTAATGTACAAGAGCAAGGTCGATCTCTCAGGGAGGTAGGAAACGGGGAATGAAAACTAAGTTTGTGTCCTAGAAAGCTAGAAAGAAAACAAGCTAAACTAAGGATTCTTTTTTGTTGGTTTAGATTTGAAGGGAGCTCAAAGTAAATAAAGCTAATGTAAACAAATTAAGGGAATTAAAAGTAAGGGAGAACAAGCTAGTAAAAAGGAATTGACACAAGCATAGGGCAATACGTGAAATCTGTTTAACTACGAGTGATTTAGATACTAACTTTGCTATGGGATTAATTTTGACAGTGTTCCTCTAAGAAGGGGTGCTCCAAGCTAGAAATCTAATCAACCTCTCCTACAATCCCTAGACTTGGTATCAGTCTATCCCTAGGTATTAGCTACCTAGAGGCATATTGTGATAGTAGTTGGTCTTACCCTTGGTTCTAACACATTGGCTAGATTTATAGCTAAGAACTAGGCTTCTTAAGGTCAATAAGCTTGCCCAACATCTATTGGATGGGTTTAAAGCCAAAGAAGACTAAACTAGACCCAATTATTAATGAAAAACCAACAACCATAGCATCTCACAAGTGTATCTTGACATTAAAGCACATCATACATGTTCTCGAGCATGATACAAATGAATATAAAAGATATTCTAGCCCTAAACACATGGACATATTTTGGTCATACCAATTTATGCATTAGAATCCAACATGTATGTCATAGAAGCTAAAATTGCTATTAAGGTTTGTAAAAACACATATAGACATGCATAGCTACATGACCCACTTCATGGAATCACTACCTAAACACCTAGACATGCTCATACAATGATTTAGAAGTTTTAAATAGAAATCAATCCTCTAAATATACTACCGGAATAGAGGCCCCTTTGTATCGTTGCTTCGGTTAAGTGTTCCAGCAGTCACAGAAATTGGCTATATATGCTCACTTTTGGCCATTTTATAAAAAAGAACAAGTCATAATATTTCACTCTCTTCCATACCCATTATGCCAAACCTTAATTAGTTCACTCACCTACCTCACACATACAATCCATGTCAATTCCATCCATAAACAAGCTTGGATTTGAAGATCAAACAAGGATTTGCATTTAGAGCAAGATTTGTAAAAAGAAAGCAAGGATAATGAGAGAGCTCTACATTCTTCTCTTTATTCTTGTCTATATTATGGTAGATTAGCTCTAGATTAGGGATGATTGCTATTTTTGTAATGGGTTAAGAATCTAAACACTTGTTTTGAGATTTTGATGGTTGTATATGCATGCCTTGTTCTTACATTCCTATGGTTTGAAATTGAACATGTCAAGGTGTTTGATGAATTGCCTCCATGAGTTTGCATGTGTAATTGTGCTTAGATAGTAATAGTAGTGGCCTGACCTTAGCCTCAATCCATGCTAATGGCATGAGCTCTACTTGCAACTACATTTGTGTTGACTAATTGTGTTTCTCATGCCTTTAATATAGTAGATAATCACCTCTAGCATGAAACATGGCTAAAAGGGTACCACTATCACTTGCTTGACCTAGGGGACTTAATCTCTAGTTTGAAACATAACTAAAAGGCTAGGCTCCCTATTAGGACATTAATCAACACCAAAGGGACTTAGAACTAAACCCAAAAGCTACAGCTAGCTAGGACAAAACTATACTTCTAATTGGGCCAGGTTAGAGATAGGGTTGCTCTGATAGTTAGATGTGGTAAGTTTAGTAAACTAAGCCTACCATTAGAGTAATCGAACCATCAATAACCTCAAAACAAGGTTAGGAACCCAAATTCATTCCAGAGGAACAATCACCCATAAGTTCTCCTAAACCCTTGAAGATCCTCACTTTCATAGCTTGTTTATACCATTATTTATTTCCCTTAGTTTAGGTTTACATTAGAGCTCTAATCAATCCAAAAATCCTAAAAAGAGTAGGTAAGACCACGCTAGCTAGTGCAGGACACATGTCCACTTAGTGCCACACACATAGATAGCCTCCCTATGGACACGACCCTGCACTCATACACACTATACTACCACGAGCCGTGCACTTGCGAGTAACACTCTTTGAGTTTTACGATCAGTGAGCACTTCTAAGAATGCACCTTGTAGCTATCCTGTGGCTTGGTTGGAAAAAGTGGTTGAAAAAAGGGTGTTGATTTGAGTGTCCCTTCCTTGATTGGTTCTTTTCCATGTGCCTTAGCCTTTCTTTTTCTTTTCTTTTTGCTTATGTGATGTAATGTGAGAACTGCAAAATATTAAAAAAGAAAAAAAGGTACAAAAAGATTGAAAAGATTGAAAGGCCAAAAAAATGAAAAATAGTTGAAAAAGCCAAAAGGCACAAAAAAATATGCAAAAGTAAATGTTCATTTAAGAAGTGCTCAAGTGACACAATGTCAACTTGGCACACATTTCTCTTTTTGCTCTTTCATGTGTTGTGAATAAGGCTCTTTTTTCATTTGTGAGGCATTGTGTTCGTATCTTCTTTTTCTTATCTTTGAGGATTTATGCATATTAGAGAGGCCATGTTAGACAAGGGTGCACAAAGTATCACCATCCTATGTGCATGCATTAGAATCCTAATTTTGTGGCAATCAAAGCTACTTGGAACTTCCCCTGAGGTACGAGAACCTCTTGTGAGTAAGGGAAGAATCTAAAAAGGGTTGCAACTCTCTCTATGAAAGGAATGACCCTTTCATGCTCCTTAGACACACTGAGGTAGCATGCCAATGAATGTAGCTAACCTTTTTTTGCAACTTAGAGATGGACTTACGTTTGGCCATGCTTGGGAACAAGCAAGGAAAAGGTTAAGGGGTGTTGATGTGTTGGTTTTGTTAGGATTAGTATGCCCTAAGGCTCACTTGTATATAACATTTTGGATGTTAAACAATGTATAATTATTTTGTTAAATGGCATTATGAGTTCTGTACATATTATCTCTGATATTTTCATTGATGTATGCATGAAGGTCCCTTGACTTGAACTAATGACTTGGGGGCGCAGTGAGGCACGACGCACAGTAGGTCCAAGTCTAGATTTAGTCACATCATAAATTAAGTCCGTAACCAAATGGTAGTGTTGGGCACTCTACTGAGATAAGGTTATATTGAGCAAGTCTCCTCATTGAGGGTGATCTACCTAGGTCATTGGAGGACTTTCCAGATTTATCTCAATAGTATGTGTGTCACGTATTTGACAGGACCATTGTGAGTATGTTTTCTAGAGACGTACTATCAAAGAAAGAAAACAAGATACTCACTGCTACTAAATGATCATTGCTCTTAATCTAGAGCATATGTGGATGAACTAATGAAGTTAGAGTTTGGTACTTTGATTCACTATAGGTGAGATCTTACTTTATTAGGATCAATAGCCTTGTGCATTGAGTGCTAAGTTCTAATTAATTGGAACATACATATGCAATATGGAATCTATGTGCCCCTTTTGGGATTGTCCATATTTATTATCTGAATCTTGATCTAGTGATACTACCTTTATGGGTTTATATGTCATATGGCTTGAGGGTCGCTCCCGAGATCAAGAGATTCCATGACCAAAGATGGTTGGCAATAGGACAAGAAACCCAACAGAAAAAGATATAGTTAAGGAGGTGATAGTACACAGGCCAAAGGACCAGTCTTAGCTATGGTTATACATAGAGGGGCATTATGGTCAGTTATTTAGTAGGTCAAAGACAAAGTTCACATTCTTTTATGATAAGCTTTTTGGTAATAGCAATTATTCTTGGAGTGCAACTTTGATCCTATGGTGGAATAGATCGGAGTTAAAAATAATTGTTATTATGTCGCCTAGATTGGGTAAGGACATTTTTTATTATTTTTGGAAGCCAAGGTTAATTGTGTCTTCTTGGTTCCTTCCCTAGTTAAAATGACTTTGAGAGAGTAATCTTGAAAAAGCAAAGTCCATATTGTGGTAGTAGCCTTATTGGGCCAAAGCTTGGAATTGGATTTGGGCTTTCTTTAGAGTCTAAGATAACCTAATTAGGCTTGGATGGTTTCTTATTGGGGTTGGGTCTCCACATGGATTGTGGACTTTGTGTTGGGCTTCCAAGATATGTGCTAGAAAGTTACTACATTAAGAATTCAAATTGTATAAGTAACTTCCATGACATATGACAAACATTTACTACTAGAAAAAAGTTTCCCACATGGAAAGTTTGCGAGGTTTAGGTGCCAAAATTTTTCTATAAATAGGCAAGACCTTAAACCATTTCTAGCATCCAAAAATTTTGTAGCTGATTTCTTCCATTTTTGCACGAGAATACTACAACACATAGTACACACTTATTGTGTGTTTTTTTGCTCTAGATTTTGAAGAGCATATTTCTTTGCTTCTTCCTACACAAGAGACTATTCTCTCAAGAAAAGTCTTTTTAACCATAGGGAAGAAGACTGGGGAGTTGCATATTGCGACACCCTTATAGTAAAATTTTTTTGGTGGCCTTGTTCGTGAGTGGGAACAAAGCTAGTGATGATTTTAGCTTCATCAAAGGCCCCACGCTTCAAGAAGTTAGCTTTACATATTTTGCAAATACTAGTTATGTTGTATATGTTCTTAAACATGTTCTTGTGTGTGTTATGTGGTTATTTTATTTTCCTAACATGTTTTCTTAGTAGTATTTTTGAAAATATGGACTAGGATAGACCATATGTAATATTATCGATCCTACAATTAGCATCAGAGCCAAGTTCACACACAACATGCTTAAACTATGCAAAGAATATTGTATTTGCATAAATATGTAAGTCATCTTATGAGTGGCAAGATTAGGAAATCTTGTGTTGCATATACTTGTAGTTTTATGCTTGTATGTTCAGGAAATATAAAAATCCCCTTGATGGTTCGTATGTATGCATGATAGATTTTTGTGTTAGGCGATTTCATGTATAAATATTAATGGTTGTTGCTTATAGTTTCATTTAAAAGAAGCATAGGATATTTTGATATCCTTGTAATGTTTCTTTATGAAGCTTGCATTAGCAATAACAAAGTTTATTATTGTAATGTTTAAAGACCAAGGAGAAAAACAAGAAAACAACATGGAGAAACACTCTGTTGGGTGAGCTTGCTGGTCGACCGGCTCAATCGACTGGCTCCTACAACGGACGACAGGCTAAGGCAGACAAAGCTATTAAGTGTGCTGTTTTATTGAAGATTGCAGGGAGCCATCAAAGAGGGATTTTTAAAGTATTTTGGTCGATGTTTATAATGCTTTGACATATGTTTTAACATATTTGCATAAGCATAAACATGATTACCACCTAGAAATATGCCCACTCATTAGGTTTTTAAAATTGGCCAATCCTATGTGTTAATTTCTCAGAGATAGTTAAGTTCATTTAAAAGAGATTGGCTTGGACAAGATAATTGTAAGCAATTATGTCTAAAGATGCCATGCAATCTCATGACAAAAATGAAAAACTTAACTTGAGATTTAAAATATGACAACCTAAGGGTCTATACACCTAGATTTAGGTAAGTAATCTATTATGGTATTGAAACGCTTTAGTAATAAAAAGGGGATTCGCAAAAACAAAAGTGTTTCGTAAATCCAAAGTGTGTTTAGATCTAAAACAAAAAGCGAGAATACCAAAAATAGAAAAAACCCATATGTTAAAATATTGAGTGGGAGAGGGGACTGGAAATACCCCACAACTTTCCATATCTAATTCACGCTAATGGTAAATGTCATTAACTTCCCCATCGGAGGGTAAACTTTATCAAGATTTAGCAAGGTGAATTTAAAATATTTATTCAAAAAGGGTGTTAGTGAGTTTGGCCATTCTATCGGTGGAATTCTTCACTAAAGATCGCCTCACACAACATTGATTAAAGTCACTACCCCATCGGAGGGCTTAAATCTAGAATGTTATGGCGAATGAACATAAGGAATAGGTATACACTCAACTTAAATGGTAGGTTCGACTATCCCATCGACAGAGTTCGCTATCGGATTTAAGAAGCCAAATGAAATAGTGATTGAATTATTCAAATTGGAACATATCTAGATAATTGTCAATTCAAATAAGTAGTGGCGCTTAACTTAACGTTAATAAGTTCAGCCATCCCATCAATGGAGTTCTTGTGAGGACGTTGAGACACTGTTACATCAAGCAGTTTAAAGGTTAATCTACTCAAAGGCAAATGATGTAAAAGTACTTGTATGTTTTATTTCCAAAGATAGCATACATATTATACATGAATCAATTTCATACTCATAAAATAATTCTGATTATATTGTTGTATATCCAGAAAAATGTCTTCGTTCAGTCCACTAGCTACAATTCTCAAATAGCACAAGCTCACTGGACCTAATTTTATAGACTGGGAACGGAACTTGGACATAGTACTCGTGGCAAAAGAGTACAAGTATGTCCTAACAACTCTTCTGAAGCCCAAAAAGATGCTGAGGAAAAATGGCAAAAGGCCAATAGTATGGCCAAGTGCTATATGATGGCTTCTATGTCAGATATTTTGCAGAGAAAGCATCATCATATGGAAATTGCAAAAAAAATCCTGACCTCACTGTCTCGTATGTTTGCCGATAAGAGTAGGCCCGCAAGGCAAGGTGCTCTTAGAGAAATTATGAATAAATGGATGGAAAAAGGTGCATCTGTCAGAGAGCATATGCTCAAAATGATGGATTACTTCAATACTGCCGAGATCCAAGGGCAAACATAGATGAACAGTCAAAGGTAGACATGATTTTGGAGACTCTACCACCGTCTTACACCCAGTTCAAGCTTAATTATAATATGGGGAAGATGAAAATGGATATGACGGAATTAATGAATGAGCTCCTAGCTGCAGAAGCCATAATGAAAAATAAGGGCCACGTAAACATAGTTCAAGCATCCACTTCTGGACTTAACCAGAAAAGGAAAAAGTTCAAAGGAAAGGGGAAGCAAAAATGTGTTCAAGGGAAAAAGAAGAAAAATCGTGAACGGCCCAAACAATTAACAGTTGAAAAGCCCAAAGGCAAATGCTTTAAGTATGGCTAGAAAGGGCACTGGAAAAGGGATTGCTCGAAGTACCCAGTATGAGGCCAGATAGGTACACCTTTTTTGTTCTACATAGAAACCTGTTTAGTGGTTGATTCTACTGATTATTGGATTGTAGACTCTAGAGCCACTAACCATATTAGCAATTCTTTGCATTGGTCTTAGGAAATGAGGGAACTAGCCAAAGGGGAATTTGCTCTGATTATGGGTAACAGAGCAAAAGTATGGGCTACTGCAATGGGAGGAATGTGCTTAAATTTTTCATGTAATAGGAAGTTATTTTTTAACAATGTTTATTATGTTCTGGATGTACGTAAAAACCTTATTTCTATTTCGCAATTAATATTAGATGGTTTTTGCATTAATTTCCATTCTAGTGTTGATATCAGTAGATATCGAAATATTATTTGTTCCGATAGCATTCATGATAACTTGTTCTATATAAAACCTATTACAAACTCACTGCATAATATAGAACAAGCTAATTCCCAAAAAAGGAAGGTTTCTTCGACCAATGATACTTATCTTTGGCATCTACACTTAGGACATATTAGTCTAAAGCGAATTCAGATATTAGTCGAGGATGGGCATCTTAGCTTATTAGATCTCAAAGATCTACCTTCGTGTGAATCTTAACTCAATGGAAAGATGACCCAATGGTCATTTTCTTCTAAAGGAGAAAGGGGCAAAGAAGTATTGGAATTAGTTCACACTGAAGTGTGTGGTCCTATAAGCAAACCAGCACGAGGAGGTTATGAGTATTTCATTACTTTTACTAATGATTGCTCTAGGTATGGACATATATGTCTGATGCGATGCAAGTCTGAATCCTTTGAGAAATTCAAAGAGTTCAAGACTGAAGCGGAGTGAAAATTAGATAAATGTATCAAAGCCCTTCGGTCTGATCGAGGTGGCGAATACATCTCGGGTGAGTTTAGAGACTATCTTACACAAGAAAGGATTGTGTCTCAATTGACTGCACTAGGGACTCCCCAGCAAAATGGTGTAGTAGAGAGAAGAAATCGCACCCTCTTAGATATGGTTAGGTCAATGATGAGTCATGCATCATTACCTTTATCTTTTTGGGGGTATGCCCTTGAGACAGCAGCATACATCTTGAACTTGGTACCATCTAAATCAGTACCTAGGACACCACAAGAAATGTGGACCAGGCGTAAGCCTAGTTTAAATCATCTCCATATTTGGGGTTGTCCAGCTTATGTACTTAATAGAAATGATTCAAACATGGAACTAAGATCTGAGTTGTGCTATTTTATTGGGTATCCTAAGGGAGCCAGAGATGGGATCTTTTATAATCCTAAGGAGCAAAAGGTGTTCATAAGCACCCATGATAGATACTTAGAAAATGGTGAAATGATCGAGAAAATACCAAATTCTGAAGTTGTTCTAGAAGAGATTTCACAAAAATCTCTAGTAACACTTGTGGTAACTGTAAATGAAAAGGAATGGCATATTACACCTAATATATCGGAGCCTCGTCGTAGTGGAAGGATATCCAAGCCTCTTGATAAATAATATGGAGAGTCCTTTCAGACTTCTTTGGAGGATCAGGTGGTGGACCCCACAAGTATGATGAAGCAGTTTCTAACATAGATACCGACCAATGGCATAAGGTAATCGATTCAGAGTTAGAATCTATGTATTCTAACAAAGTCTGGGATCTTGTAATTGCACCTGAAGGGGTAAAACTTATAGGGTGCAAACAGTTCTACGAGAGGAAAAAAGGAGTTGATGGAAAAGTTGAAACCTTTAAAGCAGGGTTGGTGGCGAAAGGTTATACTCATAAAGAAAGTATTGATAACTTTCTCACCAGTAGCCATGCTTAAATCTATCGGGATACTTCTTTCCATTACATGTCATTATGACTATGAGATATCGCAAATGGACGTCAAGACATCTTTTCTCAATGGAGAGCTTGAAGAGACCATTTACGTGACACAACTAGATGGATATGTTGCCAAAGGCCAGAAACATATGGTTTGTGAGTTAAAAAAATCCATTTATGGATTAAAGCAGGCATCTAGAGCATGGAACATCAAATTTGATCATGCAATTAAATCTTATGGTTTTGATCAAAATATTGATGAACCTTGCGTGTATAAGAGGCGTAATGGAAATGCTGTAGCTTTTTTGGTTCTGTATGTGGATGATATCCTACTTATTAGAAATGATGTAGGGATGTTATCATCCATCAAGGTTTGGCTTTCTACTCAATTTCAAATGAAGGATTTTGAAGAAGCTAGTTATGTTCTAGGCATCAAGCTTATGTGAGATTGTAAGAACAGAAGACTAGCCCTATCTCAAGCTTCATTTATTGAGAAGATATTGGTCAGGTTTAACATGCAAAACTCTAAGAAGGCCTTATTACCTTCTAGACGTAGAGTTTATCTATCTCGTGATCAATGTCCTAAAACGCCTGAGGAGATAGAGAGCATGAAATGAGTTCCTTATGCTTCGGCGGTTAGAAGCCTCATGTATGCCATGTTATGTACTAGACCAGATATTTGCTTAACTGTTGGCATGGTTAGTTGATATCAGTCAAACCCTGGACCGGCACATTGGGTCCCAGTTAAGCATATATTCAAATTCTTGCAAGGAACAAAGGATTAGGTACTGGAATATTGTGCAAATGATCTAAAGCCATTAGCCTATACAGACTCGAATTTCTAGTCCGATAGAGATTCTAGAAAGTCTACTTTTGGATATGTTTTCACTCTGTTTAGGAGGAGCTATTTCATGGAGAAGTGTGAAGCAAAATTGTATTACTGACTCTACCATGGAGGCCTAGTATGTAGCAACATTTGAGGTTGCGAAAGAGGCAATATGGCTAAGAAAGTTCCTTTTAGACCTAGAGGTTGTGCCGGCAGTTCACACCCCAATAATGTTGTATTACGACAAAGACGGTGCTGTTTCACAGTGCAAAGAGCCCAGGAATCACAAAAAGGGTAAACATATTCAACGGAAATATCATTTGATCCGTGAGTTTATCCAGAGAAGAGATGTTGTAGTTGAAAAGATAGCTTCAGCGGAAAACCTGGCAGGCCCATTTACAAAGACTCTTCTAGAAAAATATTTACCACACATTTGGAGTCTATGGGTATTAGGTTGTGCAGAAGTGATATTTAGTGCAAGTGCGAGATTGTTAGGATCAGTATGCCCTCAAGCTCACTTGTATATAATATTTTGGATGTTAAACAATGTATAATTATTTTTTTAAATGGCATTATGAGTTCCTTACATATTATCTCTTTTTTTTTACGTATGCATAAAGGTCCCTTAACTTGAACTAATGACTTAGGTGCGCAGTGAGGCCGGACGCACAGTAGGTCTAAGTCTAGATTTAGTCACGTCATAAATTAAGTCCGTAACCAAATGGTCGTGTTGGGCACTCTACCAGGATAAAGTTATATTGAGCAAATCTCCTCATTGAGGGTGATCTACATAGGTCAATGGATTTATCTTAATGGTATGTGCGTCACATATTTGACAGGAACATTGTGAGTATGTTTTCTAGAGACGTACTATCAAAGAAAGAAAACAAGATACTCACTGCTACTAAATGATCATTGCTCTTAATCTTCAGCATATGTGGATGAACTAATAAAGTTAGGGTTTGGTACTTTGATTCACTATGGGTGAGATCTTACTTTATTAGGATCAATAACCTTGTGCATTGAATGCTAAGTTCTACTTAATTGGATCACACATACGCAATATGGAATCTATGTGCCTCCTTTGGGATTGTCCATATTTATCATCTGAATCTAGATCTAGTGATACTACCTTTATGGGTGTATCGGTCATATGGCTTGAGGGTCGCTCCTGAGATCAAGAGATTCCATGACCAAAGATGGTTGGCAATAGGACAAGAAACCCAACGAAAAAAGATATAGCTAAGGAGGTGATAGTACACAGGCCAAAGGACCGGTCTTAGCTATAGGTATACATAGAGGGGCATTATGGTCGGTTATTTAGTAGGTCAAAGATAAAGTTCACATTCTTTTGTGATAAGCTTTTGGGTAATAGCAATTATTCTTGGAGTGCAACTTTGATCTTATGGTGGAATAGATCGGAGTTAAAAATAATTATTATCATGTCGCCTAGATCGGGCAAGGACATTTTTTATTATTTTTGGAAGCCAAGGTTAATTGTGTCTTCTTGGTCTTCTCTAGTTGAAATGACTTTGAGAGAGTAATCTTGAAAGAGCAAATTCCATATTGTGGTAATAGCCTTATTGGGCCAAAGCTTGGAATTGGATTTGGGCTTTCTTTAAAGTCTAGGATAACCTAATTGGGCTTGGATGGTTTCTTATTGGGCTTGGGCCTCCACATGGATTATGGACTATATGTTGGGCTTGGGTTACGGGCTTGGCCCAATCTTCTAAGACATGTGCTAGAAAGGTACTTCATGAAGAATTCAAATTATACAAGTAACTTCCATGACATATGGCAAACATTTACTACTAGGAAAAAGTTTCCCACATGGAAAGTTTACAAGGTTTAGGTGCCAAACTTTTTCTATAAATAGGCAAGATCTCAAACCATTTCTAGCATCCAAAAATTTTGTAGTTGATCTCTTCCATTTTGGCAAGAGAATACTACAACACATAGTACACACTTATTATGTGGTTTTTTGCTCTAGATTTTCAAGAGCATATTACTTTGCTTCTTGCCACACAAGAGGCTATTCTCTCAAGAAAAGTCTCTTTAACCATGTGGAAGAAGACTAAGGAGTTGCATATTGCGACGCCCTTATAGGAAAATTTTTTTTGTGGCCTTGTTCGTGAGCGGGAACAAAGCTCGTGACAGTTTTAGCTTCATCAAAGGCCCCACACTTCAAGAGGTTAGCTTTACGTATTTTGCAAATACTAGTTATGTTCTATATGTTCTTAAGCATGTTCTTGTGTGTGTTATGTGGTTATTTTATTTTCTTAGCATGTTTTCTTGGTAGTATTTTTGAAAATATGGACTACGATAGACCACATGTAATATTATCGATCCTATAGATTTTATGCGTAATTGTTCATTAAATGTTTATACATGTTTAAAGATGTTCTGCACTTTATAGGTGTATTAGTATAGCATCTATGCCATACATGTGCATATTAGGGTTTACAGGTTCATAGTTAAATTAGGACGTAAATGCTTCATTAATGCACGTTTATTGCTTGATTTAGGTGAGATTAAAGAGATAATTGAAGCTTGAATGATGATGGTTAGGGTGTAGAGCAAAGCCAAGGGTTTTTCAGATGTAAAGGAATCAAGAAGAGTGCATTTGGAAGCCACTAGATGAAGATCAGAGCACCTAAGAAGAAACTAGCTCAGGAGAAGCAAGGTTGGGCCAAGAAGCAGGGGAGGCCGATTGACCTTTACCCTAGGCTGATCAACTAGTAAAGGCCCTGGCTTAATCAGACTGTTGATCCCTTAGGCTTGTCGACCTATCTCCAAGGCCAATCCCCCAACTGAGCACGTGAATTGCAGTATTTATATGCATTTTTAAGCGAAATTAAGGAGGTTTCACCAAATAGTTGAACCCTTATTTCCCAAAATCCTAATTCCTCTCTCGCCTACCTCACACACACTTACTTAAACACATTTTTCACTTGGAATCAAGCATCTAAGAGGATCAAGCACAAGATTTAGGGCCCATGCTCATGTATTGTAAAGGATTAGCTTTGGATAGAAGGGTATATTCCTTATTCCCCTTTTATCCCAAATTAATATATGTATAAATAGAGCATGTAAGGTGATTATATCTTGTATTATGGATTGATTACTACTATTTTTTAATGGGTACTTTATGGTTTTATATATATATATATATATGCATGCTTGCGCTTAAGGTTTCAATGGCAAATTTACATACATGTCTATATGTTTGTAGAATTGCCTTAACGATGTTGTTTATGTATATTGAAGTTTATTATGCTACTAACCATTTCTAAATCATTGTACTAGCATGTTTATGTGTTTGTGTGGTGATTACATGAAGTGGGTGTGCTTATATACATGTCTATATGTGTGGGTGCATAAATAACTTCTATTGCTTACATGTCAAATGCTATAGCTTAAATTGGTGTAATCTAAGCATGTTTATGTGTTTAGTAGTAGAGTTAACTTGTATGTTCTCAAACGCCATGCCCTCGATGTGTATGCTTTGCGTTTAAATGTTAATTTCTGCTATTGTGATGAAGAATGATGGTGCATAATTAACAAGTAGTCTAGGTCAAGTCTCCTTTGACTTTAAATCTAGCTAATAGGTGTTTGGGTAGGTTTAGTTGACCTTAGTTCACTTAGGAAGCTAGTTAGTTTATCCTAAGGCCCCAGGTTGTAAGGACCATGCCATGGCTCTAAGTAGACGACGCTTAAGGATGGACCCGTACTGAGTCCTAGGAATAGATTAGGGAACTAATTTATGGACTAAATGCTAGGGTTCAATTGATCTAAGTGACTTAGAAACCTAACTAGCTAGCCTAATTCCTAAGTCATAAAGATCACACCGTAGCTCTAGAAGTCATCACCTAGTGACAGACCCGTTCTGATGCTTAGGATACCAATTAGGAGGCTAATTAGGAGTCTAGACTAGAGCAGCCAAGTATAATCCATCAAGAAACCCTAACGAGAAGTAGTAATCACCCATTTGCAAGTTGTAATCACCCTAGCCCCCATTTCTGACATTTGAATTTTCTTAGATCGCTTGATTCCTCTATTTCACACACATACCGTCCTTTATTTTCCTTGTGCTTAAAGTAGGTTACGTTTTTGGGTTCCCCTTAATTCAAAATAAAATAATCTTAGTTAGGTTTCTAACACGTAACTCTTTTTGATGCACTTTGCTTAGAACACCATTCAAGTTTGGCCTCCCTGTGGATTCGACCCCGCACTAGCACATTATATTATAGACAACTCGTGCACTTACGGGCTATTTAAGGCTAATGCATGAAATAATGATCAAAAACTTATTGAACAAACAAGTCTTATTATATGGGATGAAGCAGCATTGACATATTGCTATTGCTTTGAGGCAATTGACAGAATATTTGAAGATCTCCTTAGATTTTCTAATGCAGACAATGTCAACTTGCCTTTTGGTGGAAATACCATTGTTCTTGGTGGCAATTTCAACAAATCTTTCCTGTTATTCCACTTGGATATAGATCTGATATTGTCAATGCAACACTTAATTCTTCTTACATGTGGGACAGCTGTCAAGTTCTTCAACTAACAAAAAACATGTGATTGAAATTAGCTTCATTTAAAGCTAAATTAGCAACAATGAAAGAATTTGCTGATTGGGTGCTAACAATTAGGAATGGAAATACTATGTCTGCATTGGATGAAGAACCAATTGTACACATTCCTGAAGAAGTTCTAATTACAAATTATACAAGTCCTCTTGAAACATACCTCGACATTTTGTCAAATTTATCTACAGTATCATACTTTGAAAAGAGAGATATATTCGAACCAACATTAGAAGCCATAGATCAAATTAGTGAATGCATATTGTCTTCACCACTAGGTGAAAAGCATACATATTATAGTTTTGATAGCTTATATCCTTCGGAGACAGGTATGCACACAGATAACGACTTGATACCAATTGAACTCTTAAATTCTATCAAAATATCAAGCTTACCAAACCATGAATTAAAACTGAAGATTGGTGTTCTAGTGATGCTTTTAAGAATTGTTGATCAATCTACTGGGCTTTGCAATGGCACACGCTTAAAGTTACTCATTTGGGAAAACATGTAGTTCATGCAACAATTTTGGTTGGTGATAATAAGGGAACATCAATATGTATCCCTCGCATGCTACTATCACTTATAGATGTAAGGCTCCCATTCAAGATGCAATGCCGCCAATTTCCATTGGTCGTGTCACTTGTGATGACTATTAACAAAACTCGAGGATAATCACTTGAACATGTAGGACTATATTTGCCTAGACCAGTGTTTACACATGGATAGCTATATGTCGCAATTTTAAGAGTCACTAGCAAGCAAGGATTAAAGATCTCGATACATGCTAGTAATTGTACTACTTTAAACAAAACATAAAACATAGCCTACAAGAAGTTTTTAGAAACTTACTTTGATATCAAATCAATCAATATAAACATTCTACTTCCTTTTTGCAATAAACATAATATTGATTCATTATTATTTCTCTATTTTTCATTTTCTCCCATATTACTCCTCTTTTATATAATGAAAATTTTTACATTACTTTTAAAAAAAATGAACATCATGTGCATCACACAAGTCTAACACTAGTTTTATTATTAATATAATTTTATTATAGTCTATTGCTAATATAATAGTATACTAATATATTTTTAATTTTTTATCTTATTTCCTTTTATTTTCTTTTCTTTTATTATCTTAATTATTAGTAATCTAATAAGTTAGGTAATTTAATTAGGATAATTAAGATTAATTAGGATTAATTAATTAGTTAGGACATAACAGTTAGAAGTAGGGTTCTTAATTTTATATATATATGTGTATGTGTGTGTGTGTGTGTATGTTTATATTCTTTTTTTTTTTTTGGTCGGGGCTTACAAGTTAAGGGGTTGGGTTTTAGACTTTCTTCTTTTTTTATTTTAATTCTATTCTAACATCTACCTATTAAATGTTAACCAAAAAAATTACTCATTTAATTATTTTTCTACTTAATTAATTAATTATGTCCTAAACTAATTAATTACTAATCTAATTAACTAACCTAAAAATGTCGTAATATTAGATATAGCTAGCTAAATTGAAAAACTATTAATGATTTTCTACAACCCTAAAATCTAATTAACATGTCCTAATATATTAATTAATTATGTCCTAAAACTTATTTTACACAAACCCCCAACCTCACCTACCCGAACACTTGAATAACACCACTTTAAGAAACAAAATAAAAAAAGTTAGAACAAAACATATGCTATATATCAATTATATAATATAATATATGACATATATTATTAATTGTGTTCTCAGTAGTATGTGAAATGAATTACAAATACAACCAAGTTTTACACCCACAAGCGTACGGATCATGTCTAGTATAGTTCGTGCGTATGAGTATCGTCTCCACAGGGAGGCTACCTTAGATTGATCTCTAGGTGCTCGGTGCCTAAAACAAGCTACGTGCGTGTGTGTGCTTTCTTTAGGATGAAAGAGAGCTCGGGGAAAGGAAAATACACCTAAGCTAACCTAGTCTAATGGAGGAACCTCGAGTGCCAAACTAAGGAAATAAAGCCCTACAAGGTTGAAGTGGATCTTGGGCGATTGCATTGCAACTAGACTTGGGCTATTATAACGATTCGGTCTATCTATGTCTCGGCTGCGCTCTAGAGTTCTTAACTAATTAATCTCGAGTTTAATTAACTAAGTTCTCCTTGATGCTGATCAATGTCCTACTCGAGAGACTAACCTATTAGTATTGTTTTAGACTAGAGATTAGACTCCTAGAGCATTAACTAGTACTAACGAGTACCCTTTTAGTATTGTTTCAGACTAGAGGTATACTCCTATCACACAAGTCATTAATTAAGCATATCAATCAACACACTTAGTTGCAAATAGGGCTCATGCCATTAGAATGGATTAAGGTTAAGGTGACACCACTACTGATAGCATTTAAGCACAAAATAACACATGCAACTTCACTTAGGCATTTTAACAAACACATAGACATGTTTGATTATCAACACAGAGACATATTGATTCATGCCATTAATCAATGTAAAGAAGCATGTATTAATAGCCAAAGATATTCACAAATCAACATCCATAACCCTAATCTAATATGCAACATCAATCAACCCTAGATCTAACTCAAATACATAGCATATTTACAAGAATAAGAAAAGGAATAAGAAACTCCCCCTCAAATCCAAAGCAAAACCTTTCAATCTCTTGTTACAAGCTTTAATCCTTGCTTGGTTTGGTGTGGGATGGTGGTTTTGGGTGTTTGGTGAAGTGGGTAAAGGGTTAGGGTTTATTAGGATATTTATTAAGAAAATAAAGTTCCTCCCCAAAAATGAGCTGAAACGAGCAATTTATAAACAACTTTAGCGTATAGCTGGTCGACCGACTCCTTGATGAACTCGACTAGCATACTAAAGGGGGCTTTTTGACTTGGCTGGTCGACTTAGCCAGTCAACTGGCTCTGGAGGGCAACTCAACCGGCTTAATTTTTATGTTCTCTGGGGCGGCCGGTCAACCTAGCCGGTCGACTGGCAATTCTTTCGGGTTGACCGCCTAAGTCAGAATGCTCCCTTCTTCATTCTTTTTCTTTCGGTCTTCATATGTTAGCTCGTTTCTTTCTTGTGTAAGCTCAAACCCCTTCGAAAACACTCCTAAAACATGGAATATAGCACTTAGTGTAGTATTTTTGCATATAAATACATTATGTACAAATATTATCAAATATGCATAAACTTTATACTAAGTGCACTCAATTATAATCTAGACACCCTTAAATGTGCATGCAAAAACTAGATGCAAACAAGCACAAATGACACACATCGGCGCCCCCAAACCTTCCCCTTGGTTGTCCGCAAGCAAGCCTAAATGAACTCTATCCTCATACTTTTCAAAGAGTTGCCAGTTGCTTTGACTTGCTATCTTTTTGCCTTTAAGGGAGTATAAGGGGTCATTTCTTTCATGAAGGGGTTCCCTAACCTTTTTTGGATCCTACCTTCAATTACAAGGGGTCTCGCACCCCTTGGAAACTTACCAAGTTGCTAACACCACCACAAACTTAGGATTCCAACTCACGCACTCGGGATGTTGATACTTCGTGCTTGATCAACTAACATGGCCTCCCAATATACACTTAGCCCCAAATATACAAGGAAGAGAAGATATATCACAATGGCTCACATTGACGTAAGAGCCTTATGCACAACACATGAAAGGACAAAAGAGATACTTATGTCAACTTGACATTATGTCACTTAACACTTATTCAACATACTTCACTTTTCAATTTTTTTGTTGCCTTTTTGGCTTTTTCTCTTTTTCTATTTTTTTTCTCATTTTTCCATTTTTCAATTTTTTTTTGCACTTTTTCAATACATAACATAGAACAAAAAGAAAAGAAAAAAAGAGGCTAGGGCACACTAAAAGAACCTATCAAGGAATAGGCACTCATATCAACAACTCTTTAAAAACACTTTCTTTTTCAACCAAGTTGTGCGGAAATTGCAAGATGCATTCTTAGAAATCCTCACTCCCCATAGTTTTCAAAAGGATTCTCTTCGAAGTTTAGGTCATACCCTACACTTCATTTATTCCCCACAATCGACCCTCCTCTTCTCCAATCAATTAAGTTAATAGCAATAGTCAACTCTCCAACCAACACGGAGATAAACCAACTTAAAATATGCAAAAAGAATTGAAAATTTTGAACACGTTTTAAGCAAAAATAAGATATGGCAAGAAAATCTATCTCATATATGATATAAACAATAAATGAGCAACCACACCTCCAAGCCTAACTTTGCTTGTCCTCAAGCAAATAGTATCTAAGCATAACAAGCAAGCACATGAAACACATATCAGGAATGTGAAGGGGGATAGATAGCGACAAGTAAAGAATGGAGCGATATAACCTTGTTTGCATAGAAGTCCTAAATGCCAATGATGTTTGATCATTTACTAGCCCCATCTTTATAAAAAGCACTAATGCTATAAAAAATGAAGAAGAGATTAGAAGATAATACTATGAAAGCTCATATTGACATTTGAAATGATAAACAAGGATGTATACAAGGGGTAAAGGATTGATGCACAAATGAAGGAAAGGAGCATGAACAAGTAAGAGAGCAAAAATCTAACCTACTAAGAATGAAAACAAATAAAAGAAACTATTACAAGGTAAGATAAACAAAAGCAATATAATCTATTATATACAAAGCAAGAATAAATACAAGAAAACTAATCTACTACATACAAAGGCAAAGGCAAATAAATACAAGAAAAACAAGAAAAATATGAACAAGTCTAGGGCACCTCCTAGTAGCGTTGGATTTAACGCCCCTAGCCGGGCGCGTATGTTAGAGTAAAACATGTTTAAAGTTGTATGGCACAAATTGCCTAATAATCATCAAAGTGGAGAAGGTAGAAGGAAAGGGATCATGCAATGAATGATATGGGCAAGAATGAACAATGCAAACCCTTTTGAAAATATCCCACCCCAAAATGTTAAATATGGTAGTGTGCTCAAATGTGGTAGGTGCAATATGCAAGTGTAAAAGATCATGCCCTACTTGCTCACTAATTAACCACCCCATAGCCTTCTTCTCGTGATCTAGGGCTAAGAACACACTCTCCTCATGAGTCAATGAAAGGTCAAATGGATGCAGAGTGGATGGTGCGTGTCCTAGTCCTGCGTGAAAGTGTTCCATGCAAGAAGGCACAAATATGAGCTCCAACAAAGTGGAAGACTCGATGGAATAGGGATAGAGAGCTTGGGTGACATTTGGAGAAGAAAGGTCAATAGAAGAAGATGTGGAAGTGCTAAACTTTTCCTCTCTATAAGATATGGCATCATCAAACAAGGGTCACATTAACTTCTCAAAAGGGGTGGACATGCGTGAAGGTGGTCAGGTAGACTCAAATGACTCATTATGCAAACAAGTAAGTGCTATGGGAGTGTGCGCACTCATCTCTCTCCAAAAGGCATCAGAGTTGAATTGAGCAATAATAATATCAAGTTCATCCTCCAAACATGGTTAAGATGTGGGAAGAGAGGGAATGGTAAGCTCAAGAGACTTGATAGAAGAAGGTGAAAGCGTGGGAGGATAGGGTACCACTTTCTCTAATACATACCCACAATTGTCATCAAGAACCAAAGCACTATTAAGCTCATCTTCTTCCTCGCTACAAGATGTAAACTCTCCATCCACCTCTCTTTCTACCTCTTCCTCCCAAACATCATCTTTTTCACCACTAATCTCTTCATCTATAGGTCTCACTCTCATCTCTTCAACTCGGTCTAAAGGTATCTTAACACTCTTTCTCATAGGTTGCTCATTCTCAACTTCTCTATTCAAGCACTTGAATATTCTAGAGAATTGTTTGTTCATCTTCTTTGGTCTCTCAAGGTTGGAATAAATTAGGGATTTGAGGTATTCATACCTCTGTTCTTCATATGAAGGAGACCTAGGAGAAGAGGATTCAACCGAGTGGATATAGCGGGCATTTTGAAAATCATTTTGAGTATTACCATTAAAAAACTTGGGAGAAGAATAAGTGGGAAAAGATGGTGCGGGAGATGGACTCTCAAAACAATGAGGTGTGTAGAATAAAGAGTCATCTTGACCCCAAGACAAATGTGCATGATGTGGCTGCCTATAATCATAATAACTAGATGTTGACGCATGAATGGACGTATGACTATAAGGATCATGCCTTGGGTTAACCCAAGATTGGGGATTTTAATATGCAAGGGGACAACTAGAAAAACGATGCTCATTACTCCCACATAAAACACAAGCATTAGAATCATTAGAAGCATATATGGGGGGTGGGGAAGAGGACACAAGTGACCACCAAGAATCATTGGATCTATCCATACTCATTTAGCAAAAGTAAACCTCTTCTCAATTCATTTTTTTTTTTTTTTAATTTGGATTTTCAATTTTTTTTATTTTTCAAAAAGAGGAAAGCAACAAAAGATAGAACAACACACAAGCAACCAATCAAAAGCACACAAAGAATCAATACCATGCCTCCGCGGCAACGGCGCCAAAAACTTGATCATGTTCTCGGTAGTATGTGAAAATGAATCACAAATACAACCAAGTTTTACACCCGCAAGTGTACAGATCGTGTCTAGTATAATGCGTGCGTACGAGTATTGTCTCCACAGGGGGGCTACCTTAGTTTGATCTCTAGGTGCTCGGTGCCTAAAACTAGCTATGTGCGTGTGTGTGCTTTCTTTAGGATGAAAGGGAGCTCGGGGAAAGGAAAATAAACCTAAGCTAACCTAGTATAATGGAGGAACCAAGGGTGCCAAACTAAGGAAATAAAGCTATACAAGGTTGAAGGGGATCTCGGGCGATTGCATTGCAACTAGACTCGGGCTATTATAACAATTCAGTCTATCTATGGCTCCGTTGCTCTCTAGAGTTCTTAACTAATTAACCTTGAGTTTAATTAACTAAGTTCTCCTTAGTGTTGATCAATGTCCTACTAAATAAACTAACCTATTAGTATTGTTTCACACTAGAGATTAGACTCCTAGAGCATTAACTAGTGCTAACGGGTACCTTTTTAGTATTGTTTCAGACTAAAGGTATACTCCTATCATACAAGTCATTAATTAAGCATATCAATCAACACACTTAGTTGCAAATACGGCTTATGCCATTAGCATGGATTAAAGCTAAGGTGACACCACTACCGATAGCGTTTAAGCACAAAATAACACATGCAACTTCACTTAGGCATTTTAGTAAACACATAGACATGTTGGATTATCAACACATAGACATATTGATTCATGCCATTAATCAATGTAAAGAAGCATGTATTAATAGCCAAAGATATTCAAAAATCAATATTCATGACTCTAATCTAATATACAACATCAATTAACCCTAGATTTAACTCAAATACAAAGCATATTTACAAGAATAAGAAAAGGAATAAGAAACTCCCCTTCAAATCCTTGCTCAAATCTAGAGCATAACCTTTCAATCTCTTGTTACAAGCTTCAATCCTTACTTGGTTTGGTGTGGGATTGTGGTTTTGGGTGTTTGGTGAAGTGGGTAAAGGGTTAGGGTCTATTAGGATATTAAGAAAATAAAGTTCCTCCCCTAAAATGAGCTGAAATGAACAATTTATAAATAGCTTTAGCACACAGCCGGTCGACCTAGCCGATGGACCGACTCCTTGATGAACTCGACTGGCTTACTAATAGGGGCTTTCTGACTTGGCCAGTCGACCGGCTCTGGAGGGGAACTCGACCGGCTTGATTGTTATGTTCTCTAGGGTCGCCGGTCGACCGGCTTCTTCCCTGTTGACTGCCTAGGTCAAAATACTCCCTTCTTCATTCCTTTTTTTCCAGTCTTCATCCGTTAGCTCATTTCTTCCTTGTGTAAGCTCGAACCCTTCCAAAACACTCCTAAAACATGGAATATAGCACTTAGTGTAGTATTTATGCATCTAAATACATTATGTACAAATATTAACAAATATGCTTAAACTTTATACGGAGTGCACTCAATTATAGTCTAGACACCCTTAAATGTGCATGCAAAAACTAGATGCAAACACACACAAATGACATACATCAATTATATATTATAATATAATGCACACCACATCAACACCTAAACTTGAAACTCGTGACCCTATCTCATATATTTTATATGCTTTGACACACACACACGTTTTATATATATAGAAAGTCAGCAGTGAGCAGAAAAAAATAAGTTGAGGGCCGAACAATTTCAAATGAAGAAAAGGAAAAAAAAAGAGATTGAGCTTCATGTCACACCTCGATGATGCAGCGGTCATGTATGCCGCTACTTGGCAAAGATGACAAGGCTCACAAAAAGGCGCACAAATGTCACTTTCCTTTCTTCTAGCATCTAGAAGATTCTCTGGAGAAGAACAAATATGGTAGGTATTTTGACTTAATCTCAATCCTTTTGATTATGAGATTAGCTATTGTAATTGATTGTGAAATCCCCCTAATTGATTGCAAAATCCCTTAATTGATGTAGAATAGTCTAAAAGCTGGTATTAGCCGTTAAATCAAGATGATCCTCACCATTCGTCTAGTAGAAGAGATGTATAAATAGCCTAGCTTCTCATTTATGCATAACACAGAAAATTTGAGAGCAATACAGAGCTTTATTCTCTCATCTCTTTATTTTGTTGCTTTACTATTTTCTTTATAAAGTTCCTTTATTCATAGTTTTTAGGTTGACATAGCCACTTTTGCCTTAGAAAAGTGTTTAAGTGCCACATGCAACACTTGGGATAGGCCAAGGGCATAATAGTCAGCTCTCAATTTGGCCAAGAAAAAGGATAAAAAAAGAAAAATATTCTTAAAAAAAATTAACTTCTTTTCTTTTTTACTTTGTTTTTAACTAATTTTGGGCCACATTTTATATAGCTTTTTGGAGCTTATTAGAGCAAAATTAAATATTCTTTTGGAGCTTAAAATTTGAAAAAAAAGAGGATTTGAGCACCAAGAGAAAAAAAGAAGCATCTAACCTTTTTTTTGCTATAAAAGATATACTTTTCTTTATTTTGAGCTTAATTTCAGATTTAATTTATGTATTGGAATATGTTGAGTTAGGTTATTAAAATCTATAGTTGTTTGTTGGTTGTAAAATAGATTTAGGGCTTTGAATAATTGACTTGTAAACTATCTAAGTTTTATTTCTATGCTTTCATTTACTTGCTTTAATATCCTATTTTAGGTACGTCTATGTGCTTGTATTAGGGTTTTCATGAAAGAGAGCTTCAGCTATAATCATGTGTATGTGCTTATGTTATTGCCTCATTGAATAAAAGCATGCTATAATTTTCAAGCATATGAATTATGAAATATTTCCATAGCTTGAAATTGACTTTTCTATGAGCTATTTTGAAGATCCCCTTTTGAGCATGTATGAAATCAAGCCCTAAAGGCCACAATTACTTGTTCTGAAACTTAATTGTTGGTTCATAATCCGTGTTTAGGCTATAGTTGCATTCCTTTAACTTTAAAACTAGCTAATAAATGTCCAGCATAGTCTAATCAAACCTAGATGGTTTAAGTCTTAGCCTTAAATCCATCTAATGAGTTAAACACTAGGTTAAGATGCAATCAACTTCACCCCGGACTAGACAAGCTAAGCTCAAAAACCCTAGGTCATCAGGACTACGATTTACTCTAGGGATCCATCTATGGATAGGCTCACACCAAGTCCTACAAGATAATAACGTTAGCTGGTGAGGTTTGGCGATAAATCTTAGTTAATTAAGCCCTAAAACTACTATTGGCTTGGAGAATCCTATGTTTCTAAGAGTGACATTTAGGGATAGGAGTCCACCTGCAATTGAAAGATAATAAGGTTAACTAGCTAAGAACTCCTTAGAGCAATTAAAGCCATAGATAGATATAAATGACTATCATGCCCAAAAGTCTCTTTTGCACACAAAATCACCCTAGGTCTTTCCCCAATTGCGTGCCCCTGAATTAGGGTAGATTAGGGTAAGAATTAGGATTTTCAAGCTCCTTTTAATCTAGATTAGAGTTAATTTTAGTCTTTTATTTCTTGAACTCTAGCTAATTGGGTCACGACACGCACATAGGCACGTTCTTGATATATGATCACATAGAGATCGAGCTAATGAGCCTTTCTATGAAGAAGATACCTTTAAATGCACGGACTATACACACACAATCCATACGCTTGTGGATTAAGACTTGGTTGCCGAATTGTGCTTTATTTGCACACACAACTGGCTAATGATCAAGTTTTTTGGTGTTATTGCTAAGAAGGCACGATGTTGGTTCTTTGTGTGTTCTTGTGTTTTTGATTGGTTTCTTGCCTATTGTTTTATCTTTATAGCTTTATTTTATTTGAAAAACCATTAAAAAATTTAAAAATCTGGAAAATTGAAAAAAATTGAAAAAAATTGAATTGTAAAGAGGTTTATTTGTGTTCGTTGAGTATCAATAATTCTAATGCATCTTGGTGGTCACTTGTCTCCTCTACCTCACCTCCCATATATGCTCCTAATGCTTGTCTTTTATGTGGTAGTTGTGAGCATCATACTACATGTTGTCCCCTTGCATATGGAAATCCATCATTTAGTGCTTATTTGAGGAATGTTCCCTGTAGTTATATACCCTCTTATGCATCTACATCTAGTTCTCATGATTATAGTGGGGTCACATCATGCATTTGCACCTTAGGGTCAAGATAAATCTTCATTCTATTCACCTCGTTATTTTGAGAGTCCCTCTCTTGCACCATCTTTTCCTACCTACCCTTCTCCCGAGCTTTTTGATAGCTATGCCTACAATGAGCACAATCAAAATATTTACCATTTTCACTCAGTTGAGCCTCTATCCCATAGGTCTACATCTTTGGAACTAATATAGCAATTAGTTGAGCAATCCTAATGCTACCTCCTTCTCAACGCCCAAATAATCCAATCAAATCTAGAGAAACTACAGAGGATAGATAAACACATGTCATACCTAGTTGAGACCTTTTATAGGGTAGTTGAGAATGTGCAACCCGTTGAGAGGGATACGATACTATTTGACTGGGTTGATGGGATGGTGATGAAACCTATGGATGAGATAAGTAATGGTGGAAATGATGTTGTTTTGGAGAGAGAAATAGAGAGGGAGATTGATGGAGAGTTCACATCTTGTAGTGAGGAAGAAGATGAGCTTGATGGAACTTTAGTTCTTGATGATGATTGTAGGTATGTTTTAGAAGAGGTAATACCTTATTCATTTGTGCTTTCACCACCTCCCAATAAGTCATTTGAACCTATTTTTCCCTCTCTTCCTATATTGCACACACCTATGGAGGATGATGCATTGTTCTTAATACTCACTTGCATTCCAAGTCTACATTTAGGGAGCTTGGCATGCATACTTCCCCCAAGCATACATATACTACCCTTTGTGAAGAGCATGATTGTAAGATGATGACCACTGGCTATGAATATGAGAAGAGTTTGATAAGACCTTAGCTAGTGTGGATTTTGAGTCATCAATTGAGGAGAGCATAACATCAATTTCATGTTCTAAGCATGAGAAGTCTCTTAGAGTTATAAATTCTTGTATTGAGGAAAATAGTCACTCTAAGAAGACACTTAAGGAAGAAATTAATAAACTAGAAATTTTGATCTATAGGTCTTTGGGTGTGTTTGATGAATCATTGTGAGAAGTTAGGGTGACTTATGCATGATCATGCTATATCTCATAGAGAGGAAGAGTATAGAACTTCCACGTCTCCTTTCATGGACCTTCTCCAAATGTTGTCCCTATTCCCCTTTTAAATTTATTGAGCCTTTCTCTTTAGAGCTCACATTTGAGCCCTCTTACATGGAACACATTCACTTAGGTCTATCACACACTTTTCCTACGTTGTGTGCATTGGACCTTTCATCGACCCATAGGAAGGGTGTGTTCTTAGCCTTAGATCACAAGAAAAAGGCCATGGAGTAGTTAATTAGTGAGCAAGTTAGGCATGATGTTAGGATTATTATGCCCTAAAACTCACATGTACATGACATTTTGGATGTTAAACAATCTATAATTTTTTTTTGTTAAATGGTATTATGAGTTTCTTATATATTATCTTTGTTATGTTTTATTGATGCATGTATAATGGTCCTTTGACTTGAACGAATGACTTGCGTGCGCAGTGAGGCTGGACGCACAGTAGGTCCAAGTCTAGATTTAGTCACATCATAAATTGAATCCATAACTGAATAGTAGTATTGCCACTCTACTGGGATAAGGTTATATTGAGCAAGTCTCCTTTTTGAGGCTGAATCCATAACCGAAGATGATCGAGGATGGTTGGCAATAGGACAAGAAGCCCAACAGAAAAGATGTAGCTAAAGAGGTGATAGCACAAAGGCCAAAGGACTGGCTTTAGCTACGGGCAAACATAGAGGGACACGATGGTCAGTTATTTAATAGGTCAAAGACAAAGTTCACATTCTTTTGTGATAAGCTTATGGGTAATAACAATTATTCTTGGAGTGCAACTTTGATCTTATGGTGAAATAGATCGGAGTAAAAAATAATTATTATGTCACCTAGATCGAGCAAAGACATTTTTAATTATTTTTGGAAACCAAGGTTAATTGTGTCTTCTTGGTCACTTCGCTAGTTGAAATGACTTTGAGATAGTCATCTTGAAAGAGCAAATTCCATATTGTGGTAGTTGCCTTTTTAGGCCAAAGCTTGGAATTGGATTGGGCTTTCTTTAAATTCCAAGATAACCTAATTGGGTTAGGATGGTTTCTTATTGGTCTTGGGCCTCCACATAGATTATGGAATATGTGTTGGGGCTTGGATGGTGGGCTTGGCCCAACTCTTGCAAGACAAGTGGACAACTTGCAAAAGACTATAAAGACAAGTGCACAACTTGCATAAGTCTTGCAAGACAAGTGCACAACTTACATAAGTCTTCCAAGACAAGTGGACCAGTTGCATAAAGGAAATTACTACATGGAAATTTTCTCCCACATGGAAAGATTAGCAACTTTGGGTGCCAAGTTTCTCTCTATAAATAGACAAGATCCTACACCTTTTATGCAATCCACTTTGTAGTTAATTTGTTCCTCTTTGGTAAGAAAATACTACAACATATAGTACACACTTTTTGTGTGATTTTTTCTCTAGTTTTCAAGAGCATATTACTTTTCTTTTTCCCACACAAGAGGCTATTGTCTCAAGATATGTCTCTTCAATCATAGGGAAGAAGACTAGGGAGATGTCTGTTGCGACACCCTTATAGTAAATTTTTGGTGGCCTTGTTCATGAGTAAAAACAAAGCTCGTGATGGTTATAGCTTCATCAAAGGACCCACACTTCAAGAGGTTAGCTTTACATATTTTACACATACTAGTTATGTTCTATACGTTCTTAAGCATATGTTCTTATGTGTGTTATGTGGATATGTTGTTTTCCTAGCATGTTTTCTTAGTTAAATTTTTGAAAATATGGACTAGGATACACCACAGTTAATAATATCGATCCTATGATTGGTATCAAAGATTAGGCTCACACACAACATACTTAGACTATGCAAGAATATTGTATTTGCATAAATATGTTAGTCAGCTTGTGAGTGGCAAGGTTAGGAAATCTTGTGTTGCATATATTTGTGGTTTTATGCTTGTATGTGTAGGTAATATAAAATCCCCTTGATGGTTTGTATGTATGCATGATAGATTTTTGTGTACAGTCAACAAAGCTTGGCCATAGGCGATTTCATGTATAAATATTTATGGTTATTGCATGTAGTTTCATTTAAAAGAAGCATAGGATGTTTCGACATCCTTGTAATGTTTCTTTATGAAGCTTGTATTAGCAATAGTAGAGTGTATTATTGTAATCTTTAAAGACCAAGGAGAAAAATAAGAAAACAGCATGGAGGAACGCTTTGCCGGGTCAACTTACTAGTCAACCGGTTCCTATTGATGGACGACCGACTGCGGTAGAAAAAGCTATTAAGTGTGTTGTTTTGTTCAAGATTGCAAGGAGCCATCAAAGAGGGATTTTTAACGTATTTTGGTGGATGTTTTGCTGCATTGATATATGTTTTAACATATTTGCATACGTATGATTGCGACCCAGAAATATGTCCACTCATTAGGGTTTATAAAAATTGGTTAAACCTATGAGTTGATTCTCAAAGATAGTTAAGTTTATGAGAATGACTTAGACAAGATAATTGTAAACGGCTATGTCTAAAGATGCCATGCAATTTCATGACAATGTTAAAAGAACTTAACTTGAGATTTAAATATATATCAACCTAAGGGTCTATGCACCCAGATTTAGGTAAGTAATCTATTATGGTATTGCAATGTTTTAGTAACAAAAAGGGGATTCACAAAAACCAAAGGGTTTCGCAAATCCAAAGCATGTTTAGATCTAAAACAAAAGCAAGAATACTAAAAATAGAGAAAACCCTTATGTTAAAATAATGAGTGGGAGAGGGGACTGGAAATACCCCACAGCTTTTCATATCCAATTCACGTTAATGGTAAATGTCATTAACTTTCCCATTAGAAGGTGACACTTTATCTAGATTTAACAAGGTGAAACATAAAAATGTTTATTCAAAAGGGTGTTAGTAAGTTCCGCCATCCCATCGTTGGAGTTCTTCACTAAAGATCACCTTACGCAACATTGATTAAAGTCACTACCCCATTGGAGGGCTTAAATCAAGAATGTTATGGAGAATAAACATTAGGAATGGGCATACACTCAACTTAAATGGAAGGTTCGACTATCCTATCAATAGAGTTCACTAGCAGATTTAAGAAGTCAAACAAAACAGTGATTGAATAATTCAATTCGATCATATCCAAATAATTGTTAATTCAAATAAGCAATGGCACTTAACTTAAGGTTCATAAGTTCAGCCATCCCATCATTGGAGTTCTTGTGAGGATGTTGAGACACTATAACATCAAGTAGTTTAAGGGTTGATCTACTCAAAGGCAAATGATGTCTAAAGTATTTGTATGTTTTATTTCCAAATATCGCGTACATATTATACATGCATCAAATCTATAATCATAAATTAATTATGATTATATTGTTGTATTTAGAAAAATGTCTTCGTTAAGTCCACTAGCTACAATTCTCAAAGAGCACAAGCTCACTGGAGTGAATTTTGTGGACTGGGAACAAAACTTGGACATAGTACTCACCGCAGAAGAGTACAAGTATGTCCTAACAACTCCTTGTCCTGTTGTAAGGGCTAACTCTTCTGAAGCCCAGAAAGATGCTGAGGCAAAATGGCAAAAAGTCAATAGTATGGCCAAGTGCTATATGATGGCTTCTATGTTAGATATTTTGCAAGGCAAGCATCATGATATGGAAACTATAAAAGAAATCATGACCTCACTGTCTTGTATGTTTGCTAATAAGAGTAGGCCCATAAAGCAAGGTGCCCTTAGAGAAATTATGAATCAAAGAATAGTAGAAGGAGCATCTATCAGGGAGCATATGCTCAAAATGATGGATTACTTTAATACTGCCGAGATCCTAGGAGCAAACATAGATGAGCAGTCAAAGATAGACATGATTTTGGAGACTCTGTCGTCATCATATACCTAGTTCAAGCTCAATTATAATATGAGCAAGATGAACATGGATATGATGGAATTAATGAAAGAGTTCCTAGTTCTAGAAGCCATAATGAAAAATAAAGGCCATATCAATATAGTTCAAGCATCCACTTCTGGAGTTAACCCAAAAGGGAAAAAGTTCAACGGAAAGGGGAAGAAAAAACGTGGTCAAGGGAAAAAGAAAAAAAATAGTGAACAGCCCAGGCAGTTAACAGGTAAAAAACATAAGGGCAAATGCTTTAAATGTGGCCTAAAAAGACACTGGAAAAAGAATTGCTCGAAGTACTTGGCACGAGGCTAGATAGGATCAATATTATTAAATTTTTGGTGGCCTTGGTCATGAGTAAAAACAAAGCTCGTGGTGGTTATAGCTTTATCAAAGGACCCATGCTTCAAGAGGTTAGCTTTACATATTTTGCAAATACTAGTTTTGTTCTATATGTACTTAAGCATATGTTCTTGTGTTTGTTATGTGGATATATTGTTTTCCTAGCATGTTTTCTTAGTTAAATTTTTGAAAATATGGACTAGGATACACCACACTTAATAATATTGATCCTACACAAGTTCCTTCACGTTTGCACATGGTCCCTACCACATTTGAGCACACACATTCATGTGACAGTTCGAGATGGGACATCTTAGAAAAGGGTTCCATTGTTCATTCTCTGCCCCATCATTTAGTGCATGACCATTTTTCTTCTACCTTTTGTGCTTTGATGGTTATTCAGCAATTTATGCCACGTAACTTTAAACATATTTTGCTGCTAGGGGTATTAAATCCAATGCTAGTAAGAGGTACCCTACACTTGTATATATCCTTTTGCCACTTCCTTATTTTCCCATTATTTATATTTTTGGTGTTCTTACTTTGTATATATCTTTAGTATAGTAGATTGCTCTACTTTGCTCTTATTTTCTTTGCCTTTTAGTAGTTTAGAATAGCTTTTCTTTGTTTATATTTAGTAGTTTAGATTACTTCTCCCTTATTTGTTCTCCTTCTTTTTCATTTTAATGCACTAATTCCTTTAGCTCTTGGTTACACCTTTGTTCATTATTGTGAATGCCAATGAGGACTTGCATGGCATTGTCTACTAATCTCTTCTTTGTTTTTCGGGCATTTGAGCTTTCTACTAAGAAGAAGAGAAGTAGATGATTGGATTTGATTTGGCATTTGTGGACTACATGGAAACAAGATTGCATCTCTCTGTTCTTTACTTGTCCCTATGTATCCCTATCCACATTCTCCTTATGTGCTCATACTACTTACTTGTTATGCTTAGATGCTATTTTCTTAAGGACAAGTAAAGTTTAGATTTGATGGTGGTTGTTCTTTTATTGTTTATATCATGTATAGGGGTAGATTTTCTTGCCATGCCTTGTTTTTCTCAAAATTTGTTAATTCTTTTTAAAATTTTTTACATGTGAGTTGTTTATCTCCATGTTGGTTGAAGAGTTGGCTTTTGTTATTAACTTAATTGATTGAAGAAGATGAGAAAGTATTGTGGGGAGTGAATGGAGTTCGGGCTAAGACTGGGTAGGGAGTGAGCACTCCTAAAAATGTACCTTGAAGTTGTTCCACAACATTGTTTGAAAAAAGTGTTTTAGGACTTGTTGATATGAGTGCCCCTTCCTTAATTCATTCTTTTAGTTTGATTTAGCCCTTTCTTTTTATTTTCTCTTTATGTTATGTATGGAAAAAAAGTGAAAAAAAAAGTGAGAAAGATTGAAAAAACTAAAAAAAGTGAAAAATGAATGAAAAAAAGCAAAAAGGCAATAAAAAATTGAGAAGTGAAGTATCGTGAATAAGTGTCAAGTGACACAATGTCAATTTGACACAAGTATCGCTTTTATTTGTTTCATGTGTTGTGAATAAGGCTCTTCGGTCAAAATATGAGCCATTGTGATGTATCTTCTTCTCCTTGTATCTTTGGATGTTAAGTGTATATTGGGAGGCCATGTCAGTTGATAGGGAATGAAGTATCAACGTTCTGGGTGCTTGAGCTAGAATCCGAAGTTTGTTGTAATTCTAGCTACTTGGTAAGTTTGCATGAGGAGGTTCTAAAAAAGGCTTGGTTTGACCCTACACGAGAGGAATGACTTCTTATACTCCCTTACAGGTGAAAAGACAACAAGTCAATACAATCGACAACTCTTTGAAAAGCATGTGGATAGACTTTGGTTTAGGCTTACTTGGGGACAAGCCAGGGGGAGGTTTGGGGGTGTTGATGTGTGTATGTTTTTGGGTGTTAATTTGGTGTTTTTGTGTCATTTTAGGGTTTAGGGCATGCATTCTTTTGTGTTTTGGTTGGTTTCAAGGGTTTTATTTGTGTGTTTGGTGTTTTAGCTAGTTTAGGAACTTTTTAGTATTTTTAGATTAATATGTTAGCCTTATAGTACTTTAATTGTTGCTTATGTAATTTTCTTCTTATTTTCTAGTATTGAATATATTATTATAACATTAATATAATATTTTTATAATTTTATTCTAGTAGAATAGTATATTTATATGTATTTCTATATAGTTTACTAAGTTTTATGTCTTTCTCTAGTTTACGTTTAGAATTTTAATTGTTCAATCTTCTATTTACTAAGTTTTCTTACTATTTCCTTGAGCATTTTATATTATTATGTTATTATTAATATAATTTTATTATAGTCTATTACTAATATAATAGTATACCAATACATTTTTACTTTTTTTATCTTATTTCTTTTAATTTTAGTTTCTTTTATTATCTTAGTTATTAGTAATCTAATTAGTTAGGTAATTTAATTAGGTTAATTAGGATTCATTAATATTAATTAAGTAGTTAGGACATAATAACTAGACTTAGGGTTCCTAATTAGTTTTAGGACATAGTTAATATATTAGGGCATGTTGATTGGATTTTAGGGTTTTATGAAATCATTAATAGTTTTTTAATTTAGTTAACTATGTTAATATCTAATGTTAGGACATTTTTAAGTTAGTTAATTAGGTTAGTAATAAATTAGTTTAGGTCATAATTAATTAGTCAGAATAATTAACTAAGTAGAAAAATAATTAAATGAGTAATTTTGTAAGTTAACTTTTATTAGGTAGATGTTAGAATAGAATTATAAAAAAAAAAGAAGAAAGTCTAAAACCCAACCCCCCAACCCGTAAGCCTCCATTGAAACAAAATATAAGCACATATCACAAATACATACATATATATATGTATAATTCTACACCAAAGCCGCGACCCCACCTACCTAAGCACGTGCATAGTACCACTATAAAAAACAAAAAAAGAAAAGAACAAAACATATGCTATATATCTTTTATATAATATAATATATTATAATATAATATAATACAATATAATATATGACATATTATATATATATATATATATATATATATATATATATTATAATATAATGCACACCACACCACTAAAAGAGCATTGTCACCTTTGCTAACCGCTAAACCTTTACTATCCCACGTAGCATAGACACCTCCTCTACTACCATTAATATGCAACCTACCTTGGCCTCTTAATTGAAGAACATTTCACCCACCGACTATCCTAAACTAGCCTTCAAAAAGTTCAAGTGGTCTACTGACCAAACTAGTCTCAACCTCTCCACCTCTTCCCCAGGGTTCATTATAGAACTGCCCCAGAGCGCCCAATGAATCTTTTAGCCTGGAACTGCCTGTGAGTTGTAAAGCTCATTTGAGGTTGTAGACAAGAAAAAGTCAAGAAGAGCATGCAAATGTTGAAAACAAATGGATGCCTTAAAATTTTCTTCTAACAAAGGCATGCTTAAAGATTGAAAGTACTACACAAAATTGAGTTCAAGAACAAAAACGGTGTGTGGGTAATTAGAGAAACTGACAAAAGTCTTCTGCATTTAATACTAATTTGGAAAATGAAGAGCAATTACATGGGAATGGAAAGAAATAGGTCGGCTAGAATTGCATGCTATCATAGTAGATTGGTTGACAAATTTTGCTCATTTGCATCTATAAATAGTCCGGAATCGAAGAGCAAATGCACCAATCCAAGCAAGAAGCAAATCAAAGCATTTAGACAGAATAAGAAAGAATTCTCCTAAGTGTAGTATTTCTTCCACTTGTTATATATATATTGGTGTGAGAGTGAGTTTTTCCTAATTATAAGATAGTGTAAAATAGTTCTTTCCTTATTTTAAAGAGAAGGTTGTAAAATTTTTACATATGGTGAAATCCTCCTTACTTGCTTGTGGTTTTTCCCTCAATTTGATTAAGGGTTTTCCATATAAAATTTTTGTATCTCAATTATCTATTTTTCTCATTTCCTATTTTAGCTACATGATCTTGCTTTGACAATCCCATAATTCTACTGTGCCACACCCCAACAATGGTATCAGAGCCACGAGTTGAGGATATTATTACTATTCTCACATTACTATATACACTTATGAGCCATTACAATACTCGATACTATTCGCGTATATAGTGTTGTTAATAGTGAGAGTAGATTCAATTCCAGAAGTAGATCATCATCAACAATATGGTGACAAAACACAAAATAGAGAAGTTCAATGGGAGTAATTTCTTTATGTGGAAATTGAAGATTAAAGCCATTCTGAAGAAGGATAACTGTCTTGCAGCAATTGAAGACAAGCCAATAGGGGTAACAGATGACAAGTAAAGAGATGGACGATGTTGCTGTGGCCAATTTGCGTCTAGCATTGGCAGATTCAGTGTAGTCGAGCATCAAGGAGAAAAAGTCAGCAAAAGAAATTTGGGATACGCTGAATAAATTATGTGAGGTCAAGTCACTTCACAACAAGAACTTCTTGAAAAAGAGACTTTATACTCTTTGAATGAGAGAGACCACACCGGTTACGATCCATATTAATACCTTAAATACGCTATTTTCTTAACTCACTTCATTAGGTCATAAAATAGGGGACCTTGAATGTGTGGAAATCCTACTTCAAAGTCTACCTGACTCGTATGATCTACTCGTCATCAACTACACCAATAATGTTCTCACAGACAGTCTAGTCTTTGACGACGTTGCAGCTGTCGCTCTAGAAGAGAAGTCGAAGCTTAAAAATAGGGAGGACAGATTGGGAAGTTCAAAACAAGCAGAGGCACTAACATTGATGAGAGCCAGACCAATGGAATGTGGCTCAAGTAAAAGTCACAATCATGGTGCAATTACAAGACTGTTAGGATTCCTATGCCCTAAAGTTCACTTGTATTTGACATTTCGAATGTTAAATAATGTATAATCATTTTGTTAAATGGCATTGTGAATTTCTTACGTATTAGCTCTGATATGTTTTATTGATGCATGTACAAAGGTCCCTTAACTTGAATTAATGACTTGAGTGGCAGTGACGCTAGACGCACAATAGGTCCAAGTCTAGATTTAGTCACGTCATAAATTGAGTCCGTAACCGAATGATAGTGTTGAGCACTCTATTAGGATAAGGTTATATTGAGCAAGTTTCCTTGTTGAGTATGATCTACCTAGGTCATTGGAGGACTTTTCGGATTTGTCTCGATAGTACATGTGTCACGTATTGGACAGGACCATTGTGAGTATATTTTCTAGAAACGTAATCAAAGAAAGAAAACAAAATACTCACTGCTACTAAATGATCATTACTCTTAATCTTGAGTATATGTGGATGAACTAATGAAGTTAGGATTTGGCACTTTGATTAACTGTGGGTGAGATCTTACTTTATTAAGATCAACTGCCTTGTACACCGAGTGCTAAGTTCTAATTGATCAGAACATGCATATGCAAGTCATACTACCTTTATGGTTGTATCGGTCATATGGCTTGAGGGTCGCTCCCTAGATCAAGAGAATCCATGACAAAGGATGGTTGGCAATGGGACAAGAAAACCAAGGGAAAAAGATGCAGCTAAGGAGGTGATCGTACACAACCTAAAGGACCGACTTCAGCTGTGGGTATACATAAAGGGGCATTATGTTCAGTTATTTAGTAGCTCAAAGACAAAGTTCACATTCTTTTGTGATAAGCTCTTGGGTAATAGCAATTATTCTTGGAGTGCAACTTTGATCTTATGGTGGAATAGATCAGAGATAAAAATAATTATTATGTCGCCTAAATTGGGCAAGGACATTTTTTATTATTTTTGGAAGCCAAGGTTAATTGTGTCTTCTTGGTCCCTTCTCTAGTTGAAATGACTTTTAGAAAGTAATCTTGAAAGATCAAATTCCATATTGTGGTAGTAGCCTTGTTGGGCCAAAGCTTGGAATTGGATTTGGGCTCTCTTTAGAGTCCAAGATAACCTAATTGGGCTTGAATCTTATTGGGCTTGGGCCTCCACATGGATTATGGACTATGTGTTGGGCTTGGATTGTGAACTTGGTCCAATCTTCCAAGACATGTGCTATAAAGATACTACAAGAAGAATTCAAATTGTATAAGTAACTTCCATGACATGTGGCAAACATTTACTACTAGGAAAAAGTTTCCCACATTGAAAGTTTACAAGGTTTAGGTACCAAACTTTTCCTATAAATAGGTAAGACCTAAAACCATTTCTAGCATTCAAAAGTTTTGTAGTTGATCTCTTCCATTTTGGCAAGAGAATGCTACAACACATAGTACACACTTATTGTAAGGTTTTTGCTCTAGATTTTCAAGAGCACGTCACTTTGCTTCTTCCCACACAAAAGGGTATTCTCTCAAGATAAGTCTCTTTAATCATAGGGAAGAAGACTAGTAAGTTGCCTATTGCGACACCTTTATAGTTAAATTTTTGGTGCCCTTGTTCATGGTCGGGAACAAAGTTCGTGATAGTTACAGCTTCATCAAAGGCGCCACGCTTCAAGAGGTTTGCTTTATATATTTTTGCAAATACTAGTTATGTCTCTATATATTCTTAAGCATGTTCTTGTGTGTGATATGTGGTTATTTTATTTTCCTAGCATGTTTTCTTGGTAGAATTTTTGCAAATATGGACTAAGATAGACCACTTGTAAGATTATCAATCCTACAATTAGTATTAGAGCTTAGGCTCATACATAACATGTTTAGACTATGCAAGAATATTGTATTTGCATAAAAGTCATCTTGTGAGTGTGCAAGATTAAAAAATCTTGTGTTACATATACTTGTGGTTTTATGCTTGTATGTGTAGTTGATATAAAATTCCTTTGATGGTTTGTAAGTATGCATGATAGAGTTTTGTGTACAGTCAACAAAGCTTGGCCATAGGTGATTTCATGTACAGATCTTTATGGTTATTGCTTGTAGCTTCACTTCAAAGAAGCATATGATGTTTTGATATCCTTATAATGTTTCTTTTTTGATTGTAAGCTTGTATTAGTAAAAGAAAAATATATTATTGTTGTAATCTTTAAAGACCAAGGAGAGAAGCAAGGAAAAATAGCATACAGGAGCAAATCTATCTCAGCCAGTCGAGCTCGCCGGTTGACCGGCTCCTCCTTTGCTGTCAACCGACTCTGGCAATAGTTGCAACAAAAATTGTCATTTTGTCTTTTTGGATTGAAGATTGCAGAGAGCCATCAAAGAGGGATTCTAACATATTTTGATGGACGTTTATAATGCATTGATATATGTTTTAACATATTTGCATAAGCATAAACAAAATTACCACCTAGAAGTATGTCTACTCATTGGGATTTAAAAATTGGCCAATCCTATGTGTAAATTCTCAAAGATAGTTAAGTTCATTTAAATAAGATTTGTATAGACAAGATAATTATAAGCAATTATGTCTAATGATGTCATGCAATCTCATGACAAAAATGAAAATCTTAACTTGAGATTTACAATATGACAACCTAAGGGTCTATACACCTAGATTTAGGTAAATAATCTATTATAATATTGCAATGTTTTAGTAACACAAAGGGGATTTGCAAAAATCAAAGTGTTACACAAATCCAAAGCGTTTCACAAATCCAAAGCGTGTTTAAATCTAAAATAAAAAGCAAGAATACCAAAAATAGAGAAAACCCTTATGTTAAAATATTGAGTAGGAGAGAGGATTGGAAATACCCACGGCTTTCAATATTTGATTCACGCTAATGGTAAATGTCATTAACTTCCCCATCGAAGGGTGACATTTTATCAAGATTTAGTAAGGTGAATTTAAAATATTTATTCAAAAGGGTGTTAATGAGTTTGGTCATCTTATTGGTGGAATTCTTCACTAAAGATTGCATCACGCAACATTGATTAAAGTTACTACCCTATCAGAGGGCTTAAATCAAGAATGTTATGGGGGCTAAACATAAGGAATGGGTATACACTCAACTTAAATGGTAGGTTCAGCTATCACATTGATAGAGGTCGTTACCAGATTTAAGAAACCAAACAAAATAGTGATTGAATTGTTTAATTGGATCATACTCAGATAATTGTCAATTCAAATAAGCGGTTGTGCTTAACTTAACATTCATAAGTTCGGCCATCCTATCGGTGGAGTTTTTGTGAGGATTTTGAGACACTATTACATTGAGTAGTTTAAGGGTTAATCTACTCAAAGGCAAATGATGTGAAAGTACTTGTATGTTTTATTTCCAAATATAGCGTACATATTATACATGCATCAATTCCATACTCATAATGTAATTATGATTATATTATTGTATATCTAGAAAAATGTCTTCACTCAGTTCACTAGCTATAATTCTCAAAGAGCACAAGCTCACTGGCCGAATTTTGTGGACTGGGAATGAAACTTGGACATAGTACTCTCCGTAGAAGAGTACAAGTATGTCCTCACAACTCCTTGTCCTGTTGTGAGGGCAAACTATTCTGAAGCCTAGAAAGATGCTAAGGCAAAATGGCAGAAGGCCAGTAGTATGGCCAAGTGCTATATGATGGCTTCTATGTCCGATATTTTACAGAGCAAGCATCATCATATGGAAACTGCAAATGAAATTATGACCTCACTGTCTCGTATGTTTGACGATAAGAGCAGTCTCGCAAGGCAAGGTACTCTTAGAGAAATTATAAAAAGGATGGCAAAAGGAACATCTGTTAGGGAGTATATGCTTAAAATGATTGATTACTTCAATGCTGCCAAGATCCTAGAGGCAAACATAGATGAACAGTCAAAGGTAGACATGATTTTGGATACTCTTCCATTGCATTACATCTAGTTCAAGCTTAATTATAATATGGGCAAGATGAACATGGATATGATAGAATAGATGAAAGAGCTCTTAGCTACAGAAGCCATAACAAAAAATAAGGGCCACGTAAACATAGTTCAAGTATTCACTTTTGGACTTAACCCAAAAGGGAGAAAGTTCAAAGGAAAGGGGAAGCAAAAACATGGTTGAGGGAAAATAAGAGAAATAGTGAACAGCCCAAATAGTTAACAAGTCAAAAGCCCAAGGGCAAATGCTTTATGTGTGGCTAAAAGGGGGACTAGAAAAAGGATTGCTCGAAGCACTTGGCATGAGGCCAGATAGGTACACCTCTTTTGTTCTACATTGAAACTTGTTTTAGTGGTTGATTCTACTAATTCTTGGATTGTAGACTCTAGAGCCACTAACAATATTTGCAATTCTTTGCATTGATTTCAGGAAATGAAGGAACTAGCTGAAGGAGATTTTGCTCTGAGAATGGGTAACAGAGCAAAAGTATGGGTTGTCGTAGTGGGAAGAATATGATTGAATTTTCCATGTAACAGGAAGTTATTTTTGAACAATGTTTATTATGTTCCGAATGCATATAAAAACCTTATTTCTGTTTCGCAATTAATATTAGATGGTTTTTGCATTAATTTTCATTTGGGTGTTGATATCAGTAAAGATGGAAAAAATTATCTGTTCCAATAGTTTGCATGATAACTTGTTCTATATGAAACCTATTACAAATTCACTCCATAATATAGAACAAACTAATTCCCAAAAAAGAAAAGTTTCTTCAAGTAATTATACTTATCTTTGACTCCTACGCTTAGGACATATTAGTCTAAAGCAAATTCGGAGATTAGTCGAGGATGGGCATCTTAGCTCATTAGATCTCAAAGATCTACCTCCATGTGATTTTTACTTCAAAGGGAAGATGAACAAACGGACATCTTCTTCTCAAGGAGAAAGGGCCAAGGAAGTATTGGAATTGGTTCATACCAATGTGTGTGGTCTTATGAGCATACCAGCACGAGGAGGTTTTGAGTATTTCATTACTTTCACTGATGATTACTTTAGATATGGATATTGATATTTGATGTGATGCAAGTCTGAATCCTTCAAGAAATTTAAGGAGTTCAAGGCGGAGGTGGAGTGAAAATTAGATAAACGTATCAAAGCCCTTTGGTCTGATCGAGGTGGCGAATACCTCTCAGTTGACTTCAGAGACTATCTTACACAGGAAGGGATTGTGTCTTAGTTAACTACACCAGGGTCTCCTTAGCAAAATGTAGTAGTAGAGAGAAGAAATCGTACCCTATTAGATATGATTAGGTCAATGATGAGTCATGTATCATTACCTTTATCTTTTTAGGGATATGCCATAGCTGCATACATCTTGAACTTGGTACCATCTAAATTAGTACCTAGGACACCACAAGAAATGTGGACTAGGCGTAAGCCTAGTTTACATCATTTCCACATTTAAGGTTGTCTAGCTTATGTACTTAATAGTAATGCTTCAAAGTTGGAACCAAGATTTGAGTTGTGCTATTTTTTTGGGTATCCTAAGGGATACAGAGGTAGGATGTTTTATAATCCTAAGGAGCAAAAGATGTTTGTAAGCACCCATGCTAGATACATAAAGAATGGTGAAATGATGTAGAAAACACCTAATTCTGAAATTGTTTTAGAAGAGATTCTACAAGAATCTCTAGTAACACCTATGGCAACTGTGAATGAAAAAGAACAACATATTACACCTAATATATTAGAGCCTCATCGTAGTGGGAGGATATCCAGGCCTTTTGACAGATACTATAAAGCATTCTTTTAGACTTCTTCAGAGGATTAGGTGGTGGATCCCACAAGTTATGATGAAGAAGTGCCTGATATAGAGCCAACCAATGGCATAAGCCAATAGGTTTAGAGTTATAATCTATGTATTCTAACAAAGTCTAGGATCTTGTAATTGCGCCTGAAGAGGTAAAACCTACAGGGTGTAAATGGGTCTATAGGAGGAAAAGAGGAGTTGATGGAAAAGTTGAAACCTTTAAAGCAAGATTGGTGGTGAAAGGTTATACTCTAAAAAAAGGGATAGATTATAAGGAAACTTTCTCACCAGTAGCCATGCTTAAATCCATCAGGATACTTCTTGCCATCGCATGTCACTATGACTACGAGATTTGGCAAATAGACGTCAAGACAGCTTTTCTTAATGGAGAGCTAGACAAGACCATTTACATGACACAACCGGATGGATATGTTGCTAAGGGCTAGGAACATATGGTTTGTAAGTTAAAAAGGTCTATTTATGGACTAAAAACAGGCATCTAGAGCATGGAACATCAAATTTGATCGGGCAATTAAATCTTATGATTTTGATCAAAATATTGATGAACCTTGTGTGTATAAGAGGCATAATGGAAATGCTGTAGCTTTTTGGTTCTGTATGTGGATGATATCCTACTAATTGGAAATGATGTAGGGATGTTATCATCCAACAAGGTTTGGCTTTCTAGTCAATTTCAAATGAAGGATTTAGGAGAAGTTAGTTATGTTTTAGGCATCAAGCTTATGCGAGATCGTAAGAACAAAAGGCTAGCCCTATCTCAAGCTTCACTTATTGAGAAGATATTGGTTAGGTATAACATGCAAAACCCTCAGAAGGCCTCATTAACTTCTAGACTTGGAGTTTATCTATATCAGGATCATTGTCCTAAAATACCTGAGGAGATAGAGAGCATGAAACGAGTTCCTTATGCTTCAGCAGTTGGAAGCGTTATGTGTGCCATGTTATTTACTAGACCAGATATTTGCTTTGTTGTTGGCATGGTTAGTAGATATCAGTCAAACCCTAGATCGACACATCGGGTAGCAGTTAAGCATGTATTCAAGTTCCAGCAAGGGACTAAGGATTATGTGTTGGAATACTGTGCGGATGATCTAACACTATTAGTTTATACAGACTCAAATTTCTAGTCCAACAGAGATTCCAGGAAGTTACTTCTGGATATGTTTTCATTCTCTCAAGAGAAGCTATTTCATAGAGAAGTGTGAAGCAAAATTGTATTGCTGACTCTACCATGGAGGCCGAGTATGTGGCAACATTTGAGGCTGCGAAAGAGGCAGTATGGCTAAGAAAGTTCCTTTTAGACCTAGAGGTTGTGCTGGCAGCTTACAGACCAATAACATTGTATTACGACAACAACGGTGATGTTTAATAATGTAAAGAGCCCATAATCAAAAAAAGGGTAAACACATAGATCGAAAATATCATTTGATTTGTGAGTTTATCCAAAGAGGAGATGTATTAGTTGAAAAGATAGCTTCAGTGGAAAACCTAGCAGACCCATTTATAAAGACTCTTCTAGAGAAAATGTTTACCACATATTTGGAGTCTATGGTTATTAGGTTGTGCAAAAGTGATTTTTATTGCAAATGGGAGATTGTTAGGATTAGTATGCCCTAAAACCCACTTGTATATGACATTTTGGATGTTAAACAATGTATAATCATTTTGTTAAATGACATTATGAGTTTCTTATGTATTATCTCTGGTATGTTTTATTAATGTATCTATGAAGGTCCCTTAACTTGAACTAATGACTTGGGTGCGTAGTGAAGCTGGACGCATAATAGCTCCAAGTCTAGATTTAGTCACATCATAAATTGAGTCCGTAATCAACTGGTAGTTTGGGCACTCTACTAGATAAGGTTATATTAAGCAAGTCTCCTCATTGAGGGGCGATTATCTAGGTCATTGGAGGACTTTTCAGATTTGCCTCAATAGTACATGTGTCATGTATTAGATAGGACTATTGTGAGTACATTCTCTAGAGATGTATAATCGAAGAAAGAAAACAAGATACTGACTGCTACTAAATGATCATTACTCTTAATCTTAAGCATATTTGGATGAACTAATGAAGTTAGGGTTTGGTACTTTAATTCACTGTGGGTGAGATCTTACTTTATTAAGATCAATAGCCCTGTACATTGAGTGCTAAGTTTTAATTAATTGGAACATGCATATGGAATATGGAATATATGTGTCGTCTTTAGGATTGTCCAAATTTATTGTCCAAATCTAGATCTAGTAATACTACCTTTATAGGTGTATTAGTCATATTGCTTGAGGGTCGTTCCCTAAATCAAGAGGATCCATGACCAAGGATGATTGGCAATAGGACAAGAAACCCAATGAAAAAAGATGCATCTAAGGAGGTGATAGTACACAAGCCAAAGAACCAGCCTTAGCTGTAGGTATACATAGAGGGACATTATGGTTGGTTACTTAGTAGGTCAAAGACAAAGTTCACATTCTTTTGTGATAAGCGTTTGGGTAATAGCAATTATTCTTGGAGTGCAACTTTGATCTTATGGTGGAATAGATCGAAGTTAAAAATTATTATTATGTCGCCTAGATAGGGCAAGGACATTTTTTATTATTTTTGGAAGCCAAGGTTAATTGTGTCTTCTTGGTCCCATCCCTAGTTGAAATGACTTTGAGAGATAACACGTAGGAAATTCATAATGCCATCTAACAAAATGATTATACAATGTATAACATCCAAAATGTCATATACAAGTGAGCTTTAGGGCATACTAATACTAACAATCTCCCATTTGTACTAAAGATCACTTTTGCACAACCTAATACCCATAGACTCCAAATGTGTGGTAAACATTTTTACTGGAAAAGTCTTTGTAAATGGGTCCGCCAAGTTTTCCGTTGAACTATCTTTTCAACTATTACATCTCCTCTTTGGATAAACTCATGGATCAAATGATATTTCCGTTCAATGTGTTTACTTTTTTTGTGATTCTTAGGCTTTTTACACTATGAAATAGCATTGTTGTTGTCGTAATACAATGTTATTGGTCTGTGAGTTATCGGCATAACCTTTACGTCTAAAAGGAACTTTCTTAGCCATGCTGCCTCTTTCGCAGCCTTAGATGCTGCTACATACTTGGCCTCCATGTTAGAGTCAGCAATACAATTTTGCTTCACACTTTTCCATGAAATAGCTCCTCCTAGTAGAGTGAAAACATATCCAGAAGTAGGCTTCGGAATATCTGTCGGACTAGAAATTTGAGTCTATAAAGGCTAATGGCATTAGATCATCCGTATAGTATTCCAGCACGTAATCCTTAATCCCTTGCAGGAACTTGAATATATGCTTAACTGTGACCCAATGTGCCGGTCTAGGGTTTATTTATATCACTAAGCATGCCAATAGTAAAGTAGATATCTAGTGTAGTACATAACATGGCATACATGAGGCTTTCAACCGCCGAAGCATAAGGACTTGCTTTATGCTCTCTATCTTCTCAGGTGTTTTAAGACATTGATTTCGAGATAGATAAACTCTATGTCTAGAAGGTAATGAGGCTTTCTTAAGAGTTTTTCATGTTAAACCTAACCAATATCTTCTCAATAAATGAAGCTTGAGATAAGGCTAGCCTTCTGTTCTTATGATCTTGCATAAGCTTGATGCCTAGAACATAACTAGCTTCTCCTAAATCCTTCATTTGAAATTGAGTAGAAAGCCAAACCTTGATGGATGATAACATCTCCACATCATTTCCAATTAACAGTATATCATCCACATACAGAATCAAAAAAGCTACAGCATTTGCCATATCTCGTTGTCGTAGTGACATGCGATGTCAAGAAGTGTCCTGATAGATTTAAGCATGGCTACCGGTGAGAAAGTTTCCTCATAATCAATTCCTTCTTTCTGAGTATAACCTTTCACCACTAACCTTGCTTTAAAGGTTTCAACTTTTCCATCAACTCCTCTTTTTCTCTTATAGATCCATTTGTACCTTATAGGTTTTACCCCCTTCAGGTGTAATTACAAGATCCATGACTTTGTTAGAATACTTAGATTCTAACTCTGAATCCATTGCCTTAGGCCATTAGTCATCATCTATGTCAGAAATTGCTTCATCATAACTTGTGGGATCCACCACCTGATCCTCTAAAGAAGTGTAAAAGAACTCTGCATAGTATTAATCAAGAGGCCTGGATATCCTCCCACTATGATGAGGCTCCGATATATTAGGTGTAATATGATGCTCTTTTTCATTCATAGTTACCATAGGTGTTACTGGAGATTCTTGTAAAATCTCTTCTAGAACAACTTCAGAATTTGGTGTTTTCTGGATCATTTCATTACTCTCTAAGTATCTAGCATGGCTGCTCATAAACACCTTTTTCTCCTTAGGATTATAAAAGATCCTATATCTGGTTCCCTTAGGATACCTAATAAAATAACACAACTCAAATCTTGGTTCCAACTTTTAAGCATTACTATTAAGTACATAAGCTGGACAACCACAAATATAGAGATGATTCAAACTAGGCTTACGCCAGGTCCACATTTCTTGTGGTTTCCTAGGTACTAATTTAGATGGTACCAAGTTCAAGATGTATGCTACTATCTCAAGGGCATACCCCCAAAAAGAGAAAGGTAATGATGCATGACTCATCACTAACCTAACCATATCTAGTAGGGTATGATTTCTTCTCTTTGCTATACCATTTTGCTGAGGAGTCCCTGGTGTAGTCAGCTGAGACACAATCCATTCCTGTGTAAGATAGTCTCTAAACTCACCTGAAAGGTATTCACCACCTCGATTAGATTGAAGGGCTCTGATATGTTTATCTAGTTTTTGCTCCCCTTCAATCTTGAACTCCTTAAATTTCTCAAAGGATTCATACTTGCGCCGTATCAGATATACATATCCATATCTAGAGTAATCATTAGTGAAAGTAATGAAATACTCATAGCCTTCTCGTGCTAGTTTGCTCATAGGACCACACATATCGGTATGAACCAATTCCAATACTTCCTTGGCCCTTTCTCCTTGAGAAGAAAATGACCATTTGGTCATCTTCCCTTTGAGGCAAGATTCACACAAAGATAGATCTTCGAGATCTAATGAGCTAAGATGCCCATCCTCGACTAATCTCCGAATTCACTTTAGACTAATATGTCCTAAGCGTAGGTGCCAAAGATAAGTATCATTGGTCGAAGAAACCATTCTTTTTTGGGAATTAGTTCATTCTATATTTTGCAGTGAATTTGTAATAGGTTTCATATAGAACAAGTTCTCATGCATGTTACCGGAAGAGATAATATTTCCATCTCTACTGATATCAACACCAAAATGGAAATTAATGCAAAAACTATCTAATATTAATTGCAAAACAGAAATAAGGCTTTTATGTACATATAGAACATAATAAACATTGTTAAAAAATAACTTCCTATTACATGGAAAATTTAAGCACATTCCTCCCACTACAGTAGGCCATACTTTTGCTCCGTTAACCATCCTTAGAACAAATTCCCCTTTAGCTAGATCATTCATTTCCTGAAACCAATGCAAAGAATTGAAAATATGGTTAGTGGCTCTAGCGTCTACAATCCAAGAATCAATAGAATCAACCACTAAACAGGTTCCAATGTAGAACAAAAGTGGTGTACCCATTTGGCCTTCTGCCAAGTACTTCGGGTAATCCTTTTTCCAATGCCCTCTTTGGCCACACTTAAATCATTTACCCTTGGGCTTTTCACCTGTTAACTGTTTGGGCTATTCACCATTTCTCTTCTTTTTCTCTCAACCACATTTTTGCTTCCCCTTTCGTTTGAACTTTTTCCCTTTCGAGTTAAGTCCAGAAATGGATGCTTGAAATATGTTTACGTGGCCCTTATTTTTCATTATGGCTTTTGCAGCTAGGAGCTCTTTCATTAATTCTGTCATATCCATGTTTATCTTGCCCATATTATAATTAAGCTTGAACTGGGTGTAAAACGGTGGTAGAGTCTCCAAAATAGTGTCTACCTTTGACTGTTCATCTATGTTTGGTCCTAGGATCTCGGTAGTATTGAATTAATCCATCATTTTGAGCATATGCTCCCTGAGAAATGCTCATTATGCCATCCTTTAATTCATAATTTCTCTAAGAGCACCTTGCCTTTTGGGCCTACTCTTATCAGCGAGCATACGAGACAATGAGGTCATGATTCTTTTGCAGTTTCCATATAATGATGCTTGCTTTACAAACTATCTGACATAGAAGCCATCATATAGCACTTGGCCATACTATTAGCCTTCTGTAATTTTGCCTCAGCATCTTTCTGGGCTTTAGAAGAGTTTGCCCTCACAACAGGACAAAGAGTTGTTAAGACATACTTTTACTCTTCTGCGATGAGTACTATGTCCAAGTTTTGTTCCCAGTCCATAAAATTTGGTCCAGTGAGCTTGTTCTCTTTGAGAATTATGGCTAGTGGACTGAACGAAGACATTTTTTTGGATATACAACAATATAATCATAATTATTTTATGAGTATGGAATTGATGCATGTATAATATGTATGCTATCTTTTAAAATAAAACATACAAGTACTTTCACATCATTTGCCTTTAAGTAGATTAACCCTTAAACTACTCGATGTAACTATGGCTTAATGTCCTCACAAGAACTCCACCGAAGGGATGGCCGAACTTATGAACGTTAAGTTAAGCGCCACTGTTTATTTGAATTGACAATTATTTGGATATGATCCAATTGAACAATTCAATTACTATTTCATTTTTCTTCTTAAATCCAGTAACGGACTCTATCGATGGGATAGCCAAACCTACCATTTAAGTTGAGTGTATACCCATTCCTTATGTTCATTCCTCGTGACATTCTTGATTTAAGCCCTCTGATAGGTAGTGACTTTAATAAATGTTGCGTTAGGCGATCTTTAGTGAAGAATTCCACTGATAGGATGGCCAAACTCACTATAGGACGGCCAAACTCACTAACACTCTTTTGAATAAACATTTTAAATTCACCTTGCTAAATCTTGATAAAGTGTTTGACATTTATCATTAATGTGAATCGAATATGGAAAGTCGTGGGGTATTTCCAGCCCCCTCTCCCACTCAATATTTTAACATAATGGTTTTCTCTATTTTTGGTGTTCTTGCTTTTTGTTTTAGATCTAAACATGCCTTGGATTTGCAAAACACTCTGGTTTTTGCAAATCCCCTTTGTGTTACTAAAACATTGCAATACCATAATAGATTATTTACCTAAATCTGGGTGTATGGACCCTTAGGTAGTCATATTGTAACTCTCAAGTTAAGTTTTTTATTTTTGTCATGAGATTGCATGGCATCTTTTGACATAGTGGCTTACAATTATCTTGTCTACACCAATCTTATATAAATGAACTTAACTATCTTTGAGAAGTAGTACATAGGATTGGCCAATTTTTAAATCTTATTGAGTGGACATATTTCTAGGTGGTAATCAATTTTATGCTTATGCAAATATGTTAAAATATGTTAGAATCCCTCTTTGATGTCTCCCTGCAATCTTCAATCCAAAAGCACAAAATAGCAATCTTTGTTGCAATTTCTGCCAGAGCTGGTCGATTGCAAAGGAGGAGCAGGTCGAATGGCAAGCTCAACTGGCTGAGACAGATTTGCTCCTATATGCTATTTTTCCTTGCTTCTCTCCTTGGTCTTTAAAGATTACAACGATAATATATTTTGCTATTGCCAATTCAAGCTTACAATCATAAAAAAACTTTACAAGGATGTCAAAACATCATATGCTTCTTTTAAATGAAGCTATAAGCAATAACCATAAAGATCTATATATGAAATCGCCTATGGCCAAGCTTTGTTGACCGTACACAAAACTCTATCATGCATACATACAAACCATCAAAGGGGTTTTATATCAACTACACATACAAGCATAAAACCACAAGTATATGCAATACAAGATTTCCTAATCTTGCCACTCACAAGATGACTAATATATTTATACATATACAATATTCCTACATAGTCTAAGCATGTTGTGTGTGAGCCACAACTCTAATACCAATTGTACGATCGATAATATTACATGTGGTTTATCCTAGTCCATATTGTCAAAAAATTCTACCAAGAAAACATGCTAGGAAAATAAAATAACCATATGACACACATAAGAACATGCTTAAGAACATATAGAACATAACTAGTATTTGAAAAAATACGTAAAGGTAACCTCTTGAAATGTGAGGCTTTTGATGAAGCTATAACCATCACGAGCTTTGTTCCCGCTCACGGATATGGCCGCAAAAAAAATTTACTATAAGGGTGTTGTAATAGGCAACTCCCCAATCTTCTTCCCTATGATTAAAGAGACTTGAGAGAATACCCTCTTGTGTAGGAAAAAGGAAAGTAATGTGCTCTTGAAAATCTAGAGCAAAACTAAACAATAAGTGTGTACTATGTGTTGTAGTATTATTTTGCCAAAATGGAAGAGATCAACTACAAAATTCTTGGATGCTAGAAATGGTTTAAGGTCTTGCCTATTTAGAGGAAAAGTTTGGCACTTAAACTTTGTAAACTTTCCATGTGGGAAACCTTTTTCTTGTAGTAAATGTTTGGCACATGTCATGGAAGTTACTTGTACAATTTGAATTCTTCTTGTAGTACTTTTCTAGCACATGTCATGGAAGATTGGGCCAAGCCCACAATCCATGCCCCCTACTTAGTCCATAATCCATGTGGAGGCCCAAGGCTAATGATCAAGCCTAACACTTAGTCCATAACCTATGTGGAGGCTCAAGCCTAATAAGAAACTATCCAAGCCCAATTAAGTTTTCTTGGACTCTAAAGAAAGTCCAAACCCAATTCCAAGCATTGGCCCAATAAGGCTACTACCACAATATGGAATTTGTTCTTTCAAGATTACTCTCTCAAAGTCATTTTAACTAGGGAAGGGACTAAGAAGACACAATTAACCTTGGCTTCCAAAAATAATCGAAAATGTCCTTGCTTGATCTAGGCGACATAATAATTATTTTTAACTTTGATCTATTCTACCATAAGATCAAAGTTGCACTCTATGAATAATTACTATTACCCAAAAGCTTATCACCAAAGAATGTGAACTCTGTCTTTGATCTACTAAATAACCGAAAATATCAGCTTCTCAAAAAAGATGTTTTTCAAAAGCTATTAAAAAAGCCCCTTTGAAAAAAGCCAATCCAAATGAGCCCTAAGAGATCATTTAGTAGCAGTGAGTATCTTGTTTTCTTTCTTTGATAGTACATCTCTATAAAACATACTCAAAATGGTCCTGTCCAATACGTGACACATGTACTATTGAGACAAATCTGAAAAGTTTTCCAATGACCTAGGTAGATCACCCTCAATGAGGAGATTTGCTCAATATAACCTTATCTTGGTGGAGTGCCTAACATTACCATTTAGTTACAGACACAATTTATGACATGACTAAATCTAGACTTGGACCTACTATGCGTCCAACCTCACTATGCACCCAAGTCATTAGTTCAAGTCAAGGGACCTTTATACATTTATCAATAAAACATACCAGAGATAATACGTAAGAAACTCATAATGCCATCTAACAAAATGATTATACATTGTTTAACATCCAAAATGTCATATACAAGCGAGCTTGAGGGCATACTAATACTAACATGTTGTTGTTGTTCCTTGAAAAGTTTGTTGATTCCTCTATCCTGGATTATAGGTGTTGGAATATAGATTCTTTTGCTTTTGAAAGTTCGAGACAAAATTGGCATGTTCATTTGGCAGTTGTTTAAATGGACTACCAACTTGACATTTCATGCTATTTTGACCTCTTCCGCATAGATCACACCTTTGGATTGGGGTTTAGATGGCATTGACAGTGAAAGAATCTATCTGTTTGGCCGATATCTCGATTTGAGCTTGTAGATCAGTAAATGCATCAAGTTCATAAATCTTAGCAACTTGTTTCGTGGTAGTCCTTTCTAATGACTATTGATAATTGTTGCCCGCCATCTCTTCTAACAACTGATAAGCTTCATCATGAGTTTTGCTCATTAATGCACCTCCAACAGTAGCATCGATCAATGCATGTGTACTATTACTCAAACCATTATAAAAAATCTATACTTGCAACCATGTTAGTAACCCATGGTGAGGACACTTTCTGATCAAATCCTTGTAGTGCTCCCAGGCTTCATATAATGATTTTCCCTTAACTTTGCTAGTGGGAAGAACTTTGCCAAAATTTTCTAAACTAATTCATCCCATGTAGTGATAGATCCTACTAGTAATGAGTTCAACCACTGCTTTGCCTTGTCTCATAAAGAGAATGCGATAAACTCAATTCAATAGCATCATCAGTAAGACCATTGTGTTTGAATGTATCACAAATCTCCAAAAAGTTTGCAATGCCAGCATTCGGATCATTGTTTACTAACCCTCCAAATTGCACAAAAGTCTGAATCATTTGTATGATAGTCGACTTGATCTCAAAATTATTGGCTTGAATTGCCGGCTTCCTTATGCTTGATGCACTGCCATCTACTGACGGTATTGGATACTCTCTCAATGCTCATGCATTGTTAGCTCCTTCCTATTGTCCAGCCATCACTTTTACTTCTTTCTTGATAGCCTTGATTGCCTGCTTTTTATTTTTCTGGAAAGTTCTTTCAATTTTACGATCAAGAGAACACAACCCTTTGTGCTTGCTGCTAGTCATGCACCAAACACAGGAACTCAAATTAACAAGAAAAAGAAAAAATTCAAATTAGTAATAAGACAAGCCTAGTATCAATATTAACAAAGGACACAATCACTGCCAATGGCCCCAAAAACTTATTTTTGTGAAAATTACAAGCGTACGATATCATACAAGTAATAGAGTGATGTGTAGAGTATCATTCCCATGAGGATTGTGTTGTCAAGTACTAAAATTAACAAATCTTACTACTATTTCGATAGCGAGTGGTCAGGCTTACAATTAGTTGTGTTCAATTTTATTTTATTTAAAAATAAAATTCAATCAAACTCAAAATTCAAGTTTAAGAGGTATAAAAATATAGGAAAATTTAAGCTTATCAATTGGAATTAGGTTTGGGCTTTCTTTAGAGTCCAAGATAACCTAATTGGGTGTGAATGGGTTCTTATTGGGCTTGGCTCTCCACGTGAATTATGGACTATATGTTAGACTTGGATTGTGGACTTGGCCCAATCTTCTAAGACATTTGCTAGAAAGTTACTACAAGAAGAATTCAAATTGTACAAGTAACTTCCATGACATGTGGCAAACATTTACTACTATAAAAAAGTTTCCCACATTGAAAGTTTACAAGGTTTAGGTGCCAAACTTTTTCTATAAATAGGCAAGACCTTAAACCATTTCTAGCATCCAAAAATTTTGTAGGTAATCTCTTCCATTTTGGGAAGAGAATACTATAACACACAGTACACACTTATTGTGTGGTTTTTGCTCTAGATTTTTAAGAGCACATTACTTTGCTTCTTCCCACACAAGAGGGTATTCTTTCAAGATAAGTCTCTTTAATCATAGGGAAAAAGACTAGGGAGTTGCCTATTGCGACACCCTTATAGTAAAAATTTTTGTGGCCTTGTTCTTGAGCGGGAACAAAGCTCGTGATTGTGATAGCTTCATCAAAGGCCCCACGCTTCAAGAGGTTAGCTTTACATATTTTTGCAAATACAAACTATGTTCTTTATGTTCTTAAGCATGTTCTTGTTTGTGTTATATAGTTATTTTATTTTCCTAGCATGTTTTCTTGGTAGAATTTTTGTAAATATGGACTAGGATAGACCATATGTAATATTATTGATCCTACAAAGACAACTCCCAAGATCACAAATTCTTAGGGACGTGTTGCAAATACTTCTGGTGATAGAGAGATGTTATATAGCAAAGCAACAGTGACATCTAAAGGCAGAAACGAGCTCACTGATGTATAGATAATGGATTTGGGAGAGACGTGGCACATGGCCTCTCATCGAGAATGGTTCCATACATACAAACCATGCTTTAGAGGATTTGTGTATATTGGTAATGATCATGCCTTAGAGATTGCTGGAACTAGTACCATCAAAATAAAAATGTACACTGGTACAATTCATACCATTCAAGGAGGATGACACGTGAAAGGCTTGAAGAAGAATTTGTTATCTCTTGGACAACTGGATTACCTTGGCTGTAAGACCCATATTGAGGATGGGATCATGAAGGTTGTCAAAGGTGCACTTATAGTGATCGAGGCAAAAAAGATCATGGTAAATCTATACATGCTGCTAGGAGATAAGATGCAGAAGGCAGATGTATCCGTTACATCAACTAGCCAAGAAGAATCAACAGAAATGTGGCATTGTAGACTTGGCCACATGTCCAAACGAAGTTTGAAGATTCTCTTAGAATGTAATCTCTTACCCAAGCTCAAGTAGGTAAACTTATGATTATGTGAGCACTGTGTGACAAGTAAGCAACAAAAATTATCGTTTGGGAGATCTACTACAAGATGTAAACATATTCTGGACTTGATTCACTCAGACGTGTGGGAATCGCTGGTTTTATCCCTAAGAGGAGCAAAGTATTTCGTATCATTCATTGATGACTACTCCAGAAGATTGTAGGTGTACCCGATCAAGAACAAGTCTGATGTGTTTTCAATATTCAAGGAGTATAAAGCACAGGTGAAATTGAATCTGGCAAAAGGATCAAGTGTTTGAGGACAGAAAATAGAGGAAATACACTGACGGGATTTTTCTGGCATTTTGCAAGTAAGAGAGTATTTAGAGCAATTCACGATTCCACATACACCTCAACAGAATGGAGTTGCAGAGTGGATAAACAAAACTTTACTCAAAAAGATGAGAGCGATGTTGGAAACTACAGGTCTAACCAAGTCATCCTAGACAGAAGTAGTCAAAATCACCTGTTACCTAATAAACTGGTCACTGTTAGAGGCAATTAGGTTGAAGATACCAATGGAAATGTGAACCAATAAATTTGCAGATTATTCTACCTTACATGTTTTTGAATGTCCTGCATACGTGATGTATGGTTCCTAAGAAAGGACAAAGCTGGATCCGAAGTCCAGGAAACGTAAATTCTTGGGGTATGCTAACGGTAATAAGGGGTATTGCTTGTGGGATCCTGCTAACCACAAGGTTATCGTCAGCAGAGATGTGATCTTTGTAGAGAATGAACTACAAAGTGAAGAAGGTAATAGCAGTGAAAATGAAACTACTGTAGTGGAAATTGAAGATATACCAGAACAAGGAGATGCTTCTTCTGAAGCTGCAACAGAGCATGAGGAATAAAAACCAGACGAGGCTGAGGTTATAGATGTCTGACGTTCATTGCATTAGATAACATGACCAACATGGCATTCAAATTATGTTATCGTAAGCAATTCTACGTACTATCTTCTAACGAAGGATGGAGAACCATCACATTATCACAAGGCTGTAAGTAGCCTTGTGTTGCACTGTGGATGACAACAATGCAGGAAGAGATTGAAGCCTTGCATAGAAATAAGACATAGGAGCTTGTTCCATTACCACCCAAAAGGAAAGCTATCAGTAATAAATGGGTCTACAAGATCAAACGAGATGGCAATGATTAGGTGGAATGATACTGTGCGAGATTGGTGGTAAGAGGATTCCCTTAGAAAGAAGGCATTGACTTCAACGAGATATTTTCTTTGGTGGTTAGACTTACAATTATCAGAGTATTCTTGGACATGTGTGCTGTGTTCAATTTACATCTAGAATAGTTAGATATAAAGATGGTTTTCTTTATGGAGAACTTAAAGAAGAGATTTATATGCTTCAACTAGAAGGATTTGTTGAGAAAGGAAAAGAAAACTTGGTTTGCAGGTTAACCAAATCTCTATATGGTCTAAAGCAAGTGCCAAGGTGTTGGTACAAGAGATTTGATTCCTTCATAATTAGCCTTAGGTACAACAAACTCAATGCAAGCCATTGTATATATTACAAGACGTTTAGAAATGACGACTTCAATGTTCTACTATTATACGTGGATGACATGCTGGTTGTAGGCCCCAGTAAAGATCGTGTCCAAGAATTGAAGGCACAGTTGGCTAGGGAGTTTAACATGAAGGATCTTGTACTAGTAAACAAGATTTTAGGGATGCAAATTCACCTTGACAGAAAAGGAAGGAAAGTATGGATTTCCTAGAAGAACTACTTTAGGAAAATCTTGTGGTGCTTCAACATGCAAGATTGTAAGGAAATCTCAACCCCATTTCCTGTCAACTATAAATTATCCTCAACTATGTGCCCTAGTAGTGAAGCAGAAAGGATAGATATGTCTCGAGTACCATATGCATTAGCAGTGAGAAGTCTCATGTTCGTTATGATATGTACAAGACCAGATATTGCTCGAGATATTGGAACGATCAATTCGTTCATGGTAAATCCTGGTGAAGAGCATTGGAATGCTATTAAGAGGACCTTGAGATACATCAAAGGAGCCTTGGATGTTGTATTATGTTATAGAGGATCAGAGTTTACTGTCAGGGGCTTTGCTGATTTAGATTTTTTAGGTGATTTCGATAAATGAAAGTCTACTACTGGCTATGTGTTTACACTTGCAAGAGGAGTGGTAAGCTAGGTATCCAAGTTACAGACTATTGTGGCACTTTCTACAATAGAGGTAGAGTACATGGCAGTTACACACACTTGTAAAGAAGTAACATGGATTCAAAGGTTATTGAAGAAACTCGGGCACAAACAGGAGAAGATTTTCTTATATTGTGATAGTCAGAGTGCCTTGCACATTACAAGGAATCCAGCCTTTCATTTAAGGACAAAACACATAGGGGTCCAATATCACTTTGTTTCTAAAATAGGGGAGGAAGGAAGTGTGGACGTGCAGAAGATTCACACAAATAAGAACCTAGCACATGTTATGACAAAACCGATCAATGTTGACAAGTTTGTTTGGAGTTTGGAAAGATGTAAGCAACATGGAATTGGCAAGTTTGGAGAGATTTGAAAGATATCAAAAAATGAGCTTTAATTGGGAGAATGTGAGTTGTAAAACCCGTTTAACCTTGTTGACAACAAAAAGTCAAAAAGAGCATGCAAATGTTGAAAATAGATGCATGCCTTAAGATTTTCTTCTAACATAGCCATGCATAAATATCGAAAGTAATACACAAAATTGAGGTCAAGAACAAAAATAGTGCATGGGTAATTGGAGAAGCTAACAAAAGTCTTCTTGCATTTAATACCAATTTGGAAAATAAAGAGCAATTGCATGGGAATGGAAAGAAATAGGCCGGCTAGAATTGCATGCTATTATAGTAGATTGGTTGACAAATCTTTCTCATTTGCGTCTATAAATAGCTCGGAATGGAAAAGCGAATGCATCAATCGAAGCAAGAAGCAAATCAAAGCATTTAGAAAGAATAAGAAAGAATTCTCCTAAGTGTAGTGTTTCTTCCACTTGTTATATATATTAGTGTGAGATTGAGTTTCTCCTAGTTATAAGAGAGAGTAAAATAGTGCTCTTGTTATTTTAGAGAGAAGGTTGTAAAACTTTTACATATAGTGAAATCCTCCTTACTTGCCCGTGATTTTTCCCTCAATTTGATTAACGGCTTTCCACGTAAAATTTTGGTGTCTCAATTATCCATTTTTTCTTATTTCCTATTTTAGTTGCATGATCTTGCTTCAACAACCCTATCATTCCGCTACGCCACACCGCAACATTATCAAGGACTTGGCTCTTCCTTAACAGTTCAACATCTCCGGGATCTCATTTCCCAAAAGAAGCCTCTCATAATTTGCCTTTTTGAAACAAAGCAAAAAACTTCCTTTATTTCTTGCACTGTTCATCAAATTATTTACCGAGTCCATTGCGTCATTGAACCTATAGGCCTTTCTGGTTGTCTAGCTTTGTCGCCTCCTCAAAAGTTGATATTTCTATTCTCTTCTCCTGAGAATTTCTCATTCACTATAAAATTCTCATCAACAATGCTGTTGAATGTCTTCTCACTTTTGTGTGTTGCTTCCCATCCCACAAGATCAGGCTTTCTTAATGGAAGCTCATTATTGATCTAGGTATTTCAACTAAGACCCCATGGTGTATTTTTTGTGACTTTAATTGTATTTTGGATCCAGCAGAAAAATATGGTGGCAATGCTAAATATATCCCCGAGATTTCCTCGCTCAAAAATTTTGTAGAGGACAATGCTCTTTGTGAACTTGAATCAAAAGGGCTGGAATATTCTTGGTCAATATAGGTGTGAGGAAACTTTCCAAATCAAGGAACTGCTTGATTGATGTTTCATCAATGCCACTTGGATAGACCTTTTTCAAGATTCTTGGGTTAGTACTCTTATTCCTCTTGGGTCGAATCATGGCCCAGTTTATCTTTCAACCTCTTTTGAAATTAAATCTAAATGGAAAATGTTCTATTTTGAAAACCATTAGGCTAGTGACCCAACTTGTGCAGATGTAATTAAACATGCATGGGCCCTTCTTGGTTTTGGCCCAGCGTTTATCGTGTTTTGCGTTAAAATAAAAAAAAACTGCCAAAAAGCTCTTTCCCAACGGAGCAAAAAACGTTTTAACCATAACAAAATTCTTATTAAGTAGCTTACAACTTTTCTTCCCGCATCTTAGCTAACCTGTCTATGATCCTAGTAAGGTCAATGATCTTACTGCCCAAATTGAGCACCTTTATAGCCGTGAGAAATCCTACTAGGCCTCTCGATCCCGATTGAGATGGCTCCAAGAAGAAGACAAATTATGGCATATTTTCATGCCGTTAACAATTAATATAGGTTATGCAACTGTATTATTTGGCTTCATCTTTCTGATGGTCAATGGACTGAAGATTTGAAAAACACTAAAAATGCTTTCTTTCATCACTTTTCTGATTTGGTCCAAACTGTAGGTAACCGAAATTTTGAACTTGTTATTGAACTTATACCATTAATCAATGTAAAGAAACATGTATTAGAATCCCAAGATACACGCAAATACTTTATTCATAGCCTCAATCTAATATACAACAACAAGCTGCCAAAGATCTAGCCTAATCTAGCAGCATATTTACAAGAAATAGAAGAGAACAAGAAGAACTCCCCTAAAACTTGCTTCCAAATCCATACAGATCCTTCATATTGTTGTTAGATGCTTTAATCCTAGCTTGGTACAGGGTTTGGATAGTGGTTTAGGATGTTAATTGAAGTGGGAAAAGGTTTAGGGTTAATAGGTATGGATTTAGTGAGTGTGGGTCATTGTAGTATAATGGTAAGTGTTCCTATTTGTCATGTGGGCAACCCAGGTTCGACTGTCAATGGCAGTGCTAAGAGCTTGATCGCTATCTCACAGCACAAGCCTAAATAGCTCACAAGCACACGGGTCGTGTATAGTACGGTATGTGCGAGTGCGGGGTCGAATCCATAGGGAGGCCAAATATGAAGAGTGTCCTAAGCTATGTACATCCTAAAAGGCTACATCTTGGATTCTGAAACTACTATCTTTGTGGGATTTTTGGTTTAAAGGGAGCTTGAGAAAGAAAATCCTAACCTAAGGGTAAGAAAATAAATGGTGGTGTGTATGTGAAGTGGGGGAATCAAGTTATCTAAGGAGATTCAAACGTCTAAAATAGGGGAATAGGGTGATTACAATTTGCAAATAGGTGATTACTACTTCTCATTAGGGCTGCTTGATAGATTATTTCTATTGCTCTAGTCTAGACCTGTAATTGGCCTCCTAATTGGTACCATAAGCCTCAATGCTGGTCCATCCCAAGATGGCAACTTCTAGAGCCATGGCATTATCTTTGACTTAGGAATTAGGGCAAGGTAATAAGATTCTAGGTGATTTAGATTGATCTAACCTTAGCACTTAGTCCACTAATTAGTTCCCTAATCTATCATTAGGACTCAGTGCGAGTCCATTCTTAAGCATCACCCATTTAGAGCCACAGCGTGATCCTTATGAACCTAGGGCGTTAGGGTGAACTAACTACTCTTCCTAAATTAACTAAGGTCAATTAAAACCATCCAAACACCTATTGACTGGATTTAAAGCCAAGGGGAACTCAACCTAGGCTAGTTACTAGTTATGCACCATCGATCCTAATCACAATAGTAGGAATAACACATGAGCACAAAGAATACACATTTAAGGCATGGAATTAGAGAATATTCTAGTATATTCTACTAGTAAGCACATAGAAATACTTAGATTATACCAATTTAAGCTATAGCACCCAACATGTAAGCAATAGAAGCTATTTGTGCTATTAAGTATGCACATATACACAAAGACATATATACCCACTTTATGTAGTTACCGCATAAATACATAGATACACTAGTACAATGATTTAGAATTAGTTAATGGCATAATAGACTTCAATATACATATCCAACTTCATTGAGGCATTTTGACAAACACATAGACATGTATGAAAAGTGGCCTTTAAAGCCCTCAGTACAAGCATATATATATATATATATATGTGTGTGTGTGTGTGTGTGTGTGTGTGTGTGTGTGTATGCGTGTGTGTGTATATATATATATATAGAACCATCAAGTACCCAAAGCAATAATGTAATAGTCATCCATAATATAAGAGTAAATCACCCTTCACAGCTCTAATCATACATTGATTAGCTTAGGATAAAAGAGAGATACCCTTTATCCATAGCCATGCTTTACATTCCAAAAGCTTATGCCTAAATCCATGTTTTTATCCATAGCCATGCTTTACATTCCAAAAGCTTATGCCTAAATCCATGTTTTTTATCCTCTTAGAGGCTTGATTCCAAATTTTTTTTGTGTTTATAGGTGTGCGTGTAAGGTGGATTTTGGTGAATTTAGGTTTTAGGGACATAGGGGTTCAAAGATTAGATGAAAAGCCACCAAAATAGCCTTGAAAATGAACTTTTAAAGGTGCCAGTGGTTTTGCTGCAATCCACACCGATCAACCAGAAAGATGGGTTCTTTGTGACTAGAAAAAACATTTACTCTTTGTCTCTACCGGTCGACTAGTAGAGGACAGGCAGTGACCAGCAGGGGCAATGCTGTGCTTCAATTCTAGGCTGATTTCGCTCTGAACCTCATTTGCATACCTCTAAGCTCAATTTCTTTGATCTTTTAATCCTTGAAACCCTTTTTCAAGCTTGGCTAATCCATCAACATCTTCAATCCATTCCAAGCATTGTATCAATTCTCACCTACAATGCATGAGATAAGCACATATGTATTAAAGCTCTTTTATGTACACTTATGTCCTTGTATGCTCAAATATAGTATAAATACTACGCTAAGGCCATCTATTAAGCACAAAAACACCTCTAAATAGATATAGAAATATAATACAAAACCACACACAAAACCAACACATCAATAACGTCGAGTTCCCTTTGGCTTTAAATCAAGCCAATAGATGCCAGGATGGGTTTAGTTAACCTTTGTTAACTTAGAAAGACTAGTTAGTCCACCATAACGCCCTAGTTTTAGAAGGACCACGCTGTGGCTCTGAATGGGCAATGCTTAGGGACTGACTCGCACCGAGTCCTAGGGATAAAGTAGGGAACTAATTAATGGACAAAGTGCTAGGGTTCAATCAATCTAAATCACCTAGAATCCTATTAGCTAGCCTTAATTCCTAAGTTATAAAGACCATGCCATAGCTGTAGGAGTCTCCACCTAGGTACGAACCCACACTAAGGCTTAAGGTACCAGATAGGAAGATAATTAGAGGTCTAGACTAGAGCAATCTATATAATCCATCAAGCAACCCTAGAAAGAAGTAGTAATCACCCATTTGCAAGCTATAATCACCCTATTCCCCTATATCTAACATTTGAATCCCCTTAGATCACTTCATTCCCCTATTTCACACATACACCGCCTTTTATTTTCTTGCCCTTAGGTTGGATTTAGCTTTCCCAAGCTCCCTTTAAACCAAAAATCCCAAAAAAGATAATAGTTTAGGGACCCAACACATAGCCTTTTAGGACAGTCATAGCTTAAGACACCACTCATGTTTGGCCTTCCCGTGGATTTGACCCCGTACTCGTAAACCATACTACAAGAGACCCATGCACTTATGGGCTATTTAGGCTTGTGGCACGAGATAGAGATCAAGTTCTTGGTGTCGTTGTTGGGGAGGCATTAGTAGTTTGGTTTCATATTTTTTATGTCTTAGCTTAGTCTGTGTTATTTTATCTTTTCTTTTCATGTTTTCTTTCTTTTGAAAAATAAAAGAGAAATATCTAAAAAACCTTTTGTTTAGCATTGTGAAGAGATTTACTTGTGTTTGATTGAAAATTAGTGACCCAAATGCTTCTTGGTGGTCCTTGGTGTCCTTTTACCCACCACCAGATCAAGTTCCCAATGCATGTCTTGTATGTGGAAGTCATATGCATCAAACTTTCTTTTGCCCCCATGACAATCCCCAACTAGTGCTAGTGCTAGTGCTAACTATGACCCCCATAGTTATGCATCATCTCATACATCTTCATTTAGAAATCATGACTATAGGGATGCATATTCTTGTTATTACAATCATTGTGGAAGCTGTGATTATTTTTCTAGCACTTATCCTATCTTCTACCATCATTCCTGATTGCATACCACGCCTAATGCCCCTAACAATAATATGCTCATGCATACATCCACATCTTGTCACCATGATTCTAGGGATCAACATCATGCATTTTCATATTGGCGTCAAGATGACTCTTCATTTAGTCCACTGCCTTACTTTAGAAATCCACCTTCTGCACCATCTTTTCCCACCCACCTATCCTCCAATCCTATAACAGTTGTTCTTATAGTGATCCCAATCAAGATTTTACCATTTTCACTCAATTGACCCTTTCTCTGTTATGTCTACATTCTCAGCCTAATTAGATCAAATGCTTGAGCAATCCCAATCTTTCATCCAATTTAATCAAGAGGAATTAGAGAGTTTGAAGCAGAAAACCAAATCTCTAGGTGAGTGCTTGATGAGAATGGTTCAGAGTGTGCAGCTCATGAGCGAGAATGTTGAGATACCTTTAGACCAAGTTGAAGGGATAAAGATGAGTTCGAACAATAAGGTGAATAGGGGTGAAAAAGATGATACATTGGAGAGACAATTAGAAAGAGAGGTTGACAAAGAGCCAACATCCTGGAGTGAAGATGAGGATGAGCTTGATGATAATTTGGTTCTTAATGACTCTTATGGCTATTTTTGTAGAGAAAATAGTAACCTATCCTCCTAAGCTTTTAACACCTTCCATTTAGTCACAACAACCTATCATTTCTTCTCATCCCACACTATACATACACTTGCAGCTTAAGTCTCATGGTCATAGCAATCATTTGCATTTCGAGTTCTCATTTAGGGAGTCTAGGGTACACACCTCCCTTGAGCATTCATGCGGATATGACTCGAAATCCTTTAAGTCCCCATTGTCCCCTCTATGTGTGCCTACCTCGTATGAAGTGTGTGATGGTAAGATGACACCACTAGCTATGAATGTAAGAATGGATTTGATGAGACTTTCGCTAGTAAAGGTTTAGAGTCATCCAATGGGGAAAACCAGACATCAATTTCAAAGGTTTTAGATGACACATCTCTTGGAGTTAAGGACCATTGTATTGAGGAGAATAGCAACTCTAAAAAGACACCTAAGAAAGGAATTGGTGTGCTTAAGAGAATGATCTATGGGCATTTTTGGATGTTTGATGAATCATTGTTAAAAAGAGACCCTATTAAGATTGACGCCACCAGGAGTTAAGAGTGACCTAGGCTTGATAATGATATATCTTTTGAAGAAAAATAGTTTAGTACATCCACGTCCCTTATCGTCGCTCCTTATTCTCCAAACGTCATTCATACTCCCATTTTCCATTCTGTTGAGCCTCTTTCTTTAGAGCTTATGTTTGGACCTTCTAGTTTAGAACATTTTCATCTAGGGTTAGAAAGCACTTCTCCTATGTTGCATGCATTAGACCTATCTTTAACCTATAGGGAAGGTGTGTTCTTAGCCTTTGACTCTGAGAAGAAAACCATAGGATGGATAGTTAGAGAGCAAATGGGGCATGATTATTCACCCTTAGGCATGACACCTTCCACATTTGTGCACATATTCTCATTTAATGATTTGGGGTGGGATTTAGAAAACGAGTGCATTATGTATACATTGCCCCATTATATGATGCATGATCCTTTTCATTTTACTATTTGTGCTTGGTTGAATATCTGTAGGATCGATAATATTACATGTGGTCTATCCTAGTCCATATTTTCAAAAATACTACCAAGAAAACATGCTAGGAAAATAAAATAACCACATAACACAGACACAAACATGCTTAAGAACGTATAGAACATAACTAGCATTTGCAAAATATGTAAAGGTAACCTCTTGAAGTGTAGGGCCTTTGATGAAGTTAAAACCATCATGAGCTTTGTTCTCGCTCACGAACAAGGCCACTAAAAAAATTTTACTATAAAGGTGTCACAATATACAACTCCCTAGTCTTCTTCCCTATAGTTAAAGAGACTTTTCTTGAGAGAATAGCCTCTTGTGTGGTAATATGCTCTTGAAAATCTATAGTAAAAATCACATAATAAGTGTGTACTATGTGTTGTAGTATTCTCTTGCCAAAACGGAAGAGATCAACTACAAAATTTTTTTTTATGGTAGAAATGGTTTAAGGTCTTGCCTATTTATAGAAGAAGTTTGGCACCCAAACCTTGTAAACTTTCCATGTGGGAAACCTTTTCCTAGTAGTAAATGTTTGCCACATGTCATGGAAGTTACTTGTACAATTTGAATTCTTCTTGTAGTAACTTTCTAGCACGTCTTGAAAGATTGGGCTAAGCCCAACACATAGTCCATAATTCATGTGGAGGCCAAAGCCCAGCAAGAAACCATCCAAGCCTAATTAGGTTATCTTGGACACTAAAGAAAGCCCAAACCCAATTCTAAGCTTTGGCCCAATAAGGCTATTACCATAATACGAAATTTGCTCTTTCTAGATTACTCTCTCAAAGTCATTTCAACTAGAGAAGGGACCAAGAAGACACAATTAACCTTGTCTTCCAAAAATAATAAAAATGTCCTTGCACAATCTAGGCGACATAATAATTATTTTTAACTCCGATCTATTCCACCATAAGATCAAAGTTACACTCCAAGAATAATTGCTATTACCCAAAAGCTTATCACAAAAGAATGTGAGACAAATCTGAAAAGTCCTCCTATGACCTACGTAGATCACCCTCAATGAGGAGACTTGCTCAATATAACCTTATCCTACTAAAGTGTCCAACACTACCATTAGGTTACAGACTCAAATTATGATGTGACTAAATCTAGACTTGGACTTACTGTGCATCCAGCCTCACTGCGTATCCAAATCATTAGTCCAAGTCAAGGGACCTTTATACATATATCAATAAAACATACCAGAGACAATATGTAAGGAACTCATAATGCCATTTAACAAAATGAGTATACATTGTTTAACATCCAAAATGTTATATACAAGTGAACTTTAGGGCATACTAATCCTAACAATCTCCCACTTGCATTATAAAGCACTTCTGCACAACCTAATACCCATAGACTCCAAATGTGTGCTAAACATTTTCTCTAGAAGAGTCTTAGTAAATGGGTCTGCCAGGTTTTCTACTGAAGCTATCTTTTCAATTGCAACATCTCCTATCTCGATAAACTCACGGATCAGATGATATTTTTGTTCAATGTGTTTACCCTTTTTGTGATTCCTGGGCTCCTTACACTATGAAACAGCACCGTTATTGTCGCAATACAACGTTATCCATCTATGAACTGTCGGCACAACTTCTAGTTCTAAAAGGAATTTTCTTAGCCAAACTACCTCTTTCGCAGCCTCAGATGCTGCTACATACTTAACCTCTATGGTAGAGTCAGCAAAACAATTTTGCTTCACACTTCTCCATGAAATAGCTCCTCTTGATAGAGTGAAAACATATCCAGAAGTAGACTTCCTGGAATCTCTGTTGGACTGGAAATTTGAGTCTATATAGGCTAATGGCATTAGAGCATCTACACAGTATTCCAGCATATAATCCTTAGTCCCTTCCAGGAACTTGAATATATGCTTAACTGTGACCCAATGTGCCGATCCAAGGTTTGACTGATATCTACTAACCTTGCCAACAGTAAAGCAGATATCTGGCCTTGTACATAACATGGCATACATGAGGCTTCCAACTGTCGAGGCATAAGGAACTCATTTCACGCTCTCTATCTCCTCAGGTGTTTTAGGACATTGATCTCGATATAGATAAACTCTATGTCTAGAAGGTAATGAGGCCTTTTTAGAGTTTTGCATGTTAAACCTGACCAATATCTTCTCAATAAATAAAGCTTGAGATAGGGCTAGCTGTTTGTTCTTACGATCTCGCATAAGCTTGATGCCTAGAACATAACTAGCTCTTCCTAAATCCTTCATTTGAAATTGAGTAGAAAACCAAACCTTGATGGATGATAACATCCCCACATCATTTCCAATATGTAGGATATCATACACATATAGAACCAAAAAAAGCCATAGCATTTCTGTTACGCCTCTTATTCATGCAAGGTTTATCAATATTTTGATCAAAACCATAAGATTTAATTGCACGATCGAATTTGACTTTCCATGCGCTAGATGCCTGCTTTAAACCATAAATAGACTTTTTTAACCTACAAACCATATGTTCCTGGCCTTTGGCAACATATCTATCTGGTTGTATCATGTAAATGGTCTCGTCAAACTCTCCATTATGAAAAGTTGTCTTGACATCCATTTGCCATATCTCATAGTCATAATCACATGCGATGGAAAGAAGTATCCTAATGAATTTAAGCATGGCTACTGGTGAGAAAGTTTCCTCATACTCGATCCCTTTCACCACTACAAAATTTTTTTGGTTGCTAGAATGGTTTAAGGTCTTGCCTATTTATAGAAAAAAGTTTGGCACCTAAACCTTGTAAACTTTCCTTGTGGGAAAATTTTTCCTAATAGTAAATTTTTGCCACATGTCATGAAAGTTACTTGTACAATTTGAATTCTTCTTGTAGTAATTTTCCAGCACATGTCTTGGAATATTAGGCCAAGCCCGTAATCCAAGCCCAACACATAGTCCATAATCCATGTGGAGGCCCGAGCATGTACTATCACCTCCTTAGCTGCATCTTTTCTTTTAGATCTTTTGTCCTATTGCCAACCATATTTGGTCATGGAATCTCTTGATCTCGAGAGCGACCCTCGAGCCATATGACCCATACACCTATAAAGGTAGTATCACTAAATCTAGATTCGGATGATAAATATGGACAATCCCAAAGGGGGCACATAGATTCCATATTGCATATGCATGTTCCAATTAATTAGAACTTAGCACTCAATGCACAAAGCTATTGATCCTAATAAAGTAAGATCTCACCCATAGTGAATCAAAGTACCAAACTCTAACTTCATTAGTTCATCCACATATGCTCAAGATTAAGAGCAATGATCATTAAGTAACAGTGAGTATCTTGTTTTCTTTCTTTGATAGTATGTCTCTAGAAAACATACTCACAATGGTCCTGTCAAATACGTGACACACGTACTATTGAGACAAATCCGGAAAGTCCTCCAACTACCTAGGTAGATCACCCTCAACGAGGAGACTTGCTCAATATGACCTTATCCTAGTAGAGTGCCCAACACTACCATTAGGTTACAGACTCAATTTATAATGTGACTAAATCTAGACTTGGACCTACTGTGCATCCAGCCTCACTACGCATCCAAGTCATCAGTCCAAGTCAAGGGACCTTTATACATATATCAATAAAACATACCAGAGATAATATGTAAGAAACTGATAATGCCATTTAACAAAATGATTATACATTGTTTAACATCCAAAATGTTATATACAAGTGAACTTTAGGGCATACTAATCCTAATGATATCCAGTAATTTATGCCTCTTAATTGCCTAGATAAGTTATATATGTATAATTGGAGTTTATTTTCTACAGAATGCCTCTAATCCATCTAATATGCATGTCTATGTGTTTATTTATGAATTGTATGAAGTGGGTTTGTTATGTTCATGTGTATGTGAGTATATGTATGCTTTATGGTGAATATAACTCCAATCTTGCTTATATATTGGTACCCACTTGCTTATAATGGTGTAAATCAAACATGGTAATGTTTTGATAGTTAATAGGTCAACATATTCACAACACCTTGGCCTAGAACATGTAGGATTGCACTTATTAGACATCAACCACCAAAACCTTGATTGTATGCTTTAAAAATGTTACCCATAAACGCACAAGTCATGGTAGTGTATCGTGTGCGAGTGCGGGGCCGTGTCCACAGGAAGGCTATCTATGTGTGTGGCTCCAAGTGAAAGTTTGTCCTACGCTAGTCACAAGTGGTCCTACCTACTATTTTTAGGGTTTTTGGATTGATTAGAGCTCTAATTTAATCTTAAACTAAGGAAAAATAACCTTAACTTACAAGAGTGATGGTATAAACAAGCTACGAAACTAAGGATCCATATGGGTTTGGGAAAACTTAGGGGTGATTATTCCTTTGGACTGGATTTGGGTTTCTAACCTTGTTTTGTGGCGATTGATGATTTGTCTACTCTAATGGGGGGCTTAGTTTACTAGACTTATCGCTTCTAACTATCGGTGCAACCCTATCCCTAACAGGGGCCAATTAGAAATATAGGTTTGTCATAGCTAGCTACGGCTTTTGGGTCTAGTTCTAAGTCCCTTGGGTGTTGATTAACGTCCTAATAGAAAGTCTAACGTTTTAGTTATGTTTCACACTAGAGATTAAGTCCCCTAGGTCAAGCAAGTGATTGTGGTGCCTTTTTAGCCATGTTTCATGCTAGAGGTGATTACCTATTATATTAAAGGCACTAAAAGCTCAATGAATCAACACTAATGTAGTTGCAAGTAGGGTTGATGCCATTAGCATTGATTAAGGCTAAGGTGAGGCCACTACTCTTATCATCTAAGCACAAATTGCACATGCAAACTCAAATATATATTTTATCAAACACACGGACATGTTTAATTTCAAGCCATAGAATATATAAGAACAAAGAATGTATAAATAACCATCAATATCTCAAAACAAGTGTTTAGATCCTTAACCTATTATAGAAGTAGCAATCATCCCTAATCTAGAGCTAATCTAACATAGTACAAACAAGAATAAAGAGAAGAATGTAAAGCTCCCTTTTTGTCCTTGCTTTCTCTTTACAAATCTTGCTCTATACCCTCCAAATCCTTGTTTTATCTTCAAATCCAACCTTGTTCGTGGATGGAATTGGTGTGGAATTATATGTGTAATGTAGGTGAATGATGGAATTAAGGTTTGGTGTAATGGGTATGAGAGATAAGGTTCAATCCTCCAAAACGTCAATTCAACAAATCAGCTACCTACACAAACACCTAAGTCCTAAGAAAAAGCACAAAAAGAAAACACAAACACAAGTAAACTAAACTAGCAATATCAAAATAAGCAAAAGGAACACACAATGAAAATAGATATGCACATGATAAGCAAACAAGAAATGTATATACAATACATAACTAATGAAAAATACACAAAAACAAAGAAACCAACTACCTTGCCTCCCCATGAGTGGCACCAAAAACTTGATGTTTTTACACCCACAAATGTACAGGTCGTGTATAGTGAAGCGTGCAAGAATAGGATCTTTTTTCCTCAAGGAGGCCATCTTAGTTTGGTCTCTACTTGCTTGATGCCTAAAACTAGCTACGAGTGTGTATTGAAGTATTTTTGGTGTTTTTGATTGAAGAGGGCTCTAAAATAAAACATAAATCTAAACCTAAGCTAATTGCGGTTCTCTAATTTCAAAACCCTCATAAAACCCTAACTTTTCACATTTCACAAGACACCCTAATTCACAATCTAAACCCCATACCAAGCTAGGATTAAAACATCTAATAAGGATTTGAAGGATTTGTATGAATTTGGAAGCAAGATTTAGGGGAGTTCTTCATGTTCTCTTACTATTTCTTATAAACATGTTGCTAAATTAGGCTAGATCTTTGGGTGTTTGTTGTTGTATTTTGTTGTTGTATATTAGATTAGGGTTATGAATAAAGGATTTGTGCAAATCAATGGCTATTTTTTTTGCAGGGCAAGTAAGAATGATTTCCATTAATTCAAATGTACAAAAGCATTACATATCAAGAAGAACCAAATCTATACAAAAATATTTTCAAGTTTCCATAATCTACCACTTTCAACATTTGCCCTAGTTAAAGGAAACTTTCTATTGAACATAACTTTACATCTTACATAATTATAAATAGTGACAAAAAGACTTTCTTCAGTTAAAACTTTGTTGCTGAAGATTCTTCTATTTCTTTCCAGCGAAATATGATAAATTGCAGCTCCAAGCAAGTGCTTTAAGATAGTTGCCTTCAAGCTCTTTTCAAGGGAGTATTGTGATAAGTAATCAATAATATCATCCCACTTGATGAGGTGCAAGGGGCACTTTATGAGTTGAAACCCATTTCTCCAAATTCTTCTCGTGAAGCTACAAGAAAAAAATAAGTGATCCCTTGTCTCACATGCAAAGTGAGAAAATATGCACATAGAGTTATTTACAATGCCCTATTGGAGCAATTTATATTTGGTGTAGAGCTTGTCTTTAAAAGCCAGCCATGCAAAGAAAGCTTGTCTAGGATTGAAGCCCTTAAACCAAATTAAGTTAAAGCCAGGGAAAGTGTCACCTTTAGCTCGAATATGCTCCCAAGTGTGCTTGTAAGAAAAGGACCCATTATTTGAAAGAGTCCAAATAAAATCATCATGATGTTCATTAATGAGGCCGAAAGGAGAAGGGCTAATTTGCATAAGACTAATTGGCCAATTCCATCCATGATAGGAGTAAATGTCACTAACCAAAGCATTTTGTGAAGGCTAAGAGAAGATATTGCTCCCAAATTGAGAAAGAATACCCGCTGGGTGCTAATTATCATTCCGAAAGGAGGTAGATCTTCCATTTCCTACCAGATGCTTAATATGCTTCCTAGCTTCTTCTCTTACATTTAAGAGACTTTTAAGTACCCAACTAGCATTACTTAGGCAATCCATAGTCCATATAGACCCACATTTGATGTAATTTGAATGAATCCAACAGCTCCAAAGGCTGCCCCTACAAGTAAACATTCTTCAAAACGTTTGAAGGAGGAAAGTAAAATTAATCTCTTCGAGTTTCTGAATGCCAAGACCACCTTCTTTGTGAGGCAAACAAATATCCCTCCATGCTACTTTTGGTCCCACATTTCTCCAAAGGAAGGATTTAAACTTTGATTCAATAGAGGAAGCAATGCTCTTTGGAATATAAACCACACTAGCCCAAAATGCACAAATTTGAAGAAGGGCAGATTTAAGTATATCAATGGCTATTAATACATGCTTCTTTACATTGATTAATGGCATGAATCAATATGTCTATGTGTTGATAATCAAATATGTCTATGTGTTTGTTAAAATGACTAAGTGAAGTTGCATACATTATTTCGTTCTTAAATACTACCGGTGGTGGTGTCACTTTAGCCTTAATCTATGCTAACAGCATGAGTTCTACTTGTAACTATATGTCTTGATTAATATGCTTAATTAATTACGTGAGTGGTAGGAGTATACCTCTAGTCTGAAAAATATTAAAAAAGTATCCACTAGCACTACTTAATGCTCTAGAAGTCTAATCTCTAGTATCAAATAATACTAATAGGTTAGTCTTGAGTAGGACGTGAATCAACACCAATGAGAGCAATCATGCCATAGATATCCCAAACCATTATTAAAGCCTAAGTCTAGCTACCACACAATTGCCCAAGATCCCCTTCTACCTTGTAAAGCTTTATTTCCTTAGCTTGGCACCTATAGTGTTAGGAATAGTGTCCTAGAGCCAGTCATCCATTATATTTCTAGAATTGTTTACATGCGAGTTATCTTAATAATATTTGGCCATTACATCATATCGCACCATCTTCTCTTATTTTGATCATGATGTAGTTCCTTAGAACAACTATTTGGGATCATGTGAATGAGGTTTGGTTCTGATTATTCTTAAAATCTATTCGTAACCAAATGATGGAATTGGTACTAGGACATCAATTTCTTCAAGTAGAGGTTATTGTTTGGCACATGGGTTGGTCATCCTCATGACCAATGGGTGTTAGGATACTAGTATGACACATAGGTAGGGTGTAGAGACACGCTTACTGAACATGACTCGCTTACAAGCATCCTATGGTACTTACCCTACTGTTAAAGGATTTTTTGTGGTGCACGAGGTTGTAGTATTCCCTTCGACCAGAGACTGCCATAAAGGCTTACAAATTACTCCTCGTACTTTGGTGCTAGACTACCCAAATTTGCAATTTGGTAATGAAGGGCGTTGAACTTATTGGTTTTATTTTATTTTGATAATGCCATAATTGTACTTTAAAAATTGCTACCATTATATATCTTGAAGTTGAAGATAGGTAAAGGCCTTTGAGCAAAGGAAATGATGCATGGAGCATGGAGATTATGAAGATTTCTTTATGAAGATTTCTTGAAGAATTAGTTTTTGTTCTTTAGATCTTGTCTAGTTGATCTTAGTACATAAACAACTATCAATGAAGCTCAAGAACTTAGAACATTGCATGCATATATCTTGATCTTTCTTTTAAGCACATGCCTACACTTGCCTTCAAAAGGTTCTTGCAGAAAACTCATACTATAGCATATACTATAACTGCAGCATTTACTGTTATGATGATTTTTATATATGCTTGTCTACATATATATATATATATATATATATACCTTCATGGAACTGCAGTAAAAGTACATATATAGGCTCTATACTTAAGCTATCCTGCTCTATATATGTATCTATAGGTAAACAACTTTCATATACCTATTCCCCATGCAAAATCTATAAAAAATCTTGATTGTGTGCAAGTTTTAGCTTTGTATTTAATGTTTATGCAAGTTGGTTGATATTGCATTTATGAGATAAGATATATGCTATATAATTAGTTCTCTTGAGCTTCAAAATTCTACAAAAAAATGCTTTTACTATTGACTTGATATGTAAAAACTTTTTGGTAAAAAGTTAAAATAGTTTTTTTAGGTTTTTCTGCAACTACCGGCCCACTTAAGCAGTAGACCGATTTTGTCTTCCAACAAAAATAGAGAGCATGAGAGCTCTATCGAAACACTTAAGCGGTCGACCGGTAGAGTGTTCCGGTAAGACCATTTGGCCTCTGGAACTACAAAACACCCAGGGGGTCGACCGGTAGTGTGCTCTGGTAGTCCCTCTGTGTTGTTTTCAAAAATTGACCATTGGGAGACTTGCTTTTTTGACTTATAAATATATCGAATCCCTCCCAACTCAAACATATCTTGTTCAAAAACATCTCACACAGCTCTCTTGCATTTAATTTGTTTCATCTATTGCAATATTGCTTTATTAATTTCAACCTTCATTGATTACATATCATTGGCATTTAAGAACTAGTTTTCTCATGAGCTTCATAAATTGCTTATCTACTTAGAGCAACATAGGAAAGTTTAAATACCTTTGTATTTTTGCTCATAAAGAAGTACATCGTATATCAAACACCTGACTATCATATTGGGAGAGAATTTCTTTACTCTTAGGTAGCATAGGTGTGAGGAACCATTCTCAAGAGTGAACGGTAGAAATCCTTAAGTATAGGGCTATACTTGTAGTCCTTGTGGAGAAGCAAGGGTTGTGATCGTTGTTCTACACTTCTACAACGTACTAAGTAAGAAGCCGATTCGCTAGTAGAGTTTTTGAACCCTAAGGGGACACCTTGGTAGTGGACTAGGCCCTCGGGAGTTCGAACCACTCTAAATCGCTGTATTTGATAGTCTTAACTCTGCTCTCTTTAACTTTGAAGTACTTATCTTGATTGTTGCATACGACTTTGGTTGATATTATTGTTAAGATTTTTAATTTGTTAATTGTGCTAATAATCCAATTCACTCCCCTCTTGGATTCATTTTTTGGGCAACACGTGGCATTAGAGCCGAGGCCTCTACACATTATTTGCATTATTGTTTGATTTGACTTAACCGTCTAGAGCTAAAGATCATGGCACATAGAATTCAGGAAGGGCTCTCCACCGCTAGGGTTCCATACTTTGATTATACAAATTATGCATTTTGGAAAGTTAGAATGAGAATATTTTTGCAAGCCAATGATTATGTTGCATGGTAAACCATAGTAAATGGACCTAGTATTCTGTCTAACAAGGTCAACGGTATAAAAGTTCCTAAACCAGAAGAAGAATGGGATAAAGATGATATAAAACTTGTTGAAGCAAATGCTAATGCCATTCACTATCTTTACCTTATGTTAGATCCTTCCAAGTTCAACATAATTATAGGGTGCACCACAGCAAAGGAAATATGGGATCAATTAGAGGTCACTCATGAGGGCACAAATCAAGTTAAAGAGACTAGGATTAGCATTCTTGAACATAAATATGAAATGTTCTCTGTGCTTTCTGATGAAAATATTGAACAAATGTTTTCAAAGTTTATTGAAATTGTTAACTCTCTAAAGTCTCTTGGCAAGAATTATGAAAATGCCGAACTCGTAAGGAAGCTCTTGAGAAGCTTATCAATGGCTTGGCTACCAAAGACAACAACCATCAAGGAGTCTGAAGATCTCAACACTTTACAATTGAGTGAACTTGTCGGATCACTCATAACGCATGAATTGGAGCTCAAGAAGCTAGAAAGGCAACCTAAGGTCAACAAAAACATTGTTCTCAAGGCCACACCACAAGAAGAGTCAACATGTGAAAGTGAGAGTGAAGATGATGATGAAATGGCTATTCTCAAAATTCAAGAGATTCATGGGAAGCAAAAGTTCAATCCAAAGAAGGGACAAAGGAGAGAGGTAAGTAAAGGTGAGACTAGTAAAAAATTCATTTGTTTTAAGTTTAAGAAACCTAGGCATGTCAAAGCTAAGTACCCACTTAGAAAAAAGGATGAAAATAAATTCAAAAAGAAAGCATTGAAGGCTACTTGGAGTGACTCAGTCAAATGGTGAAAAAGAAGACTCAGTTGTAGAAGAGGTAGCCAACCTATGTGTCATGGCAAAAGACGAAGATGAGGTAAATCCAAACTATGCGTCTTTTGATGAAAATAGCACTTATCACAAACTAGAAGAAATGTACAACGAAATGCTTACAAAATTCAAAAAGGTAGTTAACAAAAATAAGGAGCTCAAGAAAAATGTTATATATCTTGAAAATAAATTGCATGATGCCTGCATTAAAAATGAGGACTTGAAAAAGAATTTGGAAAAGAGAAAAACCAACATTGATTTATAAAAGGAAAATGAGGACTTGAAAGCAAAAGTCAATGATTTGGAAAATGTGGTTTCAAAATTTACAAATGGAACCAAAAACTTAGAGGCCTTCCTTGGACAACAATGATGTGTTTTTGATAAAGCTGGAATTGGATTTGATTCTTATTCAAAACAAAAATCCTACATAAAGTTTTTTGAAAATACACCAAGTTCTTCCAAGGCTTTTTCTTCAAAAAACACAAAAAGTCTAAAAAGAGAAATGATCATTACAAAAGACATTTTATTAAAGCATCTTCATCAAGTGCTCTTAAAGTTGCATGCAACTATTGTTGTAAAAATGGACATGCTTCACATAAATGCTTCATAAGAAAATATGGTGAGAAAAGGTATAATTTGAAGTGGGTTCCTAAGGGAACTAAAACTAATATTCAAGGACCCGACAAGCCTTGGGTACCAAGTCATGCTTGATTCGAATTTTGTAGGTTTGCCTTGCATCTTCCGAGGTTAGTGGAAAATGGTTCCTGGATAGCAAATGCTCAAGGCACATGACGGGTGACAAATCAAAGTTTATATCACTCAAGGAAAAGAACGATGGATTTGTCACATTCGGTGATAACTCTAAAGGAAGAATCATCGGAATTGGAGATGTTGGTAACAAATCTATATTGTGTATTGAAAATGTCTTACTCGTACATGGCTTAAAACACAACTTGCTTAGTATCAGTCAACTATGTGATAAAGGTTTATTTGTTAACTTTAAAGTTTCTTCATGTGAGATAGTTGATAAATGTGGCAATGTCATATTTGTTGGCATGAGGCATGGTAATGTGTACACTTTTGACTTTGATGACTTACATGACCAAGATGTAAAATGCTAAAGTGCTATGAATGAAAGTACATGGATTTGGCATAGAAGACTAGGACATGCTAATGTGGACTCCATAAATAAACATGCTAATCTTGATCTTGTTAGAGGATTGCCTGAAGTCAAATATGTTGTAACAATGTGTGTCGTGCATGTAAACTTGGCAAACAAACTTGAGAATCTTTCAAAAGCAAGAATATGATTTCTACGTCAAGACCTTTAGAACTTTTACATATGGATTTATTTGCACCTAATAGGGTTGCTAGTTTGGGTGGAAAATTGTATGCTTATGTGATTGTTGATGATTTCTCTATATTTACTTGGGTAATTTTCTAGCTCACAAAAATGACACCCCAAATGAGTTTATGAAATTTTGTAAACGTGTTCAAAATGAAAAAGGATATTTGATTTCCACCATAAGAAGTGATAGAGGTACCAAGTTTACAAACCTTACTATGAAATCCTTTTGTGAAGAAAATGGTATCTCTCATACTTTTTCAGCACCAAGAACACCACAACAAAATGGTGTCGTTGAAAGAAAAAATCATTCCTTACAAGAAATGGCAAGAACTATGCTTTGTGAAAATAATTTACCAAGCTACTTTTGGGCTGAGGCCATAAGCACCGCATGTTATGTGATTAATCGTAGCATTATTCAAAAGGATCTTGACAAAACTCCATATGAACTTTGGAAAGGAAGAAAACCAAACATCTCATATTTCAAAACTTTTGGTTGTGCATGCTTTATCTTAAATGAAAAAGACAATCTTGGCAAATTAGATGCAAAATCCGATGATAGCATATTTCTTGGATATTCTTCATCTAGTAAAGCATATAGGGTGTACAATAAAAGAACCAAGGTTGTTGAAGAAATTATAAATGTGAAATTTGATGAAGGAATTTTTTATTCAAAATATGATGATGTTGATGTGGTTGCCATTCAAAAGAATATAAGTAATCTTGATCTAGACAAAGGAAATGAACCTAATGATGCATGTCATGAGGATAAACAAGATGAGCATGTAGATGAACAATGTGATGATCAAAATGTGGTACATGATACGCATGATATCTTGCCAAAAACCTATAAATTTGTTGGTTATCACCCCTCTTCCCAAATTATTGGTGAATCTTCCAAAGGTGTTGAAACTAGATCCTCCTTAAGAAATGTATGTAATCATCTTGCTTTCTTGTCTCAAATTGAACCTAAAAGTATACATGATGCCTTACTTGATGATAGTTGGATAAATGCCATGCAAGAAGAACTCAATCAAATTCGAAGTAGACAATATATGGAAACTTGTTGAAAGGCCTAGAAATCAGCCTATAATTGGAACTAAATGGGTCTTTAGAAACAAGTTAGAGGAATTGGGCATAGTAACTAGAAACAAGGCTAGATTAGTTGCACAATGTTATAAACAAGAAGAAGGTATTGATTATGATGAAACCTTTGCTCCTATTGCTAGACTTGAATCAATTAGAAAGTTACTTGCTTTTGCATGCTTTATGAACTTCAAATTGTATCAAATGGACATGAAAAGTGCCTTCTTAAATGGCTATATTGATGAAGAAGTATAAGTGGCTCAACCTCCGGGATTTAAGGATCCTATTCATCCCAACCATATTTTTAAGCTTGAAAAAGCATTGTATGGACTCAAGCAAGCACCTAGAGCATCATATGAGAGATTAAGTCGATTCTTGGTTGAAAAAGGTCTGACAAGAGGTAAACTTGATTCAGCGTTATTTGCAAAGAATGATGGTAAAGATATACTTATTGTGCAAATATATGTTGATGATATCATTTTTGGTGCCACTAATTAATCTCTTTGTGAGAATTTTTCTAAGTGTATGCACAGTGAATTTGAAATGAGCATGATGGGAGAACTTACATTCTTTCTTGGTCTTCAAATGAAAGAAACTAAAGAAGGAATTTTCATCAACCAAGCTAAGTACACAAAAGAACTATTCAAAAAGTTTGGATTTGATGGAGCAAAAGAGATTGAAAATCCAATGACCACCTCTACCAAGCTTGATAAAGATGAAAACGGTAAGTCGGAGGACGAAAAGAGGTATAGAGGTATGATCGGAAACCTACTTTACTTAACCGCCTCTAGACCCGATATTATGTTTGCTGTATGCTTGTGTGCTCGTTTTCAATCTTGTCCTAAAAAGTCTCATTTATTTCTGTTAAAAATATTTTTAGATATCTTGAAGGAACATAAGAACTAAGGCTTTGATATCCTAAGGGAACAAATTTTGAACTATCAGGTTACTCTGATCCTGACTTTGCTAGTTGTAAAATTGATAGGAAAAACACTAGTGGAACATGTCATTTTCTTGGTAATTGCTTAGTTTCATGGTCAAGTAGAAAGCAGAATAGCATAGCACTTTCAACAGTTGAAGCAGAATATATTGCAGTAGAAAATTGTGCTGCACAAGTTCTTTGGATGAAACAAACTTTGCTTGACATTTGTACTATATTTTAGCATGTTCCAATTATGTGTGACAACATAAGTGCAATTAATCTCATTAAAAATCTAATTCAACACTCTAAGACCAAGCACATAGAAATAAGGCATCATTTCATTCGTGATCATATGCAAAAAGGTGATGTTTTACTTAATGATTCTCTGCATCAATTAGCTAATATTTTTACCAAACCACTGCATGAAAATGAATTTTTACACATTAGAAGGGAGTTGGGAATGACACAATTTTGAAAGACTCTTATTCCTTGCAAAACTACCAGTATTGAAACACTTACCCCTGTACCGGTACACCGGCTAAGTCCACCAGTAGTGTGTTTTAGCTTCTGTTTCTACCGAAACACTTGGTCCCAGTATCGGTCAACCGGTAGTCATGATTCTGTGCAATATATGAAAGGCTCAACCGGTTGTAACTTATTATAACTCTTCCTATTTCAAAACTCTTCATCTTTTCTCATTCTTTTCTTTCTAAAACACTCTCTAAAACTCTTTTTCTCTTAAATCTCTCCCTCAAATCTATGACCCACTTCAACTCTTCTTGACCCTAAACATCAAACCCTAGTTTTCACTCTCTATTTCTCTTTCCTCTCCTTCTTCCAAAATCTACCTTCTCTCATGGCAAATATAAGGAGTAAAGGAAAGGCTCATGCTTCCAGTTCCAAGAGCAAGAATGTAGCAAGTTCTTCAAGGGGTTCAAGAGGTCCAAGAAGACAACCTTCACCTGAGCCGAATCCATCCTCACCAATTGTAAATCAGGATTATTCCATTAAGAATATATAGCCAGGTAAATGCCTTATCCGAAATGAACTTCAAAACTTGAACATGATTGAGTTTTGTGCTGCAAATGGTTGAATGAATTTCATGACTACTCAAGAGCCAATTTATCCTTAACTTATTCGTGAATTCTATGAAAGGCTAAATTGGAATAATCTCTATGGTAGAGTTTGGTCAGTTATTAGAGGAATTGATATTGAGATTACTGAAGAAGACCTTAGGACCATCTTTAATATTCCCTTGCATGATCATTAGTATCTTATATTTGCGTTTAGAAATTTTCCCCAATTCCCTGACAATATTCATGAAAGGGACATTTATAGGTTTGTGTTAGAACAAGTACCTCAGTATGCTGAGTTTCCTCTCCTAAATGATGTACGTCCAACTTACAAAGCGCTTATCAGAATGTTCAAACATAATGTAGTGCCTAAAGATACTCATGACGAGGAAATTTACAAAGCTAAGGCATATTGTTTATACTTGCTTTACCATGGGTATCGAGTTAATCTCCCAAAGACCATTCCTGCATATATGAAGAATGTGGTACTTAGGAACACCGCACTTGATTATGGATTGGCTTTAACTAGGATTTTTAGAGCTAAAGGTCTTGTACTTGAGGGAATTCCAAAAACCTCCTTTAATCACATGTGGAACTTGGATCTTCAATGCCTTAAGAGGATGGAACTATTCTATTGGAGAGGTAGATGGATGCATTTGCTTGAATTTAGAGCTTTGCCTCAAAATACAAGGAACCTTATCTTGCAAAGGATTGTTAATAAGACAACTTTTGATTTTCCACATGAGGATAAAGAAGGACAAGAACTTGATCTTGGAGGCAGTGATGATGATAATGATAATGAAGACATGGAGGATCTGGAAGGAGAAGAAAAAGAGGAAGTAGAAGAAGATGAGAAGGCTCAGGAAGAATATAATGAAGAACAAAGGCAATACCACGAGCTTCGATCAAAGAATGTTGGTAATAGGATGATGCAAAGACTTTTTGACAAGGTGGACTCCATAGGAGAAAAGGTCGATGCATTGGCTACTACAGTGGGAATTAGCATGGTACTCTCGATAGCCTTGCAATGATTATCGAGGGTCAAAGTCAAATAATGGCTTGTTTGGCTGGAGATGTGAGGATGATGAAGTTGCAAATGGGACTTCCCGATGACGATGATGCCGGTCTTAATCATTAGCCTCTCCCTCCTTCCCTTATTTTCCAAAAATCCCACTCCTTTAGAATTTTTCTTTAAACATTTTCATGACAGTTTCATATCTTTTCACTTTTTTTTTTATGGATTATCATTTTTCCTTTCTTTGCATGATGGTAATTACCCTCTATTTGTTGCTTGTTTTATTTGCTCTATAATTGCTTAGGATTTCTCTGCTTGCATGCTTGTGTGAGAGCCAAGTGATGATATTTCCTAGTGTTGATGGCTCATTGTTTTCCTACTCCTTCTCTACCTCTCTTTTGATGATGTCAAAAGGGGAGAAGGTAGTGGTAGCTATTTAGCAATTGGTTATTGCTTCATTTTTGGCTTTACTCTCATATTGCTTGGATTTGCTTATGCCTTGATTGGCTATTGCTTATTGCTTCATTTTTGGCTTTGCTCTTATGTTACTTGGATTTGCTTATGCCTTGATTAAGGGGGAGCTTAAGAGGGAGCCCTCTAAGTCGACAATTTCGTCATCATCAAAAAGGGGGAGAATGTTGAACTTATTGGTTTTATTTTATTTTGATGATGCCATAATTGCACTTTGAAAATTGCTACCAATAAATATCTTGAAGTTTAAGCTAGGTAAAGGACTTTGAGCAAAAGAAATGGTGCGTGGAGCATGGAGATTATGAAGATTTCTTGAAGAATTAGTTTTTGTTCTTTAGATCCTGTCTAGTTGATCTTAGTACATAAGCAATTATCTATGAAGCTCGAGAACTTAGAACGTTGCATGCATATATCTTGATCTTTCTTTTAAGCACCTTGCCTACACTTGCCTTCAAAAGGTTCCTATAGAAAACTCATACTATAGCATATACTATAACTATAGCATTTACTGTTGTGATGATTTTTATGTATGCTTGTCTATATATATATATATATACCTACATGGAACTGCAGCAAAAGTGCATATATGGGCTCTATACTTAAGCTATCCTACTCAATATATGTATCTATAGGTAAACAACTTACATATACCTATTCCCTATGCAAAATCTGTAAAAAATCTTGATTGTGTGCAAGTTTTAGCTTTGCATTTAATGTTTATGCAAGTTGGTCGATATTGCATTTATGAGATAAGATATATGCTATATAAGTAGTTGTCTTGAGCTTCAAAATTCTGCAGAAAAACGCTTTAACTGTTGACTTGATATGTAACAACTTTTTCGTAAAAAGTTAAAATAGCTTTTTCAACTTTTTCTACAACTACCAGCCCACTTAGGCGGTCGACCGATAGTGTCTTCCTGAAAAAACAGAGAGCATGAGGGCTTTACCTGAATACTCAGGCGGTCGACTGGTAGAGTGTTCCGGTAAGGCCATTTGGCCTTTGGAACTACCGGAACACCCAAGGGGTCGACCGGTAGTGTGCTCTGGTAGTCTCTCTGTGCTGTTTTCAAAAATTGACAGTTGGGAGACTTGGTTTTTTGACTTATAAATATATCCCATCCCTCCCAACTCAAACATAACTTGTTCAAAAACATCTCACACAGCTCTTTTGCATTTAATTTACTTCATCTATTGCAATCTTGCTCTATTAATTACAACTTCCATTGATTGCATATCATTGGCATTTAAGAACAAGTTTTCTCTTGAGCTTCATAAATTGCCTATCTACTTAGAGCAACATAGGAAGGTTTAAATACCTTTGTATTTTTGCTCATAAAGAAGTACATCGTATATCAAACAATTTACTGTCATATTGGGAGAGAATTTCTTTACTCTTGGGTAGCATAGGTGGGAGGAACCATTCTCAAGAGTGAAGGGTTGAAATCCTCAAGTATAGGGTTATACTTGTGGTCCTTCTGGAGAAGCAAAGGTTGTGATCATTGTTCTATGCTTCTACAACATACTAAGCAAGAAGCCGATTCGCTAGTGGAGTTTCCGAAGCCCTAAGGGGAGCCCTTAGGTAATGGACTAGGCCCTCGGGAGTTCAAACTACTCTAAATCGCTGTGTTTGATATTCTTGACTCTACTCTCTTTAACTTTCAAGTACATATCTTGATTGTTCCATGCGATTTTGGTTGAGATTATTGTTAAGATTTTTTATTTGTTAATTTGGCTAATAATCCAATTCACCCCCCTCTTGGATTCATTTTCTGGGCAACAAAGGGTTAGGTGTTGTGAAGCCAATGTTCAGGACAAAATGGGATTGACCCACTCCGGGTATTAGGAGAATGATGTTCCACCTAGTCTTAACTCTTAGGTCTTTGGCCAAAGCTTTCTACGTGATGTGTCAGCGAGACGTGCCCTGATGAGTCATGACAAGATTAGGACTTAATATGGAATAACTAATTAGGAGTTTGACAGTTGACTAGGCTCCTAGAGTTGTTTGGGAATATCGAGGGTCATAGAGGATCTGTAATAGTGCCCAGGTTCATTGATAATTGCCTTGCAATCTTTTAGCTTATCCGGACATCAGGAATCGTTACTAGACGGTATCTCCGATTAGTACAAAGATTGTCCTTGTATTACCAGTTTAAGTTTGAACCTACGGAGTCATGCAAAAGGTCAAGAATTTTATTAATGGATTGATCTATAATATTTATTTGAGAATTAAAGAGTCACACAAAAGGTCAAGAATTTTATTAATGGATTGATCTATAATATTTATTTGAGAATTAAACATTTCATTATTTAATTGTGAATTAAATAAAAGGAATTAATAATTTATTATGTTTGAATATTTAATTAAGAATTAAATATTTAATATTAATTATTAAAAGGTACAGATTTAATTTCATCTATTTTCTGCTAGCACATAAAATGTGGCATGAATTAAATCCTAGAATAAACGGATTAAGAATTAAATAAAGATTTAATTCTTAATTGGGTTTAAAAGGTTTGGGCCCAATTGGGTTGGAGGAAATGAGCTTGGGACTTGTGAAGGCCCAACTCCTTTTGTTCTATAAAAGGAGATGTATTGTATTCATTAGGGTTATCAGTTTTCTATAGAGAAAAAATTATTCCCTTACCCTTAAAAACCCTAGCCTCTATCAATATATCTTGACTGTGTATGAAGAGGAGGAAGATCAAGCTTCCGCATGGCTATCCATCAAAAACATTCGTCATTACTTCAAGTATTTCTCGTGCTCTTTTGAAAAAATTTTAATTTTCAAGAGCCTAATCCTGAAAGAATTCTATAGAAAAGTTTCGCATAATTCCTTCAATTGGTATCAGAACCAAGGCTCTTTTGCATTTATTTAATTTTGTCGTAGATATAGTGTATCGATGTGTATGTATAGATGATATGTACATATTAATTATTTGTTCCTTTCTGTTTTTTAATTATGAATTAAATTCCAGAATAAATAAATAAATAAAGACACTTAATTCACTCAAAATTTGTCTAGCATGGAACATGTAATTGGATTACATCTAATGTGCCCCAATAAATGAATTAAATTGCCCGAGCACTTGTTTTGAGACTTTGTCTATTTTCTGAACCTTTACATGACTATCATCTTTTGTCCTTATAGCATTTAATATGTTTTTAAATATATTTATGAAATCTTTTATTTAAAAAAAATAAAATATTAAAATAAAAGGAATGTTTTTTATGGAGGCAGAAGGTCATCTCCTCCAATCACGTGCCACCTTGAAATCCCAGTCCTAATTTTTTTTTCCTTTTGTTGTTGCACTTCGAACTGGTATATCGATGTACATGGCTGAAATTGGTTCTACCATGAAACTCATGAATGTCATGATTTCCAAATATAATAATAAAAAAATGGCTTAGGTGTTTATGGACATTAAATGTAGTTGCTACAATGAAAAATGTTTTGATTGTTCGTGACACCCACGTAGTTCAATTTCTTTTGATGGTTGTTTAAGGAGTTGCTTGAAATATGTGATGGTCTGAGTAATGGCAACGCTAGGGTTCATGAGGTAGAAGATGATGCTTTTAACTTAAAATAAAATTAATTAAAAAAAAACACATTATGTAGCTAGAAGGTTTTGAACGTAGATCTATTACCGGGCTCTGCTTGCTCTTACCAATCCAACTACTAATAAGCCCTAGTCCTTGAATGTGTTTTTTTTAACTTGACTACTGTCACGTGCTCCTTAATTAAAAAAAAAAAAAAACTTGTGCATTTTTGTTGCTATTGAGTTTCGAACCTATGTGTGTAACACGAATTTTGCTCGCTCTTAGTACTCCAGCTACTGGTAAGCCCTAGTTGAGAATGTGTTTTGTTTTCTATTCGATGTTCTTTGTTAGGCATTAAATAAAAAGAAAAGAGTCTTTTAAAGTGTTGCCACCAAGTTTCAAACTTGAGACATTCCAATTGCTATGTCACCCTATAAATTATCTCTACTATCAAAATTATTGTGTCTAAGGGTTTATTCTCTAATATAAATACTACAGCTGATGTGATAAATAATGATGTTTAATTTAATTAATGTAAATGTTAATTAAATTATATATTTTAAATAGTTTATTAAATGCCTACAAATGATTTTATTTGATAAAATTGATTTGTCCTTTTCAATAAATATTTGATATTTATTTTAAAATCCATTATTTGTCAAAAATATGTTTCTGACACCCAATTAATTTTTTTAAATTGTTTTTAATTAATTTGGTTGGCCCAAAAATTTTAAAAATTTTATTTTTGACCTTTATTGTCTCAAAAATTAGTTTATTTATATTGGGCAAATTTTTAATTAGTCAAAATTTAGATTTTGACTCAAAATAATTTAAAAAGGAGTTTTAATTATTTGGAAAGGTCAATTTAATTTGATTAAATTGATCTAATTATTGAGCGATAAAATCATGAAAATGTTTATGCTTTTTATTTTGATGTATGACATATTATGACGTGGTTATGGGCTTGCAGATCATGTTTATTATTGCATTCTATTTATTAATTATTGTAATTAATTTATGGATTTTTGAATTGGGCCTACAAGCCCAACCTTCTCTTAAATCTGGTTGTAAAATCCCTCTCCCAAGTGATGTATCCCCTCCTTTGGAAGGAGTCCTTCTTAATATGATATAATTAGTGGTATTTAGCATGATTGAGACGAGGAACTGAAGACTAAGAAGCTAAAGGCTTAGGCCTGTCTAGGTTTCCCAAAATTAAAATGTAATAATTTAGTTTTGCATGATAGAGTGGCCCATGATGGCTCTAATGGGTCATACTAGGAAAGCCCATAACCACCTACATGTGCTTATATATGTTGATATATATGTTGTTTTGTATGCCAATCGATTACTCAACTAGATGATTAAAGGTTTCGCTATTAAACAAGCACGCTTTTTTAATCAAATAAATTCCTAAAAATATTAGATCCTTAAAGTAACTTGAACATAAGGATGTCCAAATCATTACCTCCCATTAAAGTAAATGATAATGGGCCCAATACTTTAATAAACATTAGAGGCCCATAAGCCTGGCTTTTATTGGAATATTGGGATTATTATTAACTAAATGAAACCCTTGGAATCCCTTCGAACTAATGAGAAGGTGGGCCGACCTTAGTCGGGCCTACTCATTGGGGTCAGAGGAAAACCTTGAGAGTTCATGTTAATGGTTTGACCAAACCGAGCTTTTCAGTGGAAGACCTTAGTCCTTCTAAAGTGATGTTTGGGGCAGAACAAAATACTGTGAGTTGCTTGGGGAAGTAATTGGTTATGAACCTACCAAACGGTGTCCATAGGTGGGCTGACCTCAGTCGGGCTTATGTACATTATTTTTTATCTCAGTACCCACTAAAGGGGTTTATTTTCAGAAATCTCTTTGGGCTGTACGTAGGGGCTAACAATCTGAACAAAATAGTGGGAGGATCCATTAGATATTGTCCCATATCTTTTGGAAAATTAATAACTTGTATATACAGTAGATTCTTTATTCTTTTTATGTCAATTGTTTATAGATTTAATGGCTAACATGTTGTCTTTTAGATCGCTATTGGATAGTGAGAAGCTTACTGGGCCCAACTTCGACAGTTGGTATTGAAGGTTGCGCATTGTGTATGAACATGAACCAATCCTGTATGTTCTTACCAATCTAGCTCCTGCAGAGCCTGCAGCTAATGCACCTACAGCAAATCATCGACGCTATCAAAAATGGCTTGATGATAGAGTCATTCACTGCATTATAAGGGCTGCGATGAACGATGAGTTTTGTCACGAGTTTGAGGATTCACAACCTTAAGGCTATTATTCAAGCGTTGAATGAGTCGTTTGGCACATCGAATGATGCTGAAAGACATAGAACCTCATGTGCTATTTTTAATGCCTAGATGAAGAAAGACACATCAGTTACTGATCATGTATTGTACATGATAGAAAACATCGAGAAGCTGGTTGAGCTAGTCTTTCAACTTTAGTGACAACTTGGCAAGGATGCCATTCTTAATTCGTTGCCTCCATCTTTTCTCCCATTCTTGAATCAGTTCAAGATGAACAAGCCTGTAGTTAACTACCACGGGCTACTAGGACTATTACAAAACCTTTGAGAAAGATAACCAGCTCCTAAGAAAGCCTGATGATGCTGTGGGAGTGCTTCATCCTTAAAACGCAAAGGTTTTAAGAAAGGCAAAAAGAAAAACAATAATGCATCCCAAGCCTGCTATGGGACTAAGAAGCCTACATAGTAGCAAAACCAAGCTCGCAAGCAAAAAGTTGAGAAGAGCCAAGCAAAATGTTTCTTCTACAAGTAGCTTGGACACTGGAAGAGGAATTGTCCTCAGTATCTGGCGTCCTTAGATCCAAATAGGCCTATAAGAAAGTAATAGGTTGCTCAGCAGGGTGTGTATATGATTACTCCTTGCAACTTTAGTGTCATAGACTTTACCACCTAAGTATTAGATACAGGCAGTCCTTATCATATTTGCAATTCGTTGTAGGGGCTGCAAGTCAATAGAAAGTTCAAAGATGGAGAGTGATACTTGAGCGTTGGCAATGGGAATCCGGTTCCAGTACTAGTGTTAGAGTGTTTGTCTCTAGCTATCAATTCTATGAACTTAAGTCTTTCTGATTTTTTCTTTTGTCTGGATTTTGTTTTGAACATTATTTCAATTGGGCTTTTTGCCCAAGATGGATATTCCTTTAGAATTTCCAATAATAGTATTGACATTATTTGAATAATGTTTGTGTTTTTAACGGACGATTGGAACATGGGATTTATATTTTGACATAGCCTGTGCACATTTTGCATGTTGGCAATAAACATCCCAAAATAGGAACTACTTCATATATATATATATATATATATATATATATATATATATCTTTGGCACTATAGACTTGGTCATATTAATAAGGATAGGATTAACTTTCTTGACATTGGTGATCTTAAATCACTACTGACTTGTGAGTCTTATCTACTTGGAAAAATGGTCAATTCCCCTTTTATTGGAAAAGGTGATCAAGCTACAGAACTCTTGGGCATTATACACACAGATGGCTATGGGACCATGAGCACAAGTGCTAGAGGTGGGTATTCTTACTTCATTACGTTCATTGATGACCTATCTAGGTATAGGTATGTCTATTTGATGAGACATAAATCAGAGTCTTTTGAAATGTTCAGGAGATACAGGAGTGAGGTAGAAAAATAAACTAGAAAGAGTATTAAGATGCTACGATCTGATCGTGGAGGAGAATATCTTTCTAATGAGTTTTTTAGTTACCTAAAAAAGAATGGGATTCTCTCACAAGGGACTTTTCTAGGCACACCACAACATAATGGTGTATCTAAAAGGAGAAATCAAGCACTATTGGATATGGTTCGATCCATGATGGGACGTGCAGATATACCCATATCATTTTGGGGATATGCTCTTGAGCTAGCTGTATATGTGCTGAATAAAGTACCTAGCAAGTCAGTAGAAGAGAAACCATATGAGATATGGCATGGTCGTAGACCAATACTCTCTTACCTAAAGGTTTGGGGGTGTTTGGCAAACGTTAAAAATCTTTAGACTGACAAGCTAAATCTAAAATCTGACAAATGTAGATTTGCAGGATACCCTAGAGAGTCTAAGGGATACTACTTCTATCATGTTAAAGAACAAAATGTGTTTGTTGCTACTAGAGCAATCTTTCTAGAGAAAGAGTTTCTCAAACAAGAGAGAATTACCTGTACTATTGAGCTTGGTGAAGTTCAAACACCTTTAGTTGAACATACACGACAGGATAAGGTTAAGGGACCAAATCCTGAAGCTACTATAGAGGCATCACTTAGGAGATCTAGTAGAGTACCCCATCAACCAACTATGTATGGATTCCTGGTTTGAGACGATGATCCCATCTAACTAGATGAGAATGATAAAGATTTGATCGCCTATACGGATTTCATGTAAAGGTACGAATCTGAAGAATGGCCTAAGGCCATGGAATCTGAAATAGAATCCACGAAAGTCAATAATGTGTGGACATTAGTTGATCCACTTAAAAGGGTTAAACCCACTCGGTGTAAATGGGTTTTCAAATGAAAGTGATGAGCAGATAGGAAAGTGGAGATCTACAAAGCCTGTTTGGTTGTTAAGGGATATCGACAACGTCATGGTATTGACTCTGACAAAAATTTTTCCCCTGTAGCGATGCTGAAGTCAGTTCGCATCATGCTTTCTATAGTTGTGCACTTAGACTATGAGATTTGGCAAATGGATGTCAAAATAGCTTTCCTTAATGGTGAGCTAGAAGAGGAAGTGTACATGACACAACTTGAAGGGTTCACATCTACAAATGAGTCTAAGGTGTGTAAGCTTCAGAAGTCCATTTATGTTCTCAAGCAAGCCTCTCGGAGTTGGAGCATACATTTGGACAAAGTTGTCAAAACGTATGGTTTCGTTTAGAATGAAAAAAAGCCTTGCATTTATAAATGGGCTAACGAACATGTGGTCACATTCTTAGTATGATATGTGGATGAAATTCTCCTTATAGGAAATGATACTTCTGCATTGCAGAATATGAAGTTATGGCTTTCATCCCAGTTCTCCATGAAGGATCTAGGAGAGGCTTCCTATATTCTCAGGATCAAGATCAATAAAGATTGATCTAAGAGGTTGTTAGGATTGTCCCAATCCACATACATAAGCACCGTGCTAAAAAGATTCAACATGGAAAATTCCAAGAAGGGCTATCTTCTAATAGGCCATGGAATTTCTCTCTCTAAGAAGGATTGTCCCTCAACTTTTTAGGAGAGAGAGTGTATGAGTAGAGTCCCTTATGCTTCAGTAATAGGATCTATCATGTAAGCTATGACATGTGACGTGTTGGTTCGTGTGTGATTTTGCATGGTATTTCTATATCTATTTGAGGTGTTTTATGCTCTACAAAGTGTCTTAGTATAGCATTTATATCATACTTGAGCATATTAAGCTTTAGGGGTCTATAGTTGAGCTTAAAGCATAAATGCTACACTAAAGTGCAGTAATTTTGTGTTTTAGATGAGTTTGAGGAATGTCTTGAGCTAAAAAAAGATGGAGATGGCTTGGGCAAGAATTGAAGAAGATTTTAAGGATGAAAAGTGGAAGAAAAGCAAGATTGGAGGCTTTTGGACAAAGACCAAAGCAATCGGAACCGAAACGGAGGTAAAATAAAGCCAAAAGAGAGCAGGCATTACCGGAGCACTGGCTTCAAAGTACCGATGCACTGACTTAGTATTCTGCCAAAAATAGAAAGCAAGCTTCTACTACCAGAATAGAGTCCCCTTGGTACCGGTGCTCCGGTTAAGTGTTCCGGTAGTCACAGAGATTGGCTATATAAGCTCGCTTTTGGCCATTTTATAAAAGAAAAAGTTATATTCTTTCACACCCATCTCCCAAAACCCTAATCCTCTCATCTCCCACCTCTCACACACTCTTCCACACACAAAAACACTTTGGAATCAAGCATTTAAGATGATCAAACATAAGGATTTGGGCATAGCTCATGGATTGTGAAGCATGGATTTGGATAGAAGGGTATCTCTCTTTTGTCCCAAATCTAAATATGTATGATTAGAACTACGTAGCGTGATTTACTCTTGTATTATGTATGATTACTAATTTTTACTAAATGGGAACTTGATGGATTTATACATATATGCTTTGTGCTTAGGGTTTCAAAGGGCATTTTACATACATGTCTATGTGTTTGTTGAAATGCCTCAGTGATGTAGAATATGTATATTGAAGTCTATTTTGCTATTAACCATTTCTAAATCATTATGCTAGCATGTCTATGTGTTTGTGTGGTGATTGCATGAAGTGGGGATGCTTATATACATGTCTCTGTGTGTGTTTACATATCAAATAGCATAAATAGCTTCTATTGCATTCATGCCGGGTGCCATTGCTTATATTGATGTAATCTAAGCATGTCTATGTGTTTAGTAGTAGAATATTCTGGAGTATTCTCAAATACCATTCCCTAGATGTGTTTGCTTTGCACTTTAATGTCAATTTTTGCTATTGTGATGCGATCAATAGTGCATAACTAGAAACTAGCCTAGGTTGAGTCTCCTTTGGCTTTAAATCCAGTCGATAGGAGTCTGGATAGGTTTAATTGACCTTAGTTCACTTAGGAAGGTTAGTTAGTCCACCCTAACACCCTAGGTTCATAAAGACCACGTGTAACTCTAAGTAAGGCGAAGCTTAGGGACAGACTCGCACCGAGTCCTAGGGTCAGATTGGGGAACTAATTAGAGGAGTATGTGCTAGGGTTAGATCGATCTACACTCACTTAGAACCATATTGGCTAGCCCTAATTCCTAAGTTATAAAGAACACACCGTACTACTAGGCATCCCCACCTAGGGACGGACCCGCACTGAGGTTGAGGGTACCAATTAGAAGGCTAATTGTAGGTCTAGATTAGAGCACTTAGTACAATCCATTGGGTAACTCTAGAAAGACGTAGTAAACACCCATAGGCAAGACATAATCACCGTAGTCCCCTATTTTTGATGTTTGACTCCCTTAGATTGCTTGATTCCCCCATCACACACACATCTTTATTTTCTTGTTTTAGCTTAGATTTTCCTTTCCTGAGCTCCCCTCAGACCAAAAACCCAAAAATATTGTAGGTAGGAACCCAACATGTAGCTTTTTAGGACGCACATAACTTAGGACACCATACACGTTAGACCTCCCCGTGGATTTGACCCCGCTACCGAACTACACATGATTCGTGCATTTGCAGGCTATTTAGGCTTGTGCTCATGAATAGCGTATCAACATGCACAAGGCGTAATGTGGCTTATTCCTTAAAGTGCTCAGTAGATACCAATCTAATCCCGTTCAGAGACATCAGCAAGTGGCACAGACTATCTTAAGTATTTAAGAAATACTAAAGACCTGTGGCTCGTCTTTAGGGGTTCTGACATGAAACTAGTAGGTTATATTGATTCTAGTTTTTAGTCAGATAGGGATGATAGTAAAAGCATGTCTAGGTTCATATTTACTTTAAATGGTGGAGCTCATGGAGAAGATGCGTAGCATATACATGATACAACTAGTAGGTAAAGAATGAAACCAAGACTTAGCCTTATCTCTAAGGGTGAATGAAAATAACCTAAGATGAATGACCTCTTGAGACACATTAGGGACATGGAGGGTAGAACTCATTTTAACAAAATCGATAATGTGATCCAAAGGACTCTCATTGCTCCTTCCATAGAGAGACGAAGCATTGCCAACATGTTAGGCTTGATCTTGAAATTCGCTTTCCCCAACCTTGGAACATTAATAGCCAAGTTAGGCTCGAAGGCATCAGGGAGGAAGATTTCCCTAAGTGTCGGCTCATCATTTATGGGTGGGTCTGGCCTAAGGGGCTCTTGTCTAAAATGATCTTAGGCTTGCTAGCTATGGTGATCATATGGTGGAATACAATTCATATGAGGAATAGGAAGGATAGGAGGATTATTTGGATCGGCCATCTCCTTAGGAAGATCTCCTAAATTCCTAAGATATCATGTAATCCTATATGATTAGGGATTAAATGGAATTAAGAGATTCCTCAGGGATCTCCTATCAAGCATACAATACTTTCCTAACTCCAACCATTTCAACATCAAAAACTTCAACAACAACCTAAATCTATGGCAACAAAACCACAAACCTATAAGGTCTATTAAAAACAAAAAGCACAAGAACAATAAGAAAGCCAAACAAAAAAGCTATGCTAAGCATAGAAAGTAAACACAAAAAGATCAAAGAAACGAAATGCAAAGCAAGATAAACAACTACTAAATCAAGCTAACAAAATAAAGCAAAACAAACAAAAGAGAAACTATTAAAACAAATAAGCAAAGAATACAAACCACCATGCCTCCCTGATAATGGCACCAAGAACTTGGTGTGACTGTAAGGTGAAAGCCCTAAAAGACCCGCAAGCATACCGATCTTGCAATATAGTGTGTACAAGTGCAGGTGTCGAACCATAAGAGGCTAATGTGTGGAAGAAATCCAATGCATGTGTACTCCAGAAGATGCCTAGAAACAAACTAGACTAAGCATATTTTTGTACTTTTTTGATTATAAGGAGCTAAATGAAGGAAAAAGGAACTATACTATGAAAACAAGAATGGGAAAATAGGTATCAAGTTGATCTTGAAGGGATTTAACCAATGGAAAGGTGTAAGTGGACTTACGTTTGCTAATGGGTGATTCTCAACTCGTATGCTATTGGATTAAGGGAATTGGCTTATCTATGTGATGATCTAATGCTAGGTCACTAACTAGTATCCTAATTAATCCCTAGGACTCAATACGGGTCCATCCGTAAGTGTGCACACTTAGAGCTACGGCGTGGTCCTTATGCACCTAAGGCTATAGGAGGGACTAGAAAGCTATCTAGGTGTCCTAGAACGATCCTATCTTAGCTCTTAAACCATTTGTTGTATTTAAAACCAAGACCTAAGGTCACTAAGGCCGACTAAACCCCATTTGGACTTCTATTAGCTAGATTTAAAGCTAAAGAATCTCGAACTAGGCTAGTCCTAACTTGTGCACCGTCGTTCTAGGGACACTATAGTGGGTTGATGTCTAATAAGCGCTATCCTTCATGTTCTAGGCCAAGGTGTTGTGACTATGTCGACCTATTCACTACCAAAATGTAACCATGTTTGATTTACACCATTGTAAGGATGTGGGTACCAACATGTAAGCAAGATTGGAGTTATATTCACCATAAAACATGCTTATACTCACATAGACAAGAACTTAGCAAACCCACGTCATACAATCCATAAATCACACAGACATGCATATTAGATGGGTTACTGGTGTTTTATAGCAAATGAACTCCAATTTATACATATACTACTCATCTAGGCAAGTAATCAAACATATTGACATATATTAAGAAAAAGGCATTCACATGAAGAACAAAATATGTATATATATAAGCCATGAAAAATCCCATGACATAGAGTATTCAATCAACTAGTTACACAAGCTTAGTCATCCTAATCTAATCTAATCTACTCAAACATTAAAGTAAATAGGATGAAAGAGTGTCAAGGAAACTCCCCTTCTATCCTAGCTTATTTTTGTACAATCTTGAGCAAATCTTTCACTAAATATTGTTAAAAGTCTCCAAAAGAGCTTAGATCTAAATGGGTGTGTATGTTAGTGTGAGTGTTTAAGGTAGGTGAAGTAAGGTTTAGTGTGTGTGTAAAGTGGGTGTAAAGTATATGTGAATGGATGATAAAAATACAGGAAACTTAGGTCCTATTTATAGTCTTTAGTGCATGCTAGCTTGACCGGCTCTGAGGCATAGACGACCAGGAAATTAAGGCTGCTCTCTGGACCTACCGGTCGATTGACTAGAGGCTTGACTTAACAGGCTAAGTAATAATGCTCTCTCATCCTACTAGTTGACCAGTTCTGCTACTCTTTCAACCGGTTGAGCCTTTTCTCCTCCATTCTTCATTATTTTAGCCTCTGACCTTCTCCCCACGACCCATGCACTTTCAAGCTTCATCATCCAAGCTCAACATTGACCTATAACTCACCTCAATCATCAAAAACATGCAATTAGTGTAGCTTTGATCTTTGAACTCAACCATGTACAATTGTATACGCTTAGGCCTATCTCTAGCATAACTATTGCGCTAATGCAACTTTACAGGTGCAAAACACCTCAAAAGCATAAACAATATACAATGCAAACACACACAAGATTGAAGCACATCTCTAAATAAAAGTGTGTCGTACACTAGCTACATGTGGTTCTGCTTACTCTTTCTAGGCTTTTGGATTGATTGGAGCTCTAATTTAAACCTACACTAAGGAAAAATAAACATAACTAACAGGAATAATGGTATAAACAAGCTATGGAAGTGAGGATCTACAAGGGTTTGGGGAAACTTAAGGGTGATTGCTCCTTTAGAATGGATTTAGGTTCCTAACCTTGTTTTGAGGCTATTGATGGTTTGTCTACTATAATGGTGGGCTTAGTTTACTAGACTTACTACTTCTAATTATCGATGCAACCCTATCCCTAATCCAGCCTAATTAGATGTGTAGGATTGTCCTAGCTTTTGGTCTAGTTCTAAGTCCCTTAGGTGTTAATTAATGTCCTGATAGTGAGTCTAACCTTTTAGTTATGTTTCACACTAGAGATTAACTCCCCTAGGTCAAGCAACTAATAGTGGTACCCTTTAAGCCATGTTTCATGCTAGAGGTGATTACCTACTATATTAAAGGCATTAAAAGCTCAATTAATCAACAGTAGTTGCAAGTAGGGCACATGCCATTAGCTAGATTAAGGCTAAGGTAAGGCCACTACTATTAGCATCTAAGCACAAATTACACATGCAAACTCATATAGGCATTTCATCAAACACATAGACATGTTTAATCTCAAGCCATAGAATATATAAGAACAAAGCATGTATAAATAACCATTAATATCTCAAAAAAAATGTTTAGATCCTTAACCTATCACAAAAGTAGCAATTATCCCTAATCCAGAGCTAATCTAACATAGTAGGAACAAAAATAAAGAGAAGAATGTAAAGCTTTCTTATTGCTCTTGCTTGTTCTGTACAAATCTTGCTCTAAACCCTCAAAATTCTGGTTTGATCTTCAAATCCAAGGTTGTTTATGGATGGAATTGATGTGGGATTGTGTGTGAGAGGTAGGTAAGTGATGGAATTAGGGTTTGGTGTAATGGGTATGAGAGATAGCGTTCAATCCCCCCAAGAATTGGCTAAAAACGAGCTTTTAAAGCTGTCACGCGGGCGTTGCTGGAAGCACTACTAGTCGACTGGCAAGATGAGGGCCAGGTGACTGCAAAATGATCTGCTCTCTACCTCTACTGGTCTTCTTGCTATTCAACCAGCAGAGGACAGGGGGGCGACCGGCAAGAGCAGTGTTGCGCTTAAATCATGCCCAGTTTTGCTCTGGTCGCTACCAATTGCTTCGAGCTTCGTGTACATGCCTCTAAAAGTATTTTCCTTACTCTTTTTAGCCTTAAAACACTTTTAAAAGCTTGGTGACTCCATCAGCATCTTCAATCCATTCCAAGCATTGCATCAATTCTCACCTAAAACAAACAATAAACGTGCATTAGTGTAACATTTAAGTTTTAAGTTCAACTATAGACATGTAAACCCTAATATGCACAAATGTGACCTAAATGCAATGCTGATACACCAAATGAAGCACAAAACACCTTATAAGTAGATATAGAAATATAATGAAAAACCACACACAAAACCAACACATCAACACCCCAAACCTTGTCCTTGCTTGTCCCCAAGCAAGCCCAAACCTAAGTCTATCTCAAAGTCGATACAAAGGGTTGCCTAAAGGATTGATTTGCTATCATGCTGAATCTAAAGTTTATGAAGGAGTTGTTATTTATCATAGAAGGATCTCCAAGCCTCTTTGGATCTTGCCCTTACTCACAAAGGGGAGCATTCCAAGTAGCCTTAACCACGACAAGCTAGGGATTCTTACACACGTACTCGAGATGTTGCTACTTCGTGCCCTCTCAACTAACATGGCCTCCAAAACATACACATAGCCTCAAAGATACAAGGAGAAAGAAGAATGTACAATCACAATGGCTCACAAAATAGTGTAAAAGCTTTATTCACATAACAACAAGAGAACGCAAAGAGAAAAGTGTGCCAAGTCGACATTGTGTCACTTGAGCACTTATCCAATAAACTTATTTTGGTCCCTTTGACATTTTCTCTTTTTATTTTTTTTTATTTTTCAATATTTTTTATTTTTTTGCACCTTTTTTCCTTTTACAAATTTTTTGGATTTTTTTTTTCATATTTTTGCATCACATAACAAAAGGAAATAAAAAAAGAAAGGCTAAGGCACAACAAAAAGAACCAATTAAGGAAAAGGCATTTATATCAAAACCCCTTTTAAAGCACTTTTTCCAACCAAGCCATGGGATAGCTACGAGGTGCATTCTTAAAGGTGCTCACTCCCCACAGCTTTCAAAAGGCATCTCCTCCAAGTCTTGGATCTCCCTCCACTCTATTCACTCCCTATAATATAACCTTATCTCCACCAATCAATTAAATCAATTACATAATCCAACACTCCAATCAACCAAGAGATAAACAACTCTATATGCATAAAAATTGAAAAAATTTAACCATTTTTACAAAAATAATGCAATCTACCCTAATAAAGCATAAAGCAATAAAACCAAACTCCCACACCCCTAAACCAATGGTGCTTAAAGTCCTTGGGCATGTACTGCCAGATAACAAATCAACATAAAATAAAACAACAAATGGGTGCAACAAATGAAAAACGCAATCAACATCACATTTGTCTCCTTGAAGATTTAAACTCATGTCCTAGGAATGTGTACACAGGGTCATGCTAGGTGTTCTCAGATAGGAGAAGGATAAAAAAAAATATGCATCTCACAGGACAGGCTATAACAAATGGAGCAACAACACACTCTTCTATGCTTGGGTCGAACACTCAAATCTTTTCTCCTATATTTAGCTCACTAATGGCTAACCTAAACTCTAGTGGAACCCATGGGAAAAATGAAATATTATCCTCTATATGATCAGAAACAATGGGCATAGATATGGACTCCAAAAGAGTAGGAAGCACATTTGATGGAAGCTCGACACCACTCGCAGCTAAGAAAGGATCAATAGCAATGGTCTCACTAGATCTAAGAGTAGATGATAGAATAAAATAGGTATTTAATTTAGAAAGAGAGATCCCAGAGTTAATCAGAGTAATAATCTCATCAAGCTCACCAGTATCACTAGGGGCTAGGAGTGAATCAAAGGACTCCTCGACATGGGAATTAGGAGTATCAACTAAGGAAAGCAAACTACTCTCTAAGTGAGTCTCACTAAAAGCCTTTAAATTCAACTGCTAGATAATCATGTCAAGCACAACTCTGTCTTCTAAGGACGAGAAAGAATCATGGAAATCATCATCACTAGAAGCAACAGACTCTATGAAGAAGCAATTCTCCTCGTCACCTGCTCTATCCTTAATTCCAGACTCAGGACCCCTAATCTTTGCCTTCCTCAATGATCCCTATCCTATAATGAATCACTGCATTTACAGTCGCTAAAAATGGTCTTTCCAAAAGGACGGGTGTTGTATTCCTAGTATGATGACCTAGATGCATATCTAGAACAATGAAATCCACATGATAGTAAAGCTCTTTAACTTTAACAGTGACGGCTTCAACTATCCCCCGAGATCTCCTCTCACTTCTATCGACTAACTGTAAAACCACACTAGTAGGCTTCAACGCGTCCAAACTTAAATGTTTATACACCAAAAAGGGAATAAGCTTGACACAAAAACCTAAATCAAGTAGGGCATAGGCTACCAGATAATCATTAATGGCACAAGAGATGGTAAAAGCTCTAGGATCACTAAGCTTAGGTAGAATGCCTATTGTGCAAATGCTATTAACCATCTCTGTAAACTTCACCTTCTCAGGTAAGTAGGTGGTCTACCTCTTCCTAATGCACAAATCTCTAAAGAATTTGGCATTAGACAGTATCTTCTTAATTGCCTCAACTAAAGGTAAAGTGACATTGATATCATTAAGAGGCTTTAAAATCTTTGATTCTTTGTCATCCTCAACTTTCTTGGGCCTTTCTAATGCTAAGAGAAAAGGAACTTTAGAAGTAACATCATAAGATTCAGGGCTTGTTTGGATTGGCTTTTTTCAAAAGCGATTTTTTTAACAGCTTTTTTTGAAAAGCTGAAAATTTTGGCTTCTAAAAAAAGCTGTATTTGAGCTTTTTCAAAGTTTCAACTTTTTTGGGAGCCAAATCTAATAGTTATTGCAAATTTAAGGTAACTTTTTTAGGAAAAAAAGTGCTTTTTCCTGAAAAAAAAAAAAAAGCCAATCCAAACAGGCCCTCAGCAACCTATTTCCCTTCTCTACGCGGTGGATTAACACTTACCTCAATGTGATTTCTTTCTCCCTCCTTAAACTCTCTAGTCTTCTCTTTAGGCACAATAGTCTCTCCATCAACACATGTCATATCAAACCTAGGTCTATTCACCAACTCTTCCACCTGATTATCTATAACCTTACCACTTGACAAAGTCGTGGCAACCTTAGCTAATGCATAATCACTCAGAAAAAGGCTAGCAGTACCACAACAATCTATAGGACTCTGCTTAGATTAAATAGCTACCTTCTCTGGGTCTTTATGATATACTTGTTCAACAAGATGTCCTATTTGATTCTTTAAATCTCCTATCGCACTCTGAAACATCTGTTGTTGGGCCTATATCATCTCAGCAAGGAAGTCTAACCGACGATCAACTATAGGCTAACAGGTGAAACAGAACTAACAAGAGTATACTAAAATGACTACTGTGACAAACTAGGAAACCTAGGTTTAGAAACTGCTTGATGAAACCCTGGAAGACTAGGAAGTGATGGACTAGGATGATTCTGGAATGAATAAGGAGAATTTGTGTTATTGTGGGAATAAACTATCTTGGAATGATCAAGCCACCCGAGTTCAGGTAGGTGAGAAGGAGTAGATGAACGACCTTGATTAACGAGAATGTATTCTTGCATAAACTCAGGAAACTAAGAGGTAAGAGTGTATGCTATAGTGGTACGACTAGACTCAGAGCATAAAGTACACACCTCTATAAGACTCGAGGGATAAGGGAAAGATGTAATAGAAGTAGACCTATTAGTGGATGTCACTCCTAAAGATATAAACTGGTCAAAATTCCTAGTGAGAGCTCTTATCTCAGCAGTTAAATCATAATTCAAGTCAACCCCAAACACACTACTAAAAGTGGTATTCCTAGTTCCTTTCCCAACTCTCTCGAAATTAGCATTCTAGACCATGCTTCCTCAGGTGCCAAACCTAAGAACCCTTTACCACTTGAAGCATTGACCATTAGCTTATGAGGTGAAGTCAAGCCTCAGTAGAAAAACTAGAGCAATTCAAGTAAATTATACCCATTATGTGGGCATTGATGACAAAGTTCATTGAATCTTTCTCAAGTCTCATGAAGGGGCTAAATTCTTGTCGTGCAAATGTCATGATCTCTACCTAAGATTGGCCGTCCTATCTACTGGGAAAAATCTATGGCCGTCCTATCTACTGGGAAAAATCTATGAAGGAACTTAACTTGAAGCTCATCCTAGCTAGTGATAGACTCATGGGGTAAAGACTTGAACCATTGCCTTGCTTTATCTTTTAAAAAGAATGGGAATAATCTAAGCCTAACATTCTCAAAAGAGACATCCTTAAAATGAATAGCAGAGTATATCTCATGCAATGCACCTATACGCAAATGGGGATTCTTATTATTACAACATAGAATGGTGGAAGCATCTGCAAGGTTTCAAGCCTAATCTTAAAGGTCATATCTCTTATGGTCGGTAGTGAATAGGCATGCAAGGTTGATAAGTATTGAGCTTAAGATATTGCCTTAAAGTTGCCTCTAGGTAGAGGATTGGGATTAAGATTAGCTATATATTCAAGAATGCAAAATAACCTAATTCTCCCTCCATCCTTGAACCTCAATTCAACAAACAATTACCTACCATAAACACCTAAATCCTAAGAAAACACAAAAAGAAAACACAAGCAGAAGAAGCAAACTAAACTAGCAATCTCAAAATAAGTAAAAGCAAGACACGATGAAAATAGATATAAACATGATAAGCAAACAAGAAATGTATATACAATACGTAACTAATGAAAAACACACAAAATTAAAGAGATCAACAACCATATCTCCCTGGCAGCGATGCCAAAAACTTAATTGTAAGCTTTAAAAGTGTTACCCACAAGTGTACGGGTCACGCCAGTATAGCGTGTGAGAGTGCAAGGTCGGAGACTATCCATGTGTGTGCTCTCTAAGTGAAAGTGTGTCCTATGCTAGCTATGTGTGGTCTTATCTACTCGCCTATACCCCAAATCTATTTTTGTTGTATTTTTATCATCCATTCACACACACTTCTCACCCACTTTACACACACAGTAACACATACACCTACTTAGATCTAAGCTCTTTCGGTTTTAACAACATTTGGTGAGGGATTTGCTCAAGATTGTACAAGAACATGCTAGGATGGAAGGGGTGTTTCCTTAACACTCTTTCATCCTGTTTACTTTAATGTTTGAATAGATTAGATTAGGATGACTAAGTTTGTGTAATGGGTTGATTGTACTCTATGTTATGGGATTTTTCATGGCTTACATATACATACTTCGTTCTTCATGTGAATGGCTTTTTCTCAATACAAGTCTATATGTTTGATTAATTGCCTAGATGAGTAATATGTGTATATATTAGAGTTTCTTTGCTATAGAACGCCTCTAATCCATCTAATATGCATGTCTATGTGTTTATTTATAGATTGTAAGAAGTGGGTTTGCTATGTTCTTGTCTATGTGAGTATAACCATGCTTTATGGTAAATATAACTCCAATCTTGCTTACATGTTAGTACCCACTTGCTTACAATGGTGTAAACCAAACATGGTTAGGTTTTGGTAGTAATAGGTTGACATATTCACAACACCTTGGCCTAAAACATGCAAGATAGCACTTATTAGAAATTAACCCGCTGTAGTGTCCCCAGAATAATGGTGGGACTAGCCTAGTTTGAGATCCTTTAGTTTTAAATCCAGCTAATAGGAGTCTGGGTGGGGTTTAGTTGGCTTTAGTGACCCTAGGTCTTGGCTTTAAATCTAGCCAATGGTTTAGGAGCTTCTAGCCAATGGTTTAGAAGCTAGGGTAGGATTGTTCTAGGACACTTAGGTAGATTTCTAGTCCCTCCTATAGCCTTAGATACATGAGGACCACACTATAACTCTAAGTGTGCACGCTTAAAGATGGACTCACACTGAGCCCTAGAAATTAATTAGGATACTAGTTAGTGACCTAGAATAAAGCATCACATAGATAAGCTAATTCCTTTAATCCTATAACATACAAGTTGAGAATCACCCATTAGCAAGGGTAGTCACCTTAATACCTTTTTAAATCCCTTCAAGATCAGCTTGATTCCTATTTTCCCATTCTACTTTTCACAGTGTAGTTCCTTTTTCCTACATTTAGCTCCCTATAATCTAAAAAATACAAAAATATGCTCAGACTAGGTTTCTTTTTAGGCATCTTCAAAAGCACACACGCATAGCATTCCTTCCACATATTAGCCTCCTTGTGGTTCTACACCTGCACTCGTTCACACTATATTGCATGATCCATATACTTGTGGGTCTTTTAGAGTTACACCTTAGAGTTGCACCATCATTAATTTATTTTTAACATAGTTCTAATAATAATAATAATGTAATAAAATAAGAAATTCTACTTGTCTGGTCAATATTAATATAATAAGATTATTATTAATATTCTATTTGTATCAATAATATTAATAGTAATATTAAGATTAGCATTATTAGTGAATTATTTTTCCAAACAATTTGGTGGCAGTCCAAAGTGCAAGCATGTATGTATGTTAATTATTAACTAATTGTATTGGTACTACTACTAATAGTAAGATTAGTATTATTAATTATATCATTAATAATGATAATATTTTAATTTAATGCTCACAAATATGTAATATATTATATTGTGAAGTTTATAAAAATGGATTTTGGTATCAACGAGCCAATAAATGACGAATACGCAAAAGACAAGCATCATCTTCAAATAGTTCTTCTTATTTATCTTGTAGAACAAATTTTTCTTTTTTCCTTTGCCTTTTTGTCTGGATTTAAAATTCTTGGCCCTATTATAATCATAAGGTTCATAACATAATTGGTGAACAACACATGCTTAAAAGTCAAAACTAAGAATTGTTAGACGCCAAATAAAATTTATACCTCTCTTTCTTTTGCTACCACTAACAACTTCATCTTGGAAGCATTCTTGAACATCTATCCATTAATGATCTTTAAGGAGATAAGCATCTTCTTTCTCCCTAATCCATTCATCATCAGACTCCATATCGGATAAACAAATAGGATCATAACTATCACCTTGCTCTTCTCTTTTCAAATGCCTCATTTGAAGTTGAATATTATACTTCATAAAGACAAGAGAATTCAATCTTTGTTGTTCCAAATAAAATCTTCTCTTTGAGTGCACATGATAAAAAGTACTCCAATTTCTTTCACATTTGACAGTACTACAAGCCGAGCTTAGCACTAGTATAGTTAGCCTTTGAAGTTCTGAACACTCTTCTCCATAGCTCTCCTACCATGAAGCTATAGAAAAATAGATAAGATTACAAATAGTTTATAAATTAGATGTGTTCAAAAATATTGTGAAGTTATTGAGTTAATTGATCGCTCTCTCACGACACAAGCCCAAATAACCTGCAAGTGCACAGGTCACATGTAGTATGGTGTGAGCAAGTGTGAGGTCAAATCTACAGGGAGGCCAAACATGAGTGGTGTCCTAAGCTATTTGTGTCCTAAAAAGCTACTTGTTGGGTCCTTAAACTACGATCTTTTCAGGATTTTAGGATGGAATAGAGTGCAAGAAAAGTAAGTCTATCTTAAAGACAAGGAATAAAAGGTGGTGTATGAAAAATGGGGGAATCCAGCGATCTAAGAGGAGTCTAACACGTGGAAATGAGATATTAGGATGATTACTACTTGCCTATAGGTGATCATTACATTCTTGCAAGGGTTGCTTGATGAATTGTTTAGATTGCTCTAGTCGAAACCTCTAATTAACCTCCCAATGGTACCTTTAGGACTCGGTGTGGGTCTGTCCCTAGGCACATCTACCCAAAGCTACGACATGGTCCTTATAACCTAGGCATTAGGGATAGTTAATTAGGGTTTTAGGTGACTTAGATTGATCGAAACCTAGTGTCCAAACTGTTGGCTAGATTAAAAGCCAAGACCTAGTCTGTCTAAGGTCAAATAACCTACCCTGAAACTTGTTAGCTAGATTTAAAGCTAAGAGAGACTCGACCTAGGCTAGCCATCAATTATGCACCATCAATCGTCATCACAATAGCAGGAATTATCAATCAAGTGCGTGCATATACATCAAGGGCATGGTATTCGAGGATACATCAGCCTATCCTACTACTAAACAAATAAATATGCTTAGATTACACCAATTTAAGCAATGGCACCCAACATGTATGCAATAGAAGCTATTTATGTTATTAAGTATGCAAACACACATCTAGACATGTATATACACATAAACACATTGACATGCTCATACAATGATTTAAAAATGGTTAACAGCATAATAGATTTCAATATATAAAAGTAACATCATTGACGCATTTCTATAAACACATAGACATATAAGTAAATTTGCCATAGAAACCCTAAGCATAAGCATGCATATATATATATATATATATATATATATATATATATATATATATATACATACACACACACAAATCCATCAAGTTTCCATAATAAAAGAGTAGTAATCAATCCATAAATACAATATATAATCACCTACATGCTCTACTTATACATGTATTAACTTGGGATAAAAGGGAGGTAAGGAATAACTCTTCTATCCAAAGTTAATTCTTTACAATCCATGAGCATAAGCCCGAAATCCTTATGTTCGATCCTCTTAAATCCTTGATTCCAAGTGCGAAATGTGTTCTGGTGAGTGAGAAAAGAATTAGGGTTTTAGGAAATGAGGTTCAAAGGTTAGGTGAATAATCCCTCAATTTTTCTAAAAAAATGGCTTAAAATAGGCAATTTTCACTCTCAGTTGAGGGGACCGGCCTGGGAGCTAGGCTGACTGACCTAACGGGCTTGTTTACTTACATGGCTAGGGGCCTAGGGGGCCCAGGCTTAGCAAGGGGTCAACCGGCCTTGACAGTAAAATGTTCGTAACTTGCTCATTTTGGCTTCAATTCACGCACCTTTTTTTTTATTGCCACGTACCACTTTCGGGGACATCCAAAGCCATTTGTTTTCATCTCTTCATGCCCATAAACATCTCCAAGCACAAAACCTCAAAACAAGAATAAGAATGCAATACATAAGCATGCACAAAACCAACATATCATTAATAAACCCAGTTGTTTCTTGTCTCTGGTTAAGATCGCCATACTCATTCCAAACATTCCTTCTGCCTTCTTGAACTTTTCCAATTGTTCATCTATCTTCAACTTTGTCTCTATGTCTAGATACATTCTTTCAATGGTTTTGTATAAACCAAGTTTAACTTCTCTATCGAGATTGAACTTATCATTATAATGGAATCTATAAGATTTATAAGAATGAATCAATATATTAAAAGGCTATCAAGTTTAATATTAAGATTTACAAAAAATATCAAAAAAAAATGCCTCAGGTAAAGATAATAGCCTGTGCATGATGTGGCCTATGAACTTGTAGATCCCACCTTTCATCAACAATTTCCCAAACTTTCTTGTATCTAATCTTAACATTGCTGAAGTTTTTAGCAACCTCCTCTTTTGCTCTATGTAATGCTTCATAAATATATCCCATTGGCGGTTTTGAATCATCACCAACAAGTCTTAAAACCTTAATCAAAGGCAACACACTTTGAAGGCAAAACTTGATTGACTTCCAAAATCTTGCATCTCTAAACTTATCTCTTGTACCACTTTTCCTACTGTACTACTTGCATGTAAGCTTGTTGCCCATTCCTCTGAAACAAACATACTCTAAAGTGGAATTTTACGCTCATGAAAACTCTTTAAAGTTAGGAAGCATGTGGCAAATCTAGTAAACCCAAGCCTTGTTAACTCTTTTTGTTTGCTATGCTTCCTAAATAAATCAAGTACCCAATAATGTCTATAAATAAATTGTTAGGATTAGTATGCCCTAAAGCTCACTAGTACATGACATTTTGGGTCTTAAACAATGTATAATCATTTTCTGTAAATGGCATTATGAGTTTCTTACATATTATCTATATTATGTTTTCTTGATGCTTGTATAAAAGTCCTTTGACTTGAACTAATGAGTTGGGTGCGCAGTGAGGCTAGACGCACAGTAGGTCCAAGTCTAGATTTACTCATGTCATAAATTGAATCCATAACCAAATAGTAGTATTTGGCACTCTACTGGGATAAGCTTATATTGAGCTAGTCTCCTCTTTGAGGGTGATCTGCCTAGGTCGTTGGAGGACTTTTCAGATTTGTCTTAATAGTACATGTGTCACATATTGGATAGGACCATTGTGAGTATGTTTTCTAGAGATGTACTATCAAAGGAAGAAAACAAGACACTCACTGCTACTAAATGATCATTGCTCTTAATCTTGAGTATATGTGGATGACCTAATGAAGTTAGGGTTTAATACTTTGATTCACTGTGGATCAGATATTACTTTGTTAAGATCAACAGCCTTGTATATTAAGTGCTAAGTTCTAATTAATTGGAACATGCATATGCAATATGGAATCTATGTGCCCCATTTGGGATTGTCCAAATTTATCATCCGAATTTTGATCTAGTGATACTACCTTTATAGGTGTATTGGTCATATGGCTTGAGGGTAGCTCCCGAGATCAAGAGATTCCATGACCAAGGATGGTTGGCAATAGGACAAGAAATCCAATGAAAAAAGATACAGCTAAGAAGGTGATAGTACACAGCCCAAATGACCGGTCTTAGCTGTGGGTATACATAGAGGAGCATTATGGTCGGTTATTTAATAGGTTGGTTATTTAGTAGGTCAAAGACAAAGTTCACATTCTTTTGCCATAAGATTTTGGGTAATAGCATTTATTCTTGGAGTTCAACTTTGATCTTATGGTGGAATAGATCCGAGTTAAAAATAATTATTATGTCGCCTAGATCAAGCAAGGATATTTTTAATTATTTTTGGAAGCCAAAGGTTAATTGTGTCTTCTTGGTCCCTTCCTTAGTTAAAATGACTTTGAGAGAGTAATCTTGAAAGAGCAAACTTCATATTATGGTTGTAGCCTTATTGGGCCAAAGCTTGGAATTGGATTTGGGCTTTTTTTAGAGTCCAAGATAACTTAATTGGGCTAGGATGGTTTCCTACTGGGCTTGGGCCTCCACATGGATTATGGACTATATGTTGGGCTTGGCCCAAGTCTTCCAAGACAAGTGGACAACTTGCAAAAGACTACAAAAACAAGTGGACAAGTTGCATAAAGGAAATTACTTCATGAAAATTTTCTCCCACATGGAAAGATTAGCAACTTGGGGTGCTAAGGTTCTCTCTATAAATAGACAAGACCCTCCACCTTTTGTGCAATCCACTTTGTAATTAATTTCTTCATCTTTGGTAAGAAAATACTACAACACATAGTACACACTTATTGTGTGATTTTTGCTCTAGTTTTTAAGAGCATATTACTTGGTTTTTTCCCACACAAGAGACTATTCTCTCAAGATAAGTCTCTTCAATCATAAGGAAAAAGACTAGGGAGTTGCCTATTGCGACACCTTTATAGTAAATTTTTGGTGGCCTTATTCGTGAGTAAAAACAAAGCTCGTGATGGTTATAGCTTCATCAAAGGCCCCACACTTCAAGAGGTTAGCTTCACATATTTTGCAAATATTAGTTATGTTCTATATATTCTTAAGCATGTTCTTATGTGTGTTATGTGGATATATTGTTTTCATAACATGTTTTCTTAGTTAAATTTTTCAAAATATGGACTAGGATACACTACACTTCATAATATCGATCCTACAATTGGTATCAGAGCTTAGGCTCACACTCAACATGCTTAGACTATGCAAGAATATGGTATTTGCATAAATATGTTAGTCATCTTGTGAGCAGCAAGATTAGAAAATCTTGTGTTGCATATAATTATGGTTTTATGCTTGTATGTGCAAGTAATATAAAAAACGCCTTGATGGTTCGTATGTATGCATGATAGATTTTCGTGTGTGGTCAGCAAAGCTTGGCCATAGGCGATTTCATGTATAAATATTTATGGTTATTGCTTGTAGTTTCATTTAAAAGAAGCTTAGGATGTTTTGATATCCTTGTAATGTTTCTTTATGGAGCTTGTATTAGCAATAGCAAAGTGTATTATTGTAATCTTTAAAGACCAAGGAGAAAAACAAGAAAACAGCATGGAGGAACACTCTGCCGAGTTAGCTTACTGATCAACCCGCTCAGTTGACCAGCTCCTATTGACAGACGACCGGCTATGGCAGAAAAAACTATTAAGTGTGATGTTTTGTTGAAGATTGCATGGAGCCATCAAAGAGGGATTTTTAACGTATTTTGGTGGATGTTTATAATGCATTGATATATGTTTTAACATGCATAAGCATGATTGCCACCTAGAAATATGTCCACTCATTAAGGTTTATAAAAATTGGTCAAACCAATGAGTTTATTCTCAAAGATAGTTAAGTTTATGAGAATGGCTTAGACAAGATAATTGTAAGCAGCTATGTCTAAAGATGCCATGCAATCTCATAACAACTTTAAAAGAACTTAACTTGAGATTTATAAATATATATCAACCTAAGGGTCTATGCACCTAGATTTAGGTAAGTAATCTATTATGGTATTGCAATGTTTTAGTAACACAAAGGGGATTCGCAAAAACCAAAGAGTTTCACAAATCCAAAGCATGTTTATATCTAAAAGAAAAAGCAAGAATACCAAAAATAGAGAAAACCCTTATGTTAAAATATTGAGTGGGAGAGGGGACTGGAAATACCCCACAAATTTCTATATCCGATTCACATTAATGATAAATGTCATTAACTTCCTCATCGGAAGGTGACACTTTATCTAGATTTAACAAGGTGAAACATAAAATGTTTACTCAAAAGGGTGTTAATAAGTTCGGCCATCTCATCGGTAGAGTTCTTCACTAAAAATTGCCTTACGCAAAATTGATTAAAGTCACTACCCCATTAAAGAGCTTAAATCAAGAATGTTACGGGGAATAAACATTAGGAATGGGTGTACACTCAACTTAAATGGTAGGTTCGGCTATCCTATCGATAGAGTTCGCTACCGGATTTAAGAAGCTAAACAAAATAGTGATTGAATTATTCAATTGGATCATATTCAGATAATTGTTAATTCAAATAAATGGTGATGCTCAACTTAGCATTCATAAGTTCGGCCATCCCATCGGTGGAGTTCTTGTGAGGACGTTAAGACACTATTACATCAAGTAGTTTAAATGGTTGATCTATTCAAAGGCAAATGATGTAAATAGTACTTGTATGTTTTATTTCCAAAGATAGCATACATATTATATATGCATGAATTCTATATTCATAAATTAATTATGATTATATTGTTGTATCTAGAAAAATGTCGTCATTCAGTCCGCTAGCTACAATTCTCAAAGAGCAGAATCTCACTAGACCGAATTTTGTGGACTGGGAATGAAACTTGGACATAGTACTCACCACAGAAGAGTACAAATATGTTTTAACAACTCTTTGTCCTGTTGTGAGGGCTAACTTCTCTGAAGCGCAGAAAGATGCTGAGACAAAATGGCAGAAATACAATAGTATGGCCAAATGCTCTGTGATGGCTTCTACGTCAAATATTTTGCAGAGCAAGCATTATCATATGGAAACTGCAAAAGAAATCATAACCTCACTGTCTCGTATATTTGCTAACAAGAGCAGGCCCGTAAGGCAAGGTGCTCTTAGAGAAATTATGAATTAAAGGATGGCAGAAGGAGCATCTATTAGGGAGCATATGCTCAAAATGATGGATTACTTTAACACTGCCGAGATCCTAGGAGCAAACATAGATGAACAATCAAAGGTAGACATGATTTTGGGGACTCTACCGTCATCATATAACCAATTCAAGCTCAATTATAATATGAGCAAGATGAACATGGATATGATGGAATTAATGAAAGAGCTCCTAGCTGCAGAAGCCATAATGAGAAGTAAAGGCCACATAAACATAGTTCAAGCATCCACTTCTGGACTTAACCTGAAAAAGAGAAAGTCAAAAGGAAAAAGGAAGCAAAAACGTGGTCAAGGGAAAAAGAAGAGAAATGGTGAATAGCCCAGGCAATTAACATGTGAAAAGCCCAAGGGCAAATGCTTTAAATGTGGCCTAAAAGGACACTGGAAAAAGGATTGCCTGAATTACTTGGCACAAGGCTAGATAGGTACACCTCTTTTGTTCTACATAAAAACCTGCTTAGTGGTTGATTCTACTAATTCTTGGATTGTAGACTCTGAAGCCACTAACCACATTTGCAATTCTTTACATTGATTTCAAGAAATGAAGGAACTAGCTAAAGGGGAGTTTGCTCTGAGGTCTCATAAAAAACTGCGTGGAAAGATACCTTTAAGAATCCTATCATCTTGCGCTCGAGCATCTTTGCAAAGTTGCGACACATAGCAGTCCACGATTTTTCAACATAAAATCATAAAATAATTAATAATAATTAACTTTACTTACTAACATAAATAAACAATATCACATTAAATTACTTACAGGGGATGCACTGAACAACTTGGCAATAAGTTCACAAATCTGGCATTGAGTCAAATAAGTATATCTATTGTCTACAACCATTTCCCTGCAATATAAAATATGTTATATACCTATATTAAGTTGCCAAACAAAAAATGGAAAAATTTGCATGAAATTACAACATGTTATGTAGAGTCCTTTTCAAAAGAGAATAAAAAACCAATAGAGTAATATTATCATGCAATAACATTTTCGCATTTGCAATAGTAAGTGTATGCATAGGTGGGGAAATGACATCGGAATTGTCATTGTTAATGGAAACATTACAACTAGTATCACCACACACTTCCACTTTCTTTTTACTACAAGCTTCAACATTCTTGCCCTTTGAAATAAAATCTAATCGCTTCGCTCCAGCTAGAGTCATCTTATTAATGTCATTAGTTATGTTGTCCATAGGGAACGTGATTGATATTGAGCCAAAGTCATCACCCAATAAATCACTCAATCCATGCCCATCATATCTCCACGCAGGTGACCGTTTTTTAGACCCGTATATATCTTTGTTTCTTTCATTCACTCTTCCTTATCTAAGTACACTTAAATTTACTTAAATTTTGAGGGTCCGTAGACCTTCCTGATGTAGCCATAATCAAACAAATTAATAGCCTAATATCATCTTTAAGTTCTTTCATTTCTAGTTTCAGATATTCAAATTAGTGATTGAAATCCTAGGTTAAGGTAGATGTTTTTCAAAAATGGTTTCTGAAAGTGTTGCTAATTATTAGGGTTTTTGAAAGATTTGAGTCTATATTTGACTTTGAGCATAACCATTTGACTTAATTAGGATGACAGATGGAAGGAACTGTTTACATGAGAATTAAATTTATTTTGGTTCATAATGATTCCACTTTATCACCGAGCAGGTAGTCAAGGTGTGTTACTCGACGTTAAACACGACTTGTAAAAGTTAGAAATTCTAATTTAAATTAATTAGTTAAATTTAATTCTATAGTCCATCAGTTATGAACCTAAAAGTTCGTTGAATAAGGAGAAAAATGTATTTTTGTAAGTTGGAATTATAGAATTTAATTTTGGAATTAATTAATTACCTAAAATTAATTGTTAAGTGGTCTCTTTTGATCTTAGCTTTCTAACTTATCTCCAAGGTTGGTTTCCTACCCTATGTGAGATTTCGACTTTATAGAATTTTGTATATACAGAACTAGACAAAATATAGAAGCTAGAACTTTAGTTTTCTATCTTCAAAGAAATTTCGTCTTGTAGTGACTAGAGCCTTTATTAATTAATTCAAAATTTTATGTGAATTCTTTTGGAGGCTTTACAATTAGGGAGCTATTAGAATTTTGTATTCATCTTCACAAGAGCTTTTTGCAACAAGAAGTATTTCTAAGATCTCGTAGCTAGAAATCTTAAGAGCAAATTAATATATCTATCATGAAATTATTTTACTCCACTATGCATATTAAATTTTTAAGTTTTACCCCACCTTAAAAAAAAAGGTAAAATATTATCGAAAGAAGAGAGTCACTCACTAGAGAGGAGCTCAAGAGGGAATAGGGAATAAACCCCATAATAGGCTACATGTCATTTTTTGTAGGGTAAATTATACAGAACCCCCTTGAGGTTTATTGTAAATCTGTGTTTACCCCCTTTGATTTAAAAATTAGCTAGTGACGCTCCTATACTTTCCAAAAATCAAGTACATTACCCCCTTCCGTCACTTTTTCCCTTAGATTTAACCAGGTGTGTAGCACACGCGCTAGTCCTACAACTGGGCTTAGTTTTTTTGCTATTAAACTTGATTTTGGCAAAAAAAATTTCCTTCCTTTTTTGTTTTCAAAAATACATTTGCAAGAGAAAAGACTTGAACCTTTTACTTTAGTTTAAAATATGTACATTTTAACTAATTGTACTACAAACATGTTTGCATTTTATTTCGTTATTGCAAGTAAATAATTTTTGTCATTGAAAAATAAAAAATAAAAAAATAAATTGACCTCCACCGTCATCACAATCGCACAACCACCGTCTCATTAATTAAATTAAGTATTTAATTAATTTTAATTTTTAAGTATTTGTTGATTAATTAATCAATTATTGAATTATTAATAACTAATTATTTAACTATTAATTAATTAACTAATTATTAATTATTTCACATTTCTAATTAAATAAAAAGGGTAAATAGCGTTTTATCCCTTGTGGTTTGTCATAAGTGCGTTGTACCTCTTGTGGTTATCATAAGTGCACCGTTAGTCCCTAGGCTTGAAATGTAAATTAGTGTTTTTGTATTTTTGTTAGTCAAAACTAACGGAGTCAAAGAAAAAATGGGTGTGTATGCTTAACTTTTGAGAAAAATAGAGGGATAACTAGCTAATTTTTAAATCATAGGAAATAAACACTTATGACAAAACATATAACGGTTCCGTCCAATTTACCCTTTTTTGTAAAACCATTCTCCCAGAATTGCATGTCACGATCTTGTACCGTTCGAATAAGTGAATTTCAGTCCAAAGGTACCGCTCTTCGAATTCCTATCACCTGAAGGAATCTATTGGGCTCTCCATTCTTGGTCTTTATATCTTTCTGCATATTATGCCGAGACGTAGAGTCACCAAAATGACTCCTTTTTATAAAAATATATATTAAAATGATAAGCTTTTGAAAATAATGAGGTAAATAACTACTTTCTTTGAAATTGTGTCACGATCTCGCAAAAATTGCATACGCGTGGCAATGAATGACATGTCAAGCTTATGCCACGAAAAAATCGTGTCTTGAAGATACGATTTCATTTTTTTATTTTTTTGCCCAAAAATCAGTCCAATTCATGATTTCACATTTTTCAAATTTTTTCCCTAAAATTGTGAGACCAGAAAAAAAAAAAATCAACATTGAGAGCATCACAACCAAGATTTGTATAATTTCAAGCATATTTTGTGGTTTAAATCAACAAAGGTCTATTCATGTTTGCAGATAAGTCATATTTTATATAGAGAGAGAGAGATGAATGCATAGAGTGTGAGAGAGAACACACTTCTTTTCTAAATTTCACCTGCAAAATGAGAGCTACTTCCGTCTTTCTTCACTTTTCTGTGCTTGCAGTGAAGTTCTACTCGTGAGCAACTTTGAGAACCCAAAAAAAAAAAAAAAGAAAAGCATAGACTTTGCGAGTTAACTCACGAGTTCAGTCTTCGTGAGCTGAACCCACGATTCTATATGCCGTGTTAGCTTTTTGTCATCGATTCGGCACTGACGTGGAACCGTTCATAAATTTTCAAGACTCAATTTCACGATTTCAAAGACTCAATTTTGAAAGTTAATCATTGTCCTCATTTCTTTGCTAACTTGCTCACTTTTAGTATATAAATTTTAAAATATATCTACTTGACTCGTTAACTCCGAGACGTATGCAAAATGTGTCCGTTGATGTGTTAAATTGTTTCAAAACATACAGGCACCAACATCTTTTTCACTTGCGTCCATTTTCATCTGTCATTTTATACGACATTTTCTGTATATGTAACTTTTCAAGGACAGAACTGAAAACTCAATTTAGTTTTGACCTTACAGGGAAAAATCACAACTACTTTGTTTCTTCTTTCAAATTTTCGGGATAACAAGCAGAATATTGTTCAGACACTATCACCTTCCCTTGATCCAAGCAAGAACAATTCTCCAGAACTCACTCTGAAAAGCGACCCGTCTTTGCCGTCAAAATGCACACTTTACTTGATTCATGACAACAAAGAAAGATTAAGCAAAATCACCGTCTACAGAATGGGTGATCTCAAAGAGTCCTGTTTGCCTTTTGGATTAGAAAAGTTAATTTAGCTCTCCAGAATGTATAAACATAGTAGGCCAAAAAACTCTTGCACATTTGCCCAACCGACGCGGCAAGAATGGCGTATAAGAAGTCCTTGGGTTGATCCCGCCAACAGACATACGAGAAAGGAGGTCTGGAAGCTCTGAAGCCGGAACTCAAGGCTTCCATCAGTTTTGCCTGGGAGAATTAGACTAAGAGGATACTACATCCATGCCATCAAAAAGAGAAGTTACGACAACTCAAAATGGTTACTTTCGCCAATAATATGATAAACTTGAAAAAGATTTTCATTTCCAAAGATCTAATATTCCTCTTAAGAGATTTTCTATTCGTCCACTGAGAAATGGCTATCAAGAGATAAGATACACTCAACACGTGCCCAAATTGAAGGCAAACTTCAAACGACTATTTGCTAGAACTACCACCTCTCACCATATTGGTTTGTAATTACAGCACAGAAGCAGTGTACAGAACTGATTTACTTACAGCACACATACCCATGCAGCCAAAGAATCTGTACATGCGTTGGTTCTTTTCTAACTACAACATCTGATAGTATTATACAAATATGCGATAATACATAAAACAAGCAACCCAGCTAACCTATTTTAGGTACTAGCATAGCTTATCTACCCAGATCTGGCTCTAAAGTTCTCACAACAGTGAAGAGTTACAAAACCCCCGCTCCCTAAAACTGAACCACAACAGTTAACCAGAATGAAGCTACAACAAGTCTACTAAAATTACATTTTCCTACCTTCCTACCATAATCTGAGCACCTGGGATGCAAAGACACAAACGTTTTGCAAAACCATCTGAGTAGCTGCTATTGCAGGAAACATCTACCACAGGTCATTTACTGCAAATCAATGACATAGGAGTTGATCACATTATCATTCTCAACGATGCAGAACTAAAGAGCCGAAAAAATTGGAATATAAAAGATAACTACTGATATCTACAACAAGAAACAAGAGAACATATGCCCATGCAAAAATCAAAGTTATCTGTCCTGAAAGATACACCGCATTTGGCCAGTTTGACAAGTATAGATGGATACTGCAGTTCACATTTCAACCACAATTCAAGACCAGCAACTTTGTCCACCAAAGTACATTTGTCAACAATCGCTTGTTTGAAGAAGAGTCAAAAAATCGGTAGATAACTATACTCATAATGGGGGCATTAATGGAAGAATCTGTCTCCAAATTTTCTAACTCTCAGAGGAGACAATACACTTCAAATGAAATAACAAAGCAAACCACTGTTTGAGAAAGAGGCTCGCCCTTTTAAACTTTGGCACTGTCTCATTGACATTGGCCATTATATCCTACACTAGGAACTCGAGAGTGCGGCAAATGAAGGGAGAAACAATCAGGGATGAATATCCTTTAAACATCTCAATATAAAGAAATCATATGATCTTAAACCAACTGGTCACCTTCATATAGAAAATCTGGACTGTATCTTTAAAAAAGATAAGCATCAATGACAAGTACATTCTGGCATGGACAAATTACAATGTTAAGACAAGCAAGCCAAATACATTCTTTTCACATGCAGAATCTGTGATGAATATCTTATGAATGTATGCACAAGCTTCAAAAGCCCAAGGAAGGGAAAAAATGTAAAACTTCATAATTCTTCTGGTATAACAATTGAAATTATGAATCTGCTAATAATATTTCAAATGCGAGGCACTGCAAGAAAACGTTTGAGCAGCAGGTAAGGCTATCATTTAGCACTTTTATGTATCAGCTTGACAAGAAAGTTCCAAGACAAACATATTAGGAAAGATTTTACATCCACACGCTACATTCTACAATGAACACATGATCCTTCGAATAAATGTTTCACCGCCCACAGTTCAACAATAACCAGTGACTACCATTCTCCAAATTCAAAACACCACATGCCCAAAATTGATGCACCTTTACTTCAAATCACTTTCTGGATTACACACTTACTGTGTGAATTGCCCTTTAAACAAATGGGGCCAATTGCTCCAAATGGTCAGACACCTTTTAGAAAAGTGAAATGTTTTCTGCCGCTATAATAGTCCTTTTTAAGAAAGGCCATTTGAATTTATCAGCAACTTCTGCTATGCCCTAGGATTCATTGCTGTAAAATTCCTTCCCATTCTGCTATATCATTTCAAAGTCCTTTCACAATTTTCCATCATTCTACAGCCCTTCAAAATTTTCCTTTATCGGATATATGCATTCAACAATTTGTTTTACATGGCACAGCAGGCAGAATAACCAAATTGTCAGTGAAGAAAAATGAGTGCACTAAGTTCCACATCAAATAATCTATAATGTCAGCTAGAACTCCAGGGGAGAATAACAGAAAAGGGACAACCTTAAAATAGAATACAAGGGAATTATAATCAATGCTGCAACAGTTGTCCTACATATCCAAACACCAGGTATCACGATTAAGCAAGCAAAGCAAATGACCAAATAAAATAGTATCCACTCTGAAACAACTTCCTCCTTTGGATTCTTGTGAATGGATGAAAAGTTCTGCTCGGTAGCATTGGTTTTTAACAAATAAATAAATTATATATATAGCTTACTCAAATGACTGAATCCCCTAAATATGGGGAACCTTCATATCAAATTCCCTAAAAGTAAGGTCTTCAAACTGATATTTAACTCCCCCAAATTTGGGGAAGCAGAATCCATTCCTATTTTATCCTAAGGCCAAGCACAACATTTGACAACTTGCATTTCTTTGCCTACATTTAGGAGATTTGGAGTTGATTCCCAATTTTTAGGATCTCACTCCAACAATTTCCTTGCTTTTAATCAATTTCTTATTTTAGGGAATCTCTACTTCAATGTCACCCCAACATCAACCCTATTATATGGACTCCTTATTTTTGTTTTATTCTAAAATCTCTCCTTATTTTAGTTAAGCGCATTTTTTTATTACATTTTTTATTGTTCATGACATTCTACTTTCCAATAATTAAATTATTTTTTATTTCTTATGAACATTATTTTTATTTAATTTAAAACCCTTCAAAAGCCATACGTCCCATCAATTTGGGGGATAGGATAGGAATGGATTCAGCACCTCATTTTTTAGGGGAAGTTGAGATTAACTAGGATCCTCAATTTGTTAGCAGTTACGATATGGAAGCTTTGGAGCTGTTTGAGACCAACAACGTCCCTATATTTAGAGGATTTCACCATTTGAGTGAGCTGTTAGAGTTGGCCTTACAATATTTTTCTCCAACCTTTAATCCACTCAATGTTCAAATACATTTATTACATAGAAAATAAGGAACAATCTATTCATTGCTCTGGAAAACCAACCACCCATCACAGCGTTCAATGAACTTAAAAGAAGTTTCTGAGGGGGAAATAGACATTTTGGTTGTGAGCAACATTTTATTTATTGCTAGGGGGAGAAATGGAATAGGACAATAAAAAAGACATTGAATATTTCAAAGGTGACAAGAAGGGGACTGTGTATAGAGGACAAACAGGAGTATGTGTATGTGATTACTGATAATAGAAAGCTAGAAGGAAGATATTATATAAACTGCAATGGAACTGGAAAAAGCATATTTGGGATCCTATTCTCAGGCCATCTCTCTCGAAACAGCTAATTCAATTATTATTAACACAGATTAAATTTCTTGCCATGGCAAAATGATAATTAGGAATGTCATACCACTCAGGACTACATACGAGAAGTTTCAGATAGAAGTCCACGAAACAGAAATCCTAACACAACCACCCCAACTGAGAAAAGGAGAAAAGGGAGAATCTTATGCAGCAAGATATAATGAAAGAAAATAAACACTAGAAAGGCCACATAAGCATAGAGAAAGTCGGGATGAAACTGGTACAGGCCTTTAAGTTAAAAAATCAAACTAATATACAAGTTTAAGAGCCACATTCAATCAACTTTTATGATAATGAGGGAAGGATCAAATTTACAGCCTACAAATAGCCCTTCTTACCTTGGGTTGTTTAGATTCAGGTCCTAGGTGAACGAGCTGCATCTGATTCATATGCAGATGAACTATCACTGTCAGAATCTGTGAGTAGAGTACAGAATGTTAACAATGTACCAGGCTGGCTAGAGTGAGAGTGGACATGCAACAACCCAATTACAATAATGATAACACAACAAAGGAGCAGGGCAAACAATCATTTACCACTTGAAGATGATCCTGAGTCACTGGTAGAACTGCTTGAACTACTAGACCTACTCGCGTTATCTCCCGGCTTCTTGGTTTCAACAAGAGGAGGAACAATACATTCACCTTTTCAAAAAGAAAAACAATTAAAAAGAATTGTGGACTGATTATTTTTTCCGCAACCAATCATATTAACATTATCGAGAACCACATGCTATGATTCTTACCTATTCTACTTTCTGTCCTAGCATCCACAACTACGGCAGCTGAATTCTGCAATAACCAAACTACAAGTTAAGCATTCTAAATGAAAGAGTAAAAAACTAACAAGGACTGCGATAGCATTTAATGTCTCACCGTCACACTAATCATCTGAGCAGTTCCAGCTCTCGCTTGACGCGCAAGTTCAGCTTTTCTCTTGTTCTTGCTCAAACTCTTTTTGTAATTAGTAACAAATCTATCAAGCTCCCAAAGTGTTTCTGCATCTACACTGTCTATATCAACTTCAATCTCATCATTATGTTGATTAAGTGTTGAATTTCTCTTCTTGATGATTTGAACAAGAGCATCAAGCTTCTCTGAAGGTAAACTCTGAAGTTTTGTGCTCAGTTTCTGCTTCTCCTCATAGGTCATATTCCTTTTATTGGGATCTTTTGCCTTAGGTTTCTTTAGAGTTGGTGTCCTAAAAACATGAGCACTATTTGAAGGCTTCAATTTCAGATCAAGAGGGGTTGTCATTGACCCTGATCGATCCAAGGTCCTCACTTGAGGGACAGGCGTGACAGGGATAGAAACATTAGCAGGAAGCAACGAAGGAGTTAAAGTAGGAGGGGGAGCAGGAGCAGACATAGGCGCAGCTGCAGGGGCAGGACTATAGAATTGTGTATGAGACGCTTTTCTTGAAGTGGGAGTGGGCAATCCTGCATCATGGTACATTTGATACCTCCAGTTAGGGTTATACTCTGTCTCTATAACTGCCCACCTCTCTTCAAATATCTTCAGCAACACTTCAGCCATAACATGAACATCTTGCCCTTTTGGATTATATGTCATGGCATTATGAAACACAAGCCTCACATCCTCAGCAAATTCCCCTGGAGACTTGTAGTAATTCTGAGATAGCCTGGTCTTAATGGTACCCAAATCCATCGGGTGCTTGATAATATCATGATAATCGTGTAGACCAAGCTTCTTGGAATCTACTGGCTCATTAAACACCCAACCATAATTGTGCTTCATCAGTCTCTGAAGCAAATTGCCACAACTCCTAAACACTCGCTGCCTGTGCTTATCGAAACCAAAACCAAATCCTTGTTCCACCTCTGCATTGTGTTTCCTCCCAGCACCGTTAAGCTTCAACTTCTTATTACTCTCAGGAGGCAGTCTGTCCTTCCCAAGAAGGAAGTCCGAGTTCCTATAGTACTGATTGGCCTTTGGCGTCCTCTTCTCCCTCTCGGTAAATTCCCCAACCCCATGATTGTTCTCAACCACTGAAACACTTAATGACCGACTAAATGGTCTCCTTTCTTGATATCCCAGAGGTCCCACCTCTGAATTCACTCTCGTCAAAATCCTCCTCTCTGCAACTTTATTTGACATATATAGTGGCTGACTATAAGTACTAAAATTACTATAAGCATTATTATTACTATTGGTAAGCATACCAACATTGCTATTCGTCATTTTACTATTAGTACTACTGCTAAATGCAGTAAGCTGAATCTCTTTCGCTTCAAGCTTCTTGAATAAACTTCTGACCTGACCAAGCTCATTCTCTAGCTTCCTCCTCAGCTCCCCAATCTCAGGGCTTGATCTCGACCTATGTACATTGATCCTAACCCTATCTTCAAACCTACTAACCACCGGTACCTGCACCCCAGGTTCCGGTTCTGATTGCCGCTGCTGCCTCACAACTTCATTCACCTCCCAAGCCTCATTTCCACTTGGCTGCGGTGGCACCACTGCTTGTCTACCGCCAGTCAATGCCCCCGTATTATTTACCCTTCCCGTTTCCCCACGGCTAACACCTTCCTCTACTCCCAACCGATCGCATTGCTCTACGGCCCTCTCTTCCTGTCGAGGTGGTGGTGACTCCAGCGGTTGCTCTTGCTGCAAAGATTTCTCATCTCGAACCGCTGGGGTTTGCGCCGACGGCTCCGGAGCATTTCCGTTAGAGATGTCAGGATATTCGATGGGCTTGTTAGCGTCGTTGGTTACGCCGGCTGGCTCAGCAGCGGCTACGGCGGCGGCAGTGGCAGAGTTGTTAATATTGTTCTTTCTTCGGCCTTTAAATTTTCTTGTGTAAACCTTGTTAATATCGCCTAAACGACGCCGTTCTATCGAATTTGCTTCATTAGCTTCCGAAGGCCCCGAAGCCATACACACATAAGATGCAAAAAGATTAACACAAACTAAAAATTTTCGCCTTTTCTTTTTCCAATATTAACCCTCGAAAACACTAATATTTACTACAAATCTAGGGTGCCAAATCCCCCCTTTTTTTACAAACTTAGGGTTTCAACAACACATCAAAACCCTAAACATATCACTTCTCGAAACCAAACCCCAATACACACACAAATCACAAGGCTAGGGTTTAAAGGATGATCTGCCATGGATCAGAATAAAAAACCCTAAGCCAAAAGTGAGCGAAAAGATTCTGTTTTTTCAACAAAGATCCGTAGATCGAAGCTGTACGGAGCTAGGGTTTATTTTCTTTTCAAAAGAAAAATATTTTAAAAACGGAAAAAAAAGAGGGATCTATTCAGAAATTTTGAAAAGATTAAAAATTAAAAATTAAAAATTAAAAATTCAATAAAAGGGAAAATATGAAAATTATTGTTAGGTTCTGAAGTCGAAAGCGAGGTGTGCGCGCGCGAGAGAGAGAGAGTGTTTGGCAGTTTTCAGGTGTGGTCGGTCAAAGGTTGTTGTGTCACTTGTTCTAAGAGATCCGATATGTTTTTGTAGTACTACCATCATATGCGGTCTCGTTCCAAGGTTTTATTTTATATGGCGATTTGGAGTCTAGTGATAATGTTTACCATTACCTTCAAAAGTATCGATAAGATCAATATGGTTAAAAAAACATATATATATATATATATATATATATATCTACTGCAAGAATCTTTTTTCACACAAATTATATGGTGGTTCTAAACTTATGTACTCCTGTAGAGCTAAGTGCTCTATCACACAATTTAAAAAAAAAAAAAGAAACACAGCTCATCTCGCTCTTCTCCCTCCTCTCCTTCCTCTCTTCTTCTCTTCCTTGTTCCACCAGTCATCTTACGCTGGATAAATAGAACAATAAAATTCACTTTGCTCTAGAGATCGTAACGATGTGCACTATGTCAAGGAAAACCTCACAGGTGCCGATCCACCATTAACTCCCTCGTCATCTTCTTTCTTATGTCAGTGAAAATTTCAGCATCATCTCGCAACGATACAATCACCAATCTCTTCTTCTCTCGTCATGATTCTAACTGTACCTCCACGCGGCGTTTAGATGCTCCAAGCTTAATTCATCATTAAAGTCTGTCTTTGCCTTCAAGTGTGCGTACATATAGATGCGTTGATGTATGTGTTTATATGTGTATGTGATTATGTGTATAAGGATTTGTATGAACAAATATAAGAAAATGGTGAACAAATATACATGTTTGCACTTGTGTGTGAGGGTGGTGAACAACTATATATAAAGACGTTATAAACAAATAGAATGAAGTGGTGAACAAATATATGTGTTGATGTTTATGTGTGAGAGTGGTGAACAACAATGGGCTCGTTTGGATTGGCTTTTTTCAAAAGCGCTTTTTTTAACAGCTTTTGAAAAATAGCTTTTTGTGAGAAACTGAAAATTCTGCCTTTTAAAAAAAGCTGTATTTGAGCTTTTTTTAGAGTTTCAGCTTTTTTGGAAGACAAATCAAATAGTTATTGCAAATTTAATATAACTTTTTCAGAGAAAAAAGTATTTTTTCCTTAAAAAAGCCAATTCAAACAGGCCCTATATGTAGAACGGTGAACAAATAAATATAAAGTTGTGAACAAATATATATATATATATATATATGTTTGTATCTTTGTGTTTGTGTTGTATGAGAGTTGTGAACAAATATATGTCAAGTGATGAACAAATAGATGTGGAATAGTGAGCAAATAAACATGTTTGTATTTGTGTGTGTGAAAGAATGGTAAACAAATAGATGTAGAGTGGTGACAAATAAATATGGAGTAGTGAACAAATAAACATGTTAGTATTTGTGTGTGCCTGTGTTGTGTAAAAGAGTGGTGAACAAATATATGTGGAGTAATTAACAAATATATGTTAAATAGTGAACAAATAAACCTGTTTGCATTTGTGTGTGTCTGTGAGAGTGGTGAACAAATATATGTAGTGTGGTGAACAAATAAATGCGTGTGTTTTTCTAGGTGGTTGTATGTGTGCGAGTAGTGACCACAAATATATGTTGTGTGGTAAACAAATGAATGCGGCATTTTTGTGTGTGGTTATGTGTGTGCGAGTGGTAAACAAATATATGTGGAGTTGTAAATAAATGTTTGGTATATGAACCATTTTTTATAATTTTACCATACATGAACAGTGCCATGTACTGTTCACGCACAGGAAGAGTAGGAGCACTTAACTCCACAAGAGCACATAGGTGCACAACCATGATATAAGGTCTATCTTTTTAAAACATGCCCCCTTCTTGCATGCAACCGCATGACATGTTTTTAATTTATATGTGAACCCTATTATATGCTAAGTGACAAATATACCCTTATCACTCTTGACCATTATAATGAAAATAACCTTATTAATTGTCTATGTTTTTATAACCATCTCTCTCTATTTATTACCTACTCTACATGGCTATTGCTACTCCATTTATTCGCATGTTGAATTAGTTAACCATATCATTATCATCCATTGTTTCACATCAAGAGTTGCATCTTCCCAAAACTGTAGTGTGTAACTTAATGCGTATTTAGAGCACAAGGCCTAAAGACCCGCAAGTGCACGAGTCGATTATAGCGTAGTGTGTGTGAGTGTAGATGTCGAATCCATAGGGAGACAAATTGTGGAGTGGACCATCTGAAGTGTGTCCTAGAAAAGTGCCTAAAAAGAAACCTAAGCAAGCAATATTTTGGGGTTTTTGGGATCCAAGGGAGCTCAAATTAAAGGAACACTAGACTAAACTAAACTAAAAGAAATGGGGAAAAAAAAAGGGAAACAAGCTAACCTAGAGGAAATCTAACAAATGGAATGGATTAGGGTGACTTTTACTTGACTATAGGTGATTTTACACTTTAATGCTATAGGATTTGGTGGACTTTCGCTTGACTATTGGTGATTCTACTGATTCTTGGATTGTAGAGTCTGGAGCCACTAACAATATTTGCAATTCTTTGCAATGGTTTTAGGAATTGAAAGAACTAGCTAAAGCGGAATTTGCTATGAGAATGGGTAATGGAACAAAAGTATGAGCTACTGTAGTGGGAGGAATGTGTTTAAATTTTTTATGTAATAGGAGGTTATTTTTTAACAATGTTTATTATAATTTGGATGTACGTAAAAACCTTATTTCTATTTTGCAATTAATATTAGACAGTTTTTGCATTAATTTTATTCTGGTGTCGATATCAGTGGAGATAGAAATATTATTTGTTCTGGTAGCATGTATGATAACTTGTTCTATATGAAACCTATTGCAATTTCCCTGTATAATATAGAACAAACTAATTCCCAAAAAAGAAAGGTTTCTTTGACCAATGATACATATCTTTGGCACCTACGCTTAGGACATATTAGTCTAAAGCAAATTCGAAGATTAGTTTAGGATGGGCATCATAGCTCATTAGATCTCGGAGATCTATCTCGGTGTGAATCTTGTCTCAAAGGGAAGATGACCAAATGGTCATTTTCTTCTCAAGGAGAAAGGGCCAAGGAAGTATTGAAATTGGTTCATACTGATATGTGTGGTCCTACTAGCAAACCAGCACAAGGAGGTTATGAGTATTTCATTACTTTCACTAATGATTACTCTAGATATGGATATGTATATTTGATGTGATGTAAGTCTGAATCCTTCAAGAAATTGAAGGAGTTCACGGCCGAGGCGAAGTGAAAATTAGATAAATATATCAAAGCTCTTTGATCTGATCTCTCGGGTGAGTTCAGAGACTATCTTACACAAGAAGGGATTGTGTCTTAGCTAATTGCACCAAGGTCTTCCCAGCATAATGGTGTAGCAAAGAGAACAAATGATACCTTATTAGATATGGTTTGGTCAATGATGAGTCATGCATCATTACCTTTATCTTTTTGGGGGTATGTCCTTAAAATAGCAGCATATATCTTGAACATAGTACCATCTAAATCAGTACCTAGGACACCATAAGAAATATGGACTGGGTGTAAGCCTAGTTTAAATCGTCTCCATATTTGGAGTTGTCCAATTTATGTACTTAATAGTAATGCTTCAAAGTTGGAACCAAGATCTGAGTTGTGTTATTTTATTGGGTATCCTAAGAGAACCAGAGGTGGGATCTTTTATAATCCTAAGAAGCAAAAGGTGTTTATAGCACCCATGCTAGATACTTAGAGAATGATGAAATGATTCAGAAACACCAGATTCTAAAGTTATTCTAGAAGAGATTTCACAAGAATCTCCAGTAACATCTGTGGTAACTGTGAAGGAAAAAAAACAGCATTTTACACCTAATATCGGAGCCTCATCATAGTGGGAGGATATCTAAGCCTCCTAATAGATAATATAGAGAGTCCTTTCAGACTTCTTCAGAGGATCAAGTGGTACATCCCACAAGTTTTGATGAAGTAGTTTCCGACATAGGTGCCGACCAATGGCATAAGGCAATGGATTCAAAGTTAGAATCTATATATTCTAACAAAGTTTGAGATCTTGTAGTGCACCTGAAGAGGTAAAACCTATAGGATGCAAATGGGTCTACAAGAGGAAAAGAGAAGTTGATGAAAAAGTTGAAACCTTTAAAGCAACATTAGTGGTGAAAGGTTATACTTAGAAAGAAGGAATCAATTACGAGGAAACTTTTCCACTGGTAGCCATGCTTAAATCCTTCAGGATACTTCTTGCCATCGTATGTTATTATGACTAAGAGATATGGCAAATGGACGTCAAGACAGCTTTTCTTAATAGAGAGCTTGACGAGACCATTTGCATGACACAACGAGATGGATATGTAGGGATGGCAACGGGATGGGTACCTTGCCTATGAAGGAATCCCAAACCCGCTATCTGGATAGCATCCCAATTCTCATTTCCGTTCCAAACCCGGATAAAAATTAAATGGGAATCCCATTCCCGGAACGTCCCAAACCCGTGGGTACCCAGAATGTCCCAAACTTGGTTAAAAAATTTTAAATTAAATAAAAATTTTAACAAGAAACATCTCAAATCCAAATTTAAGATATGTTTTCAACCTTGAAAATCGAATTAAATCACTAAATTTTAAAAAACTAACCATTTAAATAAAATTTTCCCAAAAAATCTAAACAATATCACTAAAATAGATTAAAATGATAAAATTTTAAAGAGTAAAAGGTTAAGGGTTCAAGCCTTACTACTGCTACAAGGTAAAATATTCTCTTAATTTTTAGTATATAGTGTACTTATGTACTTAAAACCATAATTAATTAATAAATGTAAAGCACCTACACACATATATATACATATAACACACATATATGTACATATATGTGTATAAACATAACTAGGTTCGGGAATACAGGTACCCGGGGGTCAATCCCAGTTCTGTCCCAGACCCTAATGGGTATTTTTAATCGTTCCAGATTCGTTCCGGGTTCTTAACGGGACGGATGTTATCAGATTTTAATCGGATCGGTTGATGCCGAGTACCCTGAGTCACTCGTCCCATTGCCATCCCTATGGATATGTTGCTAAAGGCTAGGAACATATGGTTTGTAAGCTAAAAAAGTCCACTTATGGATTAAAGTAGGCATTTAGAGCATCGAACATCAAATTTGATTAGGCAATTAAATCGTATGGTTTTGATTAAAATATTTATGAACTTTGCGTGTATAAGAGGTGTAATAGAAATGCTGTGGCTTTTCTGGTTCTCTATGTGGATGATATCCTGCTAATTGGAAATGACGCGGGGATGTTATCAGCCATCAAGGTTTGACTTTCTACTTAATTTCAAATGAAAGCTTTAGGAGAAGCTAGTTATGTTCTAGGGATCAAGCTTATGTGAGATCATAAGAACAAAAGGCTAGCCCTATTTCAAGCTTCATTTATTGAGAAGATATTGGTCAGGTTTAACATGTAAAACTCTAAGAAGACATCATTACCTTCTAGACATGGAGTTTATCTATCTCAAGATCAATGTCTTAAAACACCTGAGGAGATAGAGAGCATGAAGTGAGTTTTTTTTTATGCTTCGACGGTTGGAAGCCTCACGTATGCCATGTTATGTACTAGACCAGATATTTGCTTTATTGTTGGCATGGTTAGTAGATATCAGTAAAACCCTGGACTGGCATATTGGGTCGCGGTTAAGCATATATTTAAGTTCTTGCGAGGGATAAAAGATTTATGTGCTGGAATATCGTGCGGATGATTTGAGGCCATTAGCCTATACAAACTTGGATTTCTAGTCCGACAGAGATTCCAAGAAGTCTATTTCTGGATATGTTTTCACTCTGTCAAGAGGAGCTATTTCATTCAAAAATGTGAAGCAAAATTATATTGCTGACTCTACCATAGAGGCCAAGTATATAGCAGCATTTGAGGCTGCAAAAAAGGTAGTATGGCTAAGAAAGTTCCTTTTAGACCTAGAGGTTGTGCCAGTAGCTCACAGACTGATAACATTGTATTGTGACAACAACGATGCTGTTTCATAGTGCAAAGAGCCCAGGAATCACAAAAAGGGTAAACACATTGAACGAAAATATCATTTGATCTATGAGTTCATCCAAAAAGGAGATGTAGTAGTTGAAAAAATAGCTTCAGGAAAACCTAGCGAACCCATTTACAAAGACTCTTCCAAAGAAAATGTTTACCACATATTTGGAGTCTATGGGTTTCAGGTTGTCCAAAAGTGATCTTTGGTGCAAGTGGGAGATTGTTAGGATTAGAACGCCATAAAGCTTACTTGTATATGACATTTTGGATGTTAAGCAATGTATAATCATTTTGTTAAATGGCAATATGAGTTTCGTACATATTATCATTGGTATGCTTTATTGATGTATGTATAAAGGCCCCTTGACTTGAGCTAATGAACTTGGGTGCGTAGTGAGGCTGGACGTATAGTAGGTCCAAGTCTAGATTTAATCACATCATAAATTGAGTCCTTAACCAAATGGTAGTATTGGACACTTTACCAGGATAAGGTTATATTGAGCAAATCTCCTCCTTGGGGGTGATCTACCTAGGTCATTGGAGGACTTTCGGATTTGTCTCGATGGTACATGTGTCACGTATTAGACAGGACCATTGTGAGTATATTTTCTAGAGACATACTATTAAAGAAAGAAAACAAGATATTCACTGCTACTAAATTATCATTACTCTTAATCTTGAGCATATGTGGATGAACTAATGAAGTTAGGGTTTGGTACTTTGATTCACTGTGGGTGAGATCTTACTTTATTAGGATCAACAGCCTTGTGCATTGAGTGTTAAGTTCTAACTAATTGGAACATGCATATGTAATGTGAAATCTATGTGCCTCCTCAGGATTGTCCAAATTTATCATCTGAATCTATATCTAGTGATACTACCTTTATGGATGTATCGGTCATATGGCTTGAGGGTCGCTCCCTAGATCAAGAGAATCCATAACCAAGGATGGTTGGAAATAGGATAAGAAACACAACAGAAAAAAATGCAGCTAAGGCGGTGATAGTACACAAGCCAAACGACTGGCCTATGGGTATACATGGAGAGGCATCATGGTTGATTATTTAGTAGGTCAAAGACAAAGTTCACATTCTTTTCTGATAAGCTTTTGGGTAATAACAATTATTCTTAGAGTGCAACTTTGATCTTATGGTGGAATACATCGAAGTTAAAATAACTATTATGTCGCTTAGATCGTGCAAGGAAAATTTTGATTATTTTTGGAAGCTAAGGTTAATTGTGTCTTCTTGGTCCCTTCCCTAGTTGAAATGACTTTGAGAGAGTAATTTTTAAAGAGAAAATTCCATATTGTGGTAGTAGCCATATTGGGCCAAAGCTTGGAATTGGGTGTGGGCTTTCTTTGAAGTCTAAGATAACCTAATTGGGCTTCAATGGTTTCTTATTGGGCTTGGGCCTTCAAATGGATTATGGACTATGTGTTGGGCTTGGATTGTGGGCTTAGCCCAATCTTCCAAGACATGTGCTAGAAAGTTATTGCAAGAAGAATTCAAATTAAACAAGTAACTTCCATGACATGTGGCAAACATTTACTATAAGGAAAAAGTTTCCCACATGGAAAGTTTACAAGGTTTAGGTGCCAAACTTTTCTGATAAATAGGCAAGACCATAAACCATTTTTAGCATACAAAAATTGGTAGTTAATCTCTTCCATTTTGGAAAGAGAATACTACAACACATGTACATGCTTATTGTGTGGTTTTTTGCTCTAAATTTTCAAGAGCACATTACTTTTTTTCTTCCCACACAAGAGGCTATTGTCTCAAGATAAGTCTCTTTAATCTTAGGGAAAAAGACCAGGGAGTTGCTTATAGCGACACCCTTATCATAAACTTTTTTGATGGCCTTGTTCATAAGTAGGAACGAAGCTCATAATGGTTATAGCTTCATCAAAGGTCCAATGCTTCAAGAGGTTAGCTTTACATATTTTTGCAAATACTATTTATATTCGATATGTTCTTAAGCATGTTCTTATCTGTGTTATGTGGTTATTTTTTTTTCTTAGCATGTTTTCTTGAAAGAATTTTTGAAAATATGGGCTAGGATAGACTACATATAATATTATCGATCCTATAGTTTGGCCACCCAACCATCTACTTCTCGAGTATCCCGCGTGAGATTTTCAACGACTCCGCAATAATCTTGAGCTTTTCAAGAGTTGGCTAAGCTCAAAAACCAATCATACAACCTTGACTTGTCCCCTAATCAAGAAACCTATGCACAAAGATTCAAGATTTGCTCACACCCAAGACTAGTCTACCCAATACCCAACTAATACTAGATAAATGAAAGATTTACACAAGTAATCTCAAAGAAAGAGTAAGCACAAGTTAGAATTTAGGTTTACAATACAAGCCCTATAGTTGCCTTAAGAGAAATTTGAAAGCTTGTGCTTTGTATTGTATCTTTTTTGTTTTTCTCTTTTGAAAAAGCTTAAAGAGAGAGATAAAAATACAGCTATTAGACACACTAATTTTTGGCTAAAATTGACTTTAGAACATTATAGGAAAGGCTAGGAAAAAGTTCGTATGAATAACAGCTAGCTTTGAATAAGATTTTAAAAAATTTGCATGATCCGGTTGAAGTCTCATCATTCAAGTGAGTCAAAAGCTTCATCCAGTAGCTTTTAGTTCAAAAACAAAAAGTGTATTGTTGGAAGGAGTTCAAGCTCATCTGGCAACCCAAAAAGTTTAACTCATCAGTGCCCAATTGTTGCTGTAAAGCCTTTAGTTCAAAATCAATTTTCTTCAAGACTAGGTTTGAAAATTCTTTTTAGACATCAAAAACATTTTGAAAATTGTGTACCTTTTTTGAAAAAACATTTGGGGTGTATAATATCTAAATCATAAGGTAATCCAAGACAAGGAACTTGTGACTTATGTCTTCATCCTTATGTCACCATGCCAAGTCTTCAAACATCAAATGAATAAGCTCAATGACTTGATGTATCTAGTGGCACAGGATCTTCTTCCAAGGCATATTGTAACTCCACATTGCTCAAGGACTCACAAAACATATTAGCGAAACAATAGCTCAGAAGAGTTCCATAAACAATAATAATCTTTGCACAATATGCCATACTCATAAAGAATAAATATAAAATCATCCACTTATTACTAGATTCATTACAAGAAAACCAATCATTCATCACAAGCATCTTAATCTTAATCATACACGCGCGCGCGTACAGACACACACACATATATCAATTCAAACCTTATCATCAAAACATAAGATAATCATATAATAATGCTAACATGGAGAAAATTTAGTCTTTTATCGTCACCCATTACTGAAATCTTTACAAAGAACCATGTAATTTCAAACAATTTCTTTGTTTTTTTTAGTTGTTTTATCTTATATTATACGTTAATATATAGATTTATGATAGTACTTTTTTAAAGTTTGCTGACTATGAACATGATATTATTCCAATATGTTAAATTTTTTTTTATGGTTTATGGTTTGAGACCTATGCTTATATTTTTGTTTTTCCAATTGTATATTTAAGGTTTAGGGTTGGTTTAGGGTTATAAAAGTTGGTTATAATTTGATTTTCTGATCGGAACATATTAATGAAATTTTGTGATTTTATGATGTTCACTAGCTTCATTTAATTTTCATTAATGTTTCATTGGGATGTTCAAGTCTTTAATTTTATTTTATTTCATTAATCAGTATGGTTTTTGGACAGTAATTTATTTCATGGATTGCAGTTAATTTTTCACTAAGAGGAGGTATAATGCTGGTTTTAGTTCTAATAGATTCGAGGTATGTAGTTGGTGTTCAATTTTTCTTTTAGATTATTTTTTTATTTTAAAACTTTTCATATGTGTAATAAGATGTGTACTATTGTATGTATATGCATTTTTTAATTTTGATGTTAAAGAACATGAACATGAAGAGAGAAACAAAAGAAAATCAAAGCCCTGTTGAAGGTGAAAGATGAAATTAACAGTATAGTAATTTGGAGAGATTTTCTACGTAGACATTCCAGGGTTTAATAATGCTGGTCTCAATGAGGAATTGCTTGGTAATGGTAATAGGAGAAAAGCAGAAGATGGATTTCAAGGGAATGATGAAATGAATATTGACTATGATGCTGCAATTGATGCTTATAAGCCATCTCCCAATGATTGTGCTTCAATTACCTTATCCTCCTTCAAGAATGCTGATACTCGAGAAATGAGTTAAATGTTGGTAGTAATAGAAGTTTGTTTTCTGACAATGTTGATGGCCTTTCAAATGTTGTTGATGTTAGTAGTTCCATCAATACCTCTTCCACCACACAATGTGATTTTGATTAGGTCTGCTAAGCATTTGATGGTTGATGATAAAGCTCTGAAGGATTTTATTTTCAATTATCACAAGGATTGCAGGTTGGTTTCAATTAGGTGTTCTAATTTATTTTTATTTAGGTAAAATTTTTACTTAGTACTAATAATGATCTAATATTCATAAATTTTCAAGAAAGTTCTTGTTGTGACCAATGCATATTGATGTGTGTGTTTTTTGTATGTTTGTATATATTGTTTGCATGCACTTTTTAGGGTGTTTTAAAGCCCATTTATGTGTATTTAGTATAGAGTTTATGCATATTTGTTAATAATTGTGCATAGGGTGAATAATTGCATAAATGCTACACTAAGTGCACTAATTGCATGACTTAGATGCATTTTGGGTGAAGTCGATGCTTGAGCTTAAATGACGAATTCTCAAAGAATAATGATGAAGATTTAGGGTTCTGAAACAAGATTTCAGCATGCTAGATGATGCACGAGGCCAAGAAGGAAGCACCATAGAAAACAGAACTGCAAACAGAGCTAAAACGAAGAAGATATGCCAATACCAGTTGACCTCCTATTCCAGTACCGGTCGACCCGTACACTCTTCTTGTAGTTCTAGAAGCTCTATCAAAAGAGCAGACTGAGTGATGCCCTAGTACCGGTCGACCCGCTAAGTCTTCCGATCTCGCACTGAAGGTCTATTTAAAGCCTATTTTAAGTCATTTTTAGGGGAGGAACTTTTATTTCTAAAACCCTAATAAACCCCAACCCTTTTCCCATTGACCAAACACCTAAAACCATCTAAAACCCTGCACCAAGCTAGGATAGAAGCATTTTAACAAAGATTTGAAGGATTTGTACATATTTGGAAGCAAGAATTAGGAGAGTTCTTCTTGTTCTCTTTCTATTTCTTGTAAATATGTTGCTAGATTAGGATAGAGCTTTGGGTGTTTGTTGTTGTATATTAGATTGGGGCTTTGAATAAATGATTTTTGTGTATCTTCAGCTCTTAATACATTTTGTTTACATAAATCCATGGCATGATTCAATATGTCTATGCATTGAAAATCAAACATGTCTATATGTTTGTTAAAATGCCTAAGTGAAATTGCATGTGTTATTTGTGCTTCAAATGTTTTTATATACTTACATGGATGAATTAATTGTGCTTAATTCTTGGCTTTGCTTAGTAGAATAGGCTTTAGCTTTGAATTTAGCTAATAGGTTACATGCTATGCTTAGTTGAGTATAGGTGCTAGCCCTTGGCTTTAAACCCAGCCAAGTGGATAAGTTAACCTAGACTAGATTATCCCTCACCCACATTAGTGTTGGTTAATCGAGCCTTAATATCACATAGTGTTTAGGTGCTAGTCCTTGGCTTTAAACCTAGCCAAGAGGATAAGTTCTAAGTACGGATTGTGTAGGCTAGGAGGGATTGGCCCTTAGCTTTTAAACCAAGCTAACGAGTTGAACCACTAGTATTGGTTAAGAGACCCCCAATCAACATAACGGCAACAGAAGTCCCGAGCCATAGATAGACCCAATCTGTTACCATAGCCCAAAACTAGTTACAACGCAATCACCCTAGGTCCCCTTCTATATAGTTAGGCTTCCCTTCTTAGGTTTGCACGCTTAAGTTCGTTTATAGTTTAGGTTTATTTTTCATCATTTTGAGCTCCCTTCTATCTTAAAGAAAGCATACACACACACACACACGCATGTAGTTAGTTTTAGACACTCGAGCACATAGAGACCAAACGAAAGTAGCCTTCCTATGGAGATGATACTAGCACTAAAATCCGCTATACCACGAATGATCCATATGCTTGCGAGTTAAAATTAAACAATCAGATATCACATTTCAAGGGACAAATGTGTGACCTACTCCCTAAATCTTTCATTTCTACCCCCGTTAGTCAATTTTTTTAGCGTTACTATTTTATTTACACTTTATAATTTTTGCAAAAATACTTAACCTAATGAGTGTTACAGATTGTTGATTACTAAGTTGCCCAGCTAACTAAGGATGCAAGGAAAAGAGATTCGGATATGCCAAAGTGGTACTTTCCTGCCATATGTTCTGTATGTTTTAATTAATATAAGTTCTAAACTAAATTTCCTTTTCTATTCTCATTATTTGATTATTCTACACTAATAACTTGTGTAAAATAAATTTATATAATACATCCTTGAAGGCATTAAAGGTGAGATATTATTTGAAGATTATTTCATTAAGTACTATTTTAGGATGTCTGGTTTCATTGGCCAATTGACTGATTGTAGTGAGATAGCCTTTATTTGTATACCTTTTTTCCTACAAGTAGTTTTGTTTGAGATCTTATTAACTTGTACTCTTACTTGTGGAAACTCCTTACTTGTTATTAGATGTTTGTACCATTCCATTTCTTGAATAAGCATTGGGTTCTGTTGATAATTGACCTTGTCAATCAAGAAGTTTGTGTTTGTGATAGCAATCCCGTCTTGAGCACCAGCTGCACATAGACAAACTTGCTAAATCATTGGTAAGAGGAAATTTATAGCATTTAGAACAAAAACATTTTTCTTATAATAAGTTTTTTCAGGCACTTAGAACAAATCCATTTCCTTTTTGTAGTTGGGGTTCTTTGATAATGTCTTGTGAATTGTTGATTTAGTAGTGTACCAAGCGATGAAGAAACTCCCAAGTTTTAAGATTGAGCAGCATTATGGGTTCTATATCAAGTTGGTGCTTTAGATTGTGGGGCATATGTATGCCTTGTGTTGTCGAACCCTAGGAACAATATGGAGTGGCTGAAGGGCAAAGGATCTATAGTAATACGTCGTGACATTGCTTTTAAGCTGTGGCAGTATTCAGCCAATGCGAAGAACCCTGTGCGTTCTAGAAATGATGTTTGAATGTTATTGTGTTCGCTTGTTTTACATTGGGTTGGTTTGATGGACAAGTTTGTGTTGGCTGAATATGAAGAACCATGTGTATGTTTGTCACGGACAAGTTTTTTTAAGTATTTGTCATGGTGTTGATGGGATAATACTTTATTGTTTTGGTTATGGGTACTTTCTCAATATATTATGATCATGTATGGTGGATTAATTTTGTTTGTTTGTAATATGATGAATGGTTTTACATGCAAATTGTGGATGATTGATGATTGAATGGATCATGTTGTGAAGAGTACAAGTTGTAAACCAAAAATATTGAACTATATTTCTAAAATTTTTTAACAAAAAATAAGTCTTAAAAGGAAAAAAAAGACTTATTAAGTCATAATGTAAGTTAGTTTAAGTCATGTTTTCTGAACAACTCATCATTGGAAAAATTCATTTTAAGTTGAAACTTATTTGAAGTCCAAAAACTCGTTTACGTATTGTACAAAAAAGATCTCATTTGAAGTCCAAAAACTCATATAAATGTATTTCTAAAAAAATTTTGAACAAAAATTAAGTCTTAAAAAGAAGAAACTTATTAAATCAAAATGTAAGTTTAAGTCAAGTTTTCTAAAAAGCTCATTTAGGTGGAAAAATTCATTTTAAGTTGAAGCTCATTTGAAGTCCAAAAACTCATATAAGTATTTTACCAAAAAAAAAAAAATCTCGTTTTTTGAACTCAGTGTCTTTTAAGTGAAAAACTCATGTTAAAAACTAAATTTTTAAGCACAATAAAAATTTTAATATCTTTTTTAAAATAAAAGTCATGAAGTCATTTATTTTTAACTAATTTTTTTTTAAAAACCTCATTTTTTTAAGCACGACTAATTTTTTAAGATATTATTTTTTATGACAACTCATGAACTCACTTTTCTTAAGATTATTCAACTCATTTTTTTAAAAGGACTTTCTTAATTGATCTTGAACTCATTTTTTATGTTGATGTGAAAAGTTAAATGTTGTATTACATGGAAAAATAACGTATGGCTTAGATGATATACCATGATAAAACAGAAATTAACATAGTGCAAACCAAACATGTAATTAGATAATAGCACATGAAATTAAATTAAATTAAATACAACTAAAAAATGTAGTAGCAGATTCATTCTATATTAAGTTACAGTACTTCATCAAACAACAATAACCAAACATAAACCAACCAAAATAGACAAGTTCATACTATCACTTCATTATCAATACAATAATTAGAGCAATGCACAAACAGACCAAAAAAATAAACATCTTTGTCATCATACTGGCATCACCACGTTCAACAACCCTTGCCCTCTTACCCACTGGTATAGATGGTGTAACTGGCATGGGAATCATAGCAACTCCAGTGTCTTTGGAAATCATCTTATTAGGATCGCACCTACCAAGATTGAGTTTTGAACATTTTGAGACAACTTTTATCTCAACAAATCTTCCACACAAACACTCGATATTCTTGTATCACAAATCAATTCGTGAATCAATAGAAGAGATTTTGCTGCTACTTGCCATGCTAAATAGTCAACAAAAAAATCATATAGGCAAAAAAGAAAATGATAGTACTCATTTCATAGCCAAAACATTTTAGGGAGAAATTAACTTATAACAACGATGTTGTTATCCTCAAAATTCAAAAATGCGTAAAATATTGGCTAAAAACAAAATACGCATGTTATTAAAGGACAACTATATTATTAAAAATAAATTGAAAGATATGTATAGTAAGAGAGAAGGAGGGAGAGAGAACATAGGGAGAGACGGAGAGAGAGAGAGAGAGAGAGAGAGAGAGAGAGATTTAGAGAGAAAAGGGAGAGCTTACCTTAAGGTTATTACTTGTTTGGAATGGCAGTGAAAGATTTGTGGGGCGAGGGGGGAGGGAAGGAGATAGAGGAGGAAGAGGGGCTGTGAGATGGGACGAGTAAGAAAGAAAGAAGTAGAGTGGGGTAGGTTTATACTAAATTATATATATAGACATATATATTAAGAGGGAATTCAAATTTTTAGATTATGTCTTCGGGGGGAATTCAAATTTTAAGAGGAATTATCTAAATTTTGTAATTGTGGAATTAATTAAAGTGAAAAGCGAAGCTATGCCGATTATTTTCACGTATCTTATGAGCAAAATCGATTCATTTTAAATGATGAACTTAGTGAAATATATGGATTTGTCAACTTGATGAAAAATACAGAATTTGTGAGCTGAATATTTGCCTCATTACACTGGTGCCTATAACACTATTACCACCAATTTCTTATAAAGAATATAATGGTGTTGTGATATTATTTAAAACACCGTTGTGCTGCTTCAATTAATTGTTTGATTGATGACCAATTGATTAAACAAATTAGAAATTGTAAAAAACATAAAATGAAAACTACAACATCAACAAAATAACGATTTTGTTACTTGCATTTTGAGCATCTCCTTGGTGCTTGTTCCTTCATTGAGTTTGTTGTACCTTTGGGCCTTGCAATTTTCAAGTCATCTATTAAATTGTGAGACACCAATTTGCTTATTCTTGTTATCAACCTTCGATACCTATAACTGCTTAGCACGATCAATTAGTTTCCTTAATCCAGCTTAACATCTATTCATTTTTCTTATTGCCCAAGACATAAGTGACTATCCTAAATACACTTTCAACCACTTGAATAATCTATAAGAAAGGTTGCATCTTAATTTGCCGTTGAATTTTAAAGAATATTGCCCTTGTATAAACTTTCAAAGCATATCTCTTCAACTCTGCTAGCTTAGTTGTCACTACTATAGAGATAAGATTTGTCTTCACTCTTCATTAACGACATTTACTCTAATTTGCTCTAATCCTCAATGGTTATCTCTCACAAAGTGTATCAACTTTCAGTCAGTGCCCAAATATTTGTTAAGATATGCATTCATCCCCTCACAACATTGCATACTTTTCATCCACCCAAAAATTGGCCACAGATATGTGCCTCTACCCACATGTGTTTTTTTGGTATACATCATGGATCCACTTGTGATTTTTGATTTTATGATGTCTCAGCAAAAGACTCCATTGATGCTCAAATTTCTGTACAAAACAATTGAGCAACATATAATAACTGAAAATCTCATTAAAGTCTTTTATCTTGATGTTCATACCTGTATTGTGTTGAAAATGCCAATTGAACAACTTATGGTGAGCATTGGGCAACACTTCCTCGATTGCGACATGTAGAGATTTGTCACAATCAGTTACCACAGATAGTGGTCTTTTGTTATTCATTGTACAAAGAAGTGTGTTTAACACCCAAACATAAGATTTAGTATTTTCATTTTGAACTAAAGCAGCACCAAACACACGTGTTTCTGTGGTTATTTACGCTAACTAGGATCACAAGTGGATATCTATACGATTTTGTCTTGTAAGTGGCATTGAATATCAGCACATCTCCAAACAATTCAAATTCATTTCTTGACTATTCGTCTACGAAAATGGCTTATCCAATTGGTTCTCGTTATCAACTGCGTGCTAAAAATAGAACAAAGGGTTACAATCGACTTTTCCTTATGAATAAGCTAGTGCGACATTAGCATCCCTAATGCTGATTTCTTTAGATTGTCACATCCTAACGCATTGTATAGGTCTTTCCTTATAAACCTAACACTGTGATAGACCCCTGACTCGTTAGTAAACACATCCATTATCCAACTCATGCTTATTCCAGATCTAGATTGATGCATGGTGTACGCTTGATCCTTATGACCATTACCAACGTGTCTGTGAGAATGAAGCATCGACACACCAAATATAGGAACCAATGAATGATTGTGGTCTTTCACAAATGTTGTCACCACATAGCAAGATTGATCTTTATCTAATTTGATACAAAGTTTTTCTTTACAATCACGTATATCTCTGGTCTATGTTCTGGTTGTCTATTTTTTCATCTATAAAAACTCTTTTCTTCAGAGACTAGCACAAGAACAAGTAAATAATCTAATAAATATCGCTTGACAATTGTCTTCTTTCTTAAAATTGCATCTTCTAATACTAAACTTGTGTACTTGTGTGTATAGGTTGTGAAAATTATACGCGTCCTTTTCAATTCCAAATGTACGATTAAGAATCTCTGCTTCACTCATATTTTGCATATTCAAGATATCATCGTTACTAATATCACTAATATTGCTTGAAGTATCCATATTTTCACAAGATAATTCACTATTTTCTGCACCTTCGTCGTTTAAAATCTTGTTCTCCGTATCCATTTTCCCTACCACAATATTACAAATAAATATTACATCTTTTAGTTTATTATAATTATTGATAAGCATAAAACACATTAATTAATTAGCACAACTTTTTCTATGGACAATTAATTCAAATTTTTTATAGACAAATATATATAACATCTACAAAAATTAGCTTCACAAATTTTATAATAACAATAAATTAAATATAATCATTTTTTATTTTTTTGTCGGCATAAAATAATTTTTTCTCATTAATTTCATTTTGTATACAACTACTTTTTAACTCACATAAATTTCTTTCGGTAAACTACTACAAAGTCAATTGATATCTGTTAGGGAAAAACATGCTAACATGAAGAACACAAGAGAAAAGGATACAAAAGAATTTACGTGGTTCAGTCTCAAAGCCTACGTCCATGAGCAACAGAGAACAATTCCACTATTGATCATCAAATATTACAAGGCTCACACTCTGCTTTCTCTCCCACATATAAACAAATGAGTATTGCCATATATTTATAGTGCACAAGTTTCCTAAAACCTATTGAGCAAACAAAAGGCAACCTATTAATTAGGTGCTATTATGGTAACAAGCTAATAATGCAATTTGTTATTCTTGTTGCCCAAGAATACGGGCCACAATTAACAAATCTCCACCTTAGCACGTATTCATTCCAATCAACACACCATCATCCCTACTGCCAAATGCCCCTAAGGGCTCAATGCTCTGTACTGCAAATAGCAACCAAGTCCAAGCATGCTTGAACTTGTTGACTAGAACCACCTTGGTTATCATATTTGCTAGATTCTCGTGGGTAGAAATCTTCTACAACGATATGATCCCTTGGGATATAACATCTCTAAAAAGTGATATCTTATATCAATGTGTTTAGTCCTCTCATGATACATCTTATTCTCTATCAGATGAATTGCACTCTGGCTATCACAAAAGACTACACTTCGATGCTACTGCAGTCTAAAATCACGAACTAGGCCTTGTAACCACATCGCCTCCTTCATAGTTTTTGTAATTCCTATATATTTTGCCTCAGTAATCGACAATGCCACAATAGACTGTTAGGATTAGTATGCCCTAAAGATCACTTGTATATAACATTTTGAATGTTAAACAATGTATAATCATTTTGTTAAATGGCATTATGAGTTCCTTACATATTATCTCTGCTATGTTTTATTGATGTACGTATAAAGGTCCCTTGACTTGAACTAATGACTTGGGTGCGTAGTGAGGCTGGACGCATAGTAGGTCTAAGTTTAGATTTAGTCACGTCATAAATTGAGTTTGTAACTGAATGGTAGTGTTGGGCACTCTACCGGGATAAGGTTATATTGAGCAAGTCTACTCATTGAGGGTGATCTACCTAGGTCATTGGAGGACTTTCCGGATTTGTCTCAATAGTACGTGTGTCACGTATTTGACAGGACCATTGTAAGTATGTTTTCTAGAGACGTGCTATCAAAGAAAGAAAACAAGATACTCACTACTACTAAATGATCATTGCTCTTAATCTTGAGCATATGTGGATGAACTAATGAAGTTAAGGTTTGGTGCTTTGATTCACTGTGGGTGAGATCTTACTTTATTAGGATCAACAGCCTTATGCATTGAGTGCTATATTCTAATTAATTAGAACATGCATATGCAATATGGAATCTATGTGCCCTCTTTGGGATTGTCCATATTTATCATTTGAATTTAGATCTAGTGATACTACCTTTATGGGTGTATTGGTCATATGGCTTGAGGGTCTCTCCCGAGATTAAGAGATTCCATGACCAAGGATGTTTGTGAATAGGACAAGAAACCCAACGGAAAAAGATACAGCTAAGGAGGTGATAGTACATAGGCCAAAGGACCGGTCTTAGCTGTGGGTATACGTAGAGGGACACTATGGTCAGTTATTTAGTAGGTCAAAGACAAAGTTCACGTTCTTTTGTGATAAGCTTTTGGGTAATAGCAATTATTCTTGGAGTGCAACTTTGATCTTATGGTGGAATAGATCGGAGTTAAAAATAATTATTATGTTGCTTAGATCAGGCAAGGACATTTTTTTATTATTTTTGGAAGCCAAGGTTAATTGTGTCTTCTTGGTCCCTTCCCTAGTTGAAATGACTTTGAGAGAGCAATCTTGAAAGAGTAAATTCCATATTGTGGTAGTAGCCTTATTGGGCCAAAGCTTGGAATTGGATTTGGGCTTTCTTTAGAGTCCAAGATAACCTTATTAGGCTTGGGCCTCTACATGGATTATAGACTATGTGTTGGGCTCGGATTGCGGGCTTGGCCCAATCTTTTAGGACATGTGCTAGAAAGTTATTATATGAAGAATTCAAATTGTACAAGTAACTTCCACGAAGAATTCAAATTGTACAAGTAACTTCCACGAAGAATTCAAATTGTACAAGTAACTTCCATGACATATGGCAAACATTTACTACTAGGAAAAAATTTCCCACATGGAAAGTTTACAAGGTTTAGGTGCCAAACTTTTTCTATAAATAGGCAAGACCTTAAACCATTTCCAGCATCCAAAAATTTTGTAGTTGATCTTTTCCATTTTGGCAAGAGAATAATACAACACATAGTACACACTTATTGTGTGGTTTTTTGCTCTAGATTTTCAAGACTATATTACTTTGCTTCTTCCCACACAAGAGGCTATTCTCTGAAGAAAAGTCTCTTTAACCATAGGGAGGAAGACTAGGGAGTTGTATATTGCGACACCCTTATAGTAAAATTTTTTTGTTGGCCTTGTTCGTGAGTGGGAACAAAGCTTGTGACGGTTTTAGCTTCATCAAAGGCCTCACACTTCAAGAGGTTAGCTTTACATATTTTGCAAATGCTAGTTATGTTCAGTATGTTCTTAAGCATGTTCTTGTGTGTGTTATGTGGTTATTTTATTTTCCTAGCATGTTTTCTTGGTAGTATTTTTGAAGGTATGGACTAGGATATACCACATGTAATATTATCGATCCTATAATTGGAATCAGAGCTTAGGCTCACACACAACATGCTTAGACTATGCAAGAATATTGTATTTGCATAAATATGTTAGTCATCTTGTGAGTGGCAAGATTAGGAAATCTTACGTGGCACATACTTGTGGTTTTATGCTTGTATGTGCAGGTAATACAAAATCCCCTTGATGGTTCGTATGTATGCATGATAGCTTTTCGTGTATGGTCAACAAAGCTTGGCCATAGGTGATTTCATGTATAAATATTTATGGTTATTGCTTGTAGTTTCATTTAAAAGAAGCATAGGATATTTTGATATCCTTGTAATGTTTCTTTATGAAACTTGTATTAGCAATAGCAAAGTGTATTATTGTAATCTTTAAAGACCAAGGAGAAAAACAAGAAAATAGCATGGAGGAACACTCTGTTGGTTGAACTTGCTGATCGACCGGCTCAGTCGACTGGCTTTTACTGACAAACAATAGGCTGAGGCAGAAAAAGCTATTAAGTGTGCTGTTTTGTTGAAGATTGCAGGGAGCCATCAAAGAGGGATTTTTAACGCATTTTGGTGGATGTTTATAATGCATTGACATATGTTTTAACATATTTGCATAAGCATAAACATGATTACCACCTAGAAATATGCCTCCTCATTAGGTTTTTAAAATTGGCCAATCCTATGTGTTAATTTCTCAGAGATAGTTAAGTTCATTTAAAAGAGATTGGCTTAGACAAGATAATTGTAAGCAATTATGTCTAAAGATGCCATGCAATCTCATGACAAAAAAGAAAAAACTTAACTTGAGATTTAAAATATGACAACCTAAGGGTCCATACACCTAGATTTAGGTAAGTAATCTACTATGGTATTGCAATGTTTTAGTAATAAAAAGGGAATTCGCAAAAACCAAAGTGTTTCGCAAATCCAAAGTATGTTTAGATCTAAAACAAAAGGCGAGAATACCAAAAATAGATGAAACCCTTATGTTAAAATATTGAGTGGGAGAGGGGACTAGAAATACCCTACCGCTTTCCATATCCGATTCACGGTAATGGTAAATGTTATTAAATTCCCCATCGGAGGGTGACACTTTATCAAGATTTAGCAAGGTGAATTTAAAATGTTTATTCAAAAAGGGTGTTAGTGAGTTTGGCCATCCTATCGGCGGAATTCTTCATTAAATATCGCCTCACACAACATTGATTAAAGTCACTACCCTATCGGAGGGCTTAAATCAAGAATGTTATGGTGAATGAACATAAGGAGTAGGTATACACTCATCTTAAATGGAAGGTTCGGCTATCCTATCGATAGAGTTTGCTATCGGATTTAAGAAGCCAAATGAAGCAGTGATTGAATTATTCAAATTGGAACATATCCAGATAATTGTCAATTCAAATATGCGGTGGTGCTTAACTTAACGTTCATAAGTTCGGCCATCCCATCGATGAAGTTCTTGTGAGGACGTTGAGACACTGTTACATCGAGTAGTTTAAGGGTTAATCTACTTAAAGGCAAATGATGTAAAAGTACTTGTATGTTTTATTTCCAAAGATAGCATACATATTATTCATGCAGCAATTCCATACTCATAAAATAATTATTAATATATTGTTGTATATCTAGAAAAATGTCTTCGTTTAGTCCACTAGCTACAATTCTCAAAGAGCACAAGCTCACTGGAACGAATTTTGTGGACTAGGAACGGAACTTGGACATAGTACTCACCACAGAAGAGTACAAGGATGTCTTAACAGCTCCTTGTCCTATTGTGAGGGCAAACTTTTCTGAAGCCCAAAAAGATGCTGTGGCAAAATGGCAGAAGGCCAATAGTATAGCCAAGTGCTGTATGATGACTTCTATGTCAGATATTTTGCAGAGCAAGCATCATCATATGGAAACTGCAAAAGAAATCATGACCTCACTGTCTCGTATGTTTGCCAATAAGAGTAGGCCTGCAAAGCAAGGTACTCTTAGAGAAATTATGAATCAAAGGATGGCAAACGGTGCATATGTCAGAGAGCATATGCTCAAAATGATGGATTACGTCAATACTGCCGAGATCCTAGGGGCAAACATAGATGAACAGTCAAAGGTAAACATGATTTTAGAGACTCTACCACTGTCTTACACCCAGTTCAAGCTTAATTATAATATGGGCAAGATGAACATGGATATGATGGAATTAATGAAAGAGCTCCTAGTTGTAGAAGCCATAATGAAAAATAAGGGCTACGTAAACATAGTTCAAGCATTCACTTCTGGACTTAACCCGAAAGGGAAAAATTCAAAGGAAAGGGGAAGCAAAAATGTGGTCAAGGGAAAAAAGAAGAAAAATGGTGAACAGCCCAAACAATTAACAGGTGAAAAGCCTAAGGGCAAATGCTTTAAGTGTGGCCAGAAAGGGCACTAGAAAAGGGATTGCCCGAAGTACCTGGCACGAGGCCAGATAGGTACACCTCTTTCGTTTTACATTGAAACCTGTTTAGTGGTTGATTCTATTGATTCTTGGATTGTAGACTCTAGAGCCACTAACCATATTTGCAATTATTTGCTTTGGTTTCAGGAAATGAAGGACCTAGCTAAAGGGGAATTTGCTCTGAGGATGGGTAACGGAGCAAAAGTACGGGCTGCTGTAGTAGAAGGAATGTGCTTAAATTTTCCATGTAATAGGAAGTTATTTTTAACAATGCTTATTATGTTTCGGATGTACGTAAAAACCTTATTTCTATTTCGCAATTAATATTAGATGGTTTTTGTAGTAATTTCCATTCTGGTGTTGATATCAGTAGAGATGGAAATATTATTTGTTCCAGTAGCACGCATGATAACTTGTTCTATAAAAAACCTATTACAAATTCACTGCATAATACAGAATAAACTAATTCCAGAAAAAGGAAGGTTTCTTCGACCAATGATACTTATCTTTGGCATCTATGCTTAGGACATATTAGTCTAAAGCGAATTTGGAGATTAGTCGAGAATGGGCATCTTAGCTCATTAGATCTCGAAGATTTACCTCCATGTGAATCTTGCCTCAAAGGAAAGATGACCAAACGGTCATTTTCTTCTAAAGGAGAAAGGGCCAAAGAAGTGCTGGAATTGGTTCATACCGATGTGTTTGGTCCTATGAGCAAACCAACACGAGGAGGTTATGAGTATTTCATTACCTTTACTGATGATTAGTCTAGGTATGGATATGTATATCTGATATGATGCAGGTTTGAATCCTTTGAGAAATTCAAAGAGTTCAAGGCTAAAGTGGAGCAAAAATTAGATAAATGTATCAAAGGCCTTCGATCTGATCGAGGTAGCGAATACCTTTCAGGTGAGTTCAGAGACTATCTTACACAAGAAGGGATTGTGTCTCAATTGACTGCACCAGGGACTCCCCAGCAAAATGGTGTAGCAAAGAGAAGAAATCACTCCCTATTAGATATGGTTAGGTTAATGATGAGTCATGCATCGTTACCTTTATCTTTTAGGGGGTATGCCCTTGAGACAGCAGCATACATCTTGAACTTGGTACCATCTAAATCAGTACGTAGGACACCACAAGAAATGTGGACTGGCGTAAGCCTAGTTTAAATTATCTCCACATTTGGGGTTGTCCAACTTATGTACTTAATAGTAATGCTTTAAAGTTGGAACCAAGATCTGAGTTGTGCTATTTTATTCGGTATCCTAAGGGAACTAGAGGTGGGATCTTTTATAATCCTTAGGAGCAAAAGGTGTTTATAAGCACCCATGCTAGATACTTAGAGAATGGTGAAATGATCGAGAAAACACCAGATCCTGAAGTTGTTCTAGAAGAGATTTTACAACAATCTCCAGTAACACCTGTGGTAATTGTAAATGAAAAGGAACAACATATTACACCTAATATATTGGAGCCTCATCGTAGGGGAAGGATATCCAAGCCTTCTGATAAATACTATGGAGAGTCTTCCTTTCAGACTTCTTCAGAGGATTAGGTGATGGATCTGACAAGTTATGATGAAGCAGTTTCCGACATAGATGCTGACCAATGGCATAAGGTAATGGATTTAGAGTTAGAATCTATGTATTCTAACAAAGTCTAGGATCTTGTAATTACACCTGAAGGGGTAAAACCTATAGGGTGCAATTGGATCTACAAGAGGAAAAGAGGAGTTGATGGAAAAGTTGAAACCTTTAAAGCAAGGTTGGTGGCGAAAGTTTATACTCAGAAATAAGGGATCAATTATGAGGAAACTTTCTCACCAGTAGCCATGCTTAAATCAATCAGGATACTTCTTGCCATCGCATGTCATTATGACTACGAGATATGGCAAATGGATGTCAAGAGAACTTTTCTTAATATAGAGCTTTACGAGACCATTTACATGACACAACCAGATGGATATGTTGCCAAAGGCTAGGAACGTATGGTTTGTAAGCTAAAAAAATCCATTTATGGATTAAAGCAAGCATCTAGAGCATTGAACATCAAATTTGATCGTGCAATTAGATCTTATGGTTTTGATCAAAATATTGATAAACCTTGCGTGTATAAGAGGCGTAATGGAAATGCTATAGCTTTTTTGGTTCTATATGTGGATGATATCCTACTTATTGGAAATGATGTGGGGATGTTATCATCCATCAAGGTTTGGCTTTCTATTCAATTTCAAATGAAGGATTTAGGAGAAACTAATTATAATCTAGGCATCAAGCTTATGCGAGATCGTAAGAACAGAAGGCTAGCCCTATCTCAAGCTTCATTTATTGAGAAGATATTGGTTAGGTTTAAAATGCAAAACTCTAAGAAGGCCTCAATACCTTCTAGACATAGAGTTTATCTATCTCGAGATCAATGTCCTAAAACACTTGGGGAGGTAGAGAGCATGAAATGAGTTCCTTATGCTTCAGCGATTGGAAGCCTCATGTTTGCCATGTTATGTACTAGACTAGATATTTGCTTTACTGTTGGCATGGTTAGTAGATATCAGTCAAACCCTGGACTGCCAGATTGGGTCGCAGTTAAGCATATATTCAAATTCTTGCAAGGAACTAAGGATTGTTTGCTGGAATACCATGCAGATGATCTAACGCCATTAGCCTATACAGACTCGAATTTCCAGTCCGATAGAGATTCCAGGAAGTCTACTTCTGGATATGCTTTCACTCTGTCAAGAGGAGCTATTTCATAGAGAAGTGTGAAGCAAAATTGTATTGCTGACTCTACCAGGGAGGCCAAGTATGTAGCAACATCTGAGGCTACAAAAGAGGTAGTATGGCTAAGAAAGTTCCTTTTAGACCTAGAGGTTGTGCCGACAGCTCACAGACCAATAACGTTATACTACGACAACAACGGTGCTATTTCACTATGCAAAGAGCCCAGGAATCACAAAAAGGGTAAACATATCGAATGGAAATATAATTTGATCTGTGAGTTTATCCAGAGAGGAGAAGTTATAATTAAAAAGGTAGCTTCAGTAGAAAACCTAGCAGACCCATTTAAAAAGACTCTTCTAGAGAAAATGCTTACCATACATTTGGAGCCTGTTGGTATTAGGTTGTGCAGAAGTGATCTTTAGTGCAAGTGAGAGATTGTTAGGATTAGTAAGCCCTAAAGCTTACTTGTATATAACATTTTGGATGTTAAACAATGTATAATCATTTTGTTAAATGGCATTATGAGTTCCTTACATATTATCTCTGGTATGTTTTATTGATGTATGTATAAAGGTCCCTTGACTTGAACTAATGATTTGGGTGCGCAGTGAGGCTAGACGCACAGTAGGCCCAAGTCTAGATTTAGTCAAGTCATAAATTGAGTTCGTAACTGAATGGTAGTGTTGGGCACTCTACCGGGATAAGGTTATATTGAGCAAGTCTCCTCATTGAGGGTGATCTACCTAGGTCATTGGAAGACTTTCCGGATTTGTCTCAATAGTACGTGTGTCGCGTATTTGACAGGACCATTGTGAGTATGTTTTCTAGAGACGTACTATCAAAGAAAGAAAACAAGATACCCACTGCTCCTAAATGATCATTGCTCTTAATCTTGAGCATATGTGGATGAACTAATGAAGTTAGGGCTTCGTACTTTGATTCACTGTGGTTGAGATCTTACTTTATTAGGATCAACAGCCTTGTGCATTAAGTGCTAAGTTCTAATTAATTGGAACATGCATATGCAATATGGAATCTATGTGTCCTCTTTGGGATTGTCCATATTTATCATCTGAATCTAAATCTAGTGATACTACCTTTATAGGTGTATTGGTCATATGGCTTGAGAGTCGCTCCCGAGATTAAGAGATTCCATGACCAAGGATGTTTGTGAATAGGACAAGAAACCCAACGAAAAAAAATACAGCTAAGGAGGTGATAGTACACTGGCCAAATGACTGGTCTTAGCTGTGGGTATACATAGAGGGGCATTATGGTCGATTATTTAGTAGGTCAAAGACAAAGTTCACATTCTTTTGTGATAAGCTTTTGGGTAATAGCAATTATTCTTGGAGTGCTACTTTGATCTTATGCTGGAATAGATCGGAGTTAGAAATAATTATTATGTCGCCTAGATCGGGTAAGGACATTTTTTTATTATTTTTGGAAGCCAAGGTTAATTGTGTCTTCTTGGTCCCTTCCCTAGTTGAAATGACTTTGAGAGAGCAATCTTGAAAGAGCAAATTCCATATTGTAGTAGTAGCTTTATTGGGCCAAAGCTTGGAATTAGATTTGGGCTTTCTTTAGAGTCCAAGATAACCTTATTGGGCTTTGACCTCCACATGGATTGTGGACTATGTGTTGGGCTTGAATTGCAGGCTTGGCCCAATCTTTTAGGACATGTGCTAGAAAGTTACTACATGAAGAATTCAAATTGTACAAGTAACTTCCATGAATAATTCATATTGTACAAATAACTTCCATGAAGAATTTAAATTATACAAGTAACTTGCATGACATATGGAAAACATTTACTACTAGGAAAAAGTTTCCCACATGGAAAGTTTACAAGGTTTAGGTGCCAAACTTTTTCTATAAATAGGCAAGACCTTAAACCATTTCTAGCATCCAAAAATTTTGTCGTTGATCTCTTCCATTTTGGGAAGAGAATACTACAGCACATAGTACACACTTATTGTGTGATTTTTTGCTCTAGATTTTCAAGAGCATATTACTTTGCTTCTTCTCAGACAAGAGGCTATTCTATCAAGAAAAGTCTCTTTAACCGTAGGGAACAAGATTAGGGAGTTTGATATTGCAACCCCTTGTAGTAAAATTTTTTTAGTGGCCTTGTTCGTGAGCGAAAAAAAGGATGTGATGGTTTTAGCTTCATCAAAGGCCCCATACTTCAAGAGGTTAGCTTTATATATTTTGCAAATGCTAGTTATGTTCTATATGTTCTTAAGCATGTTCTTGTGTGTGTTATGTGGTTATTTTATTTTCCTAGCATGTTTTTTTGGTAGTAATTTTGAAAATATGGACTAGGATAGACCACATGTAATATTATCGATCCTACATAGACTGTAATGTCGCTTTCCAATTGAGAGCACATTCAGAGAGCGTAAACACGTAACCTGTGAGAGATCTCCTCTTATTAAGATTACCAGCAAAATCTAAGTCTCAATAACCTATCAACCACATGCAATTTCTAGTCATCTTGCTAAATAGAAAACCACATTCACAGTGCTGTACAAATGTCTTATTATCCATTTCACCACTTCCTAGTGTGCTTTCTCAAGCGATGACATACACTTGCTCATAACACTAATTGCATGAGAAATGTCAGGACAAGTGCATACTATAGCATACATCATGCTACCAATAGCACTCGAGTATAGAACATGAGACATATGCTTCACCTCCTTCTTGGTTTTAGGTGACAAATCTACAGAGAACCTAAAACATGCATCAAGCGGCACACTCATAGGCTTTGCTTTATGCATCCCGAAATGCTTCAACACCTTCTCAATATAACTCTGCTGAGATAAAAGCAATTTCTTAGCGCTTCTATCCTTGTGAATCTCCATGCCAAGAATCTTTTTCAGTACTCCAAGATCCTTCATCTCAAACTCATCACCCAGCTGCTTTTTCAATTAGTTGATGGCAGACATGCTATTAGCAGCAATAAGCATATCATCAACATACAACAAGAAGTACACAAATGAACCATCTGGAAGCTTCTTGAGATACACACAACTGTCATAAGCATTCCTTGTGTATCCAGCACCTACCATGAATGTGTCAAATCTCTTGTATCACTATAGAGACAATTGTTTCAACCCATATAAGGACTTCTTCAGTTTATAAACGTAGTTCTCTTTACCAGGAGCTATATACCCCTCTAGTTGACTCATATAAATCTGCTCCTCAAGATCACCATGCAAAAATGCTATTTTCACATCTAGCTACTCAAGCTCTAAATCATGAAGAGCAACCAAGGTAAGTAAAACCCTGATGAAACTATGTTTCACAGTTGGAGAGAATACTCTCTTTTTGTGTATAGCCTTTTGCCATCAACCACGCCTTCTATCAAGGACCTTCAACCCCTGGAGTACCTTCCTTTTTCTTATAAACCCATTTGTAGCCAACAATTCGTTGTTCCTTAGGCAATTCAACAAGCTCTTATGTCTAATTCTTTTGAAGAGACTCAATCTCCTCACTCATGACACTTACCCACTAAACTAAATCTTTCCTAGATATAGCCTCCTTAAATGAATTTGCCTCATGTCCTTTAATTGTTTTAGCAATAGTCAAAGCATAAGTAACAAGATCAGTGTATCCACATCTTTGAGGCTCTCTAATCTATCTCTTTTCCTGCCTGGTAGCAATGTTGTACTTCTATTATTCAGGAACATTTTGAGCATGCACCTTAGTCGGCTGAGTCGACTGAATTGGACTACTACTACTACTACTACTAGATGGAATATTTGAAACATCAACAAATACCTTCACCTACTCTTTGACACCGTGGTTTAAACCAACTACCTCTTTCTCCTTTTCCCAGTCTAATGAAGCGAACTCATTGAACTTGACATCCGTGCTGATAAGGAAACCTAGAGACTTTGGATCTGTGCACCACAACCTGTAACCTTTCCTCTCGAATGAATAGCCTAGGAATATGCATTTCTTTGCCCTCGTTTCCAACTTGCCATCCTTCATATGAGTATATGCAGAGCAACCAAACATTCTAAATTGAGAGTAGTCAGCAGGCTTACTAGACCATAAGTCAAAAGGAGTTTTCAATCTAATAGCTTTGGATGAAGACTTATTCACCAAGTAGCAGGCTGTATTACTGGTTTCAACCTAAAAGTATTAACTCAAGCCTGAAAAGCATACAATGAGCTCTCTCTACCAGAGTTCTATTCATGTGTTTTGCAACTCCATTCTATTGTGGTATCCCTACACATGTGTGGTGTCTAACAATGCCATGTTTCTTGCAGAAGTCATCAAACTCTTTGTTGCAATGTTCCAACCCATTGTCAACCCTAAGACATGATTTATTTACCAGTCTGCTTCTCAATCAATGTCTTCTAGTCGACAAATGTTAGAAACGCCTCATATTTAGTTTTAAAGAAATACACCCACACCGTCCAAGAGTGTGTGATGTGTTGGTTTTGTGTGTGCTTGTGCATTTCATGTATATACTTGTTTTGAGGTGTTTTATGCTTCATTTGATTTATTAGTATAGCATTTAGGTAATCCTCATGCACATGAGGGTTTACATGTTCATAATTGAGCTTATAACTTAAATACTACACTAAGTGCTTATTTCTTGTGCTTTTGGGTGAGATTTGGAAAAATGCTTAGAGCTTAAAATGATAAATATGTGATGTTAAAGCCAATCCAAAGGAGTTTTGGGTAGAAGAAAGCAAGAAGATTGCATTTGGGAACTCTAAGACGAAGAATGAAGTAACTAGGCGAAACAGAGCGTAAAAGGAGCCAAATTCGAAGTTTGCAACCAAAGAGGACATGGACCAAGTTTGGCCATGTTTATAGGGTGTAAAAGATGAGGAAAAATGGCTTAAGAGATCCCTAGAAGTGGTACAAATCCATGAAAAAATAGTGCCTTAATCAGAGCCAAAACGAGCGAGTTATGGGCAAAACACTATTTCTACCAGTTACCCCTTTGGTTTTGCTGGTTGACTGGCAAAGGGCGACCGGTAGAACTAGAAAGCTCTTATTTGCCAGTCACTTAAGCTCTAGTGCTGATCTACCAATAGGGTCAACCGACAGTGCACTGCAATTATTTAAAGTCCTAATTTTGCTGCAATTTCATCATCTTTCACCCTATATTCACACACCCATTTCCTAAAACCCTAAATCCACCTAAACCTACCTCACACACTCACTTCTAAACACAAAAAAACTTGGAATCAAGCATCTAAGAGGATGAAACACAAGATTCAGACATAGCTCATGGATTGTAAAGCATGGATTGGATAGAAAGGTATCTCTCTTTTGCCCTAAATCTAACTATGTATGATTAGACCTATGTAGCGTGACTATATCTTGTATTATGGATTGATTACTATTTTTTATTTATGGAAATTTGATGGATTTGTATATATATATATATATATATATATATATATATATATATATATATATATATATATATGCTTGTGCTTAGGATTTCTATGGCAAATTTACATACATGTCTATGTGTTTGTAGAAATGCCTTAATGATGTAGCTTATATATGGAAGTCTATTATGCTATTAACCATCTCTAAATCATTATGCTAGCTTGTCTATGTGATTTTGTGGTGATTACATGAAGTGGGTATGCTTATATACATGTCTATTTGTGTGTTTGCATACTTAATAGCATAAATATCTTTTATTGCATACATGTCGGGTGCCATTGCTTAAATTGGTGTAATCTAAACATGTCTATGTGTTTAGTGGTAGAACATTCCAGAATATTCTCGAATGCCATGCCCTAGATGTGTATGCTTTGTGCTTAAATGTTAATACCCGCTATTGTGATGGGATCGATGGTGCATAACTAGTAACTAGCCTAGGTCGAGTCCTCTTTGGCATTAAATCCAGCCAATAGGAGTTCAGATAGGTTTAGTTGACCTTAGTTCATTTAGGAAGACTAGTTAATCCACCCTAACACCTTAGGCTCGTAAGGACCATGCCGTAGCTCCAAGTGGGGCGAAGCTTAGGGATAGACTCACACCGAGTCCTAGGATTAGATTGGGGAACTACTTAGTGGACCAAGTGCTAGGGTTAGATCATTTTAAATCACCTAGAATCTTATTAGCTATTCCTAATTCCTAAGTCATAAAAACCATGCCATACTTCTAGGCATTGCCACCTGGGGACGGACCGGCACAAAGGCTTAGGGTACTAAATAAGAGGCTAGTTAGAGGCCTACATTATAGCACTTACTATAATCCATTAAGCACCCCTAGCAAGATGTAGTAATCACCTATTTGCAAGATGTAATCACCCTATTCCCTATTTCCACGTGTTTGACTCCCTTAGATTTCTTGATTCCCTTATTTTACACACATACCCCTTTTATTTTCTTATCATTAGGTTAGGTTTTCTTTTCCTAAGCTCTCCTTAATCCTAAAACACCAAAAAGATTATAGTTTAGAGACCCAACACATAGCCTTTTAGTATGCACATAGCTTAAGATACCACTCATGTTAGGCCTTCTTGTGGATTCTACCTTACACTCTTACATACCGTACAACATACGACCCGTGCGCTTGCGGGCTATTTAGGCTTGTGTCGCAAATAGCATACCAGTATGCATCAATGAAATGATGTAATTCTTGGCACCCTTCTTGGAAGAAACTTTATTAGGACCCCAAAAATCATAATGAATGTAATCAAGTGTACCTTTGTTATTCTTCTGCCCCTTACTGAACTTCACCCTAGTTTGCTTTCCAAAGACACAACGCTCGCAAATTCAAGCTTTCTCATTCTTTGTCCACAAAGCAAATCCCTCTTACTCAGCTTGGTTATTCCCTTCTCGCTCATATGGCCCAACTGCTTGTGCCATAACTGCGTGGTGTCATTATCACTCTCCTCGAATGCAATAGCTGCAACACCTATAACCGTATTATTTGAAGAACATATAGGCCACCAGCCTAGTTCCCTTTCAAGAGCACAATAGCACATTGGGTCACCTTTAAGACACCATTCTCACTTAAGAATTTGTACCCTTGAGAATCGAAACATCCAAGATAAATCAAGTTTTTCTTTAGCTCTGGTACATGTCAACACTCTAGATATCTCGTAATACTATCAAACATCTTGATATTTATGATGCCAATTCCTTCCATCTTTAACGTGAGGTCATTACCTAGAAATAATTTCCTTTCCTTTCCGAAATAAAAAGAGAACCAATCACACCTAGGACGTATATGGAATGTTGCACCTGTATCAAGAATCCGTTGATTATGCCACTATGATGCATTAACAAACAAAACATTCTCGGTACTACTCGAGCTCTCTCTATCACTATTAGCACTCTTCACCACATTAGCTAAATTCTCCATCTTTTTCTTTCACTTTTTTAGTTTTGGACATTCTTTCTTAATGAGACCCTGCTCATTATACTCAAAATAGTGTAGTTTTCTCACTACTAATTTTGACCTCGACTTGCTTTTCTTTCTATTCGAAGATCCCCTTCTATTCTCCAATATCCCTTTACTTACTAAACCTTTACCATGAACTTCCTCCCCATGTCCTGGGATATGTGTTTGAAGATCCTTTGATTTCAATGAAGCAATCATATCCTCAAAGGTAGTTTTGTCCTTCCCGTACAACATAGTGTCTACAAAGTTCGGAGCATAATAGGATGATAGCTTGGTTTTGGTCATCAATTTTAACACCCATGTCCTTCAAAGCAATAACACAAGAGGTAAACTCATCAAGGTGTTATTTTACTGGCGTACCTTCTTTCATTCTAAGATGATACAATTGCTTCTTCAAGTAGATGTGATTCGTGAGAGATTTTGATGCATACAATTCCACCAAAGTAGTCCAAGCCTAAAATACTATTGTCTTCTCAGTAATCTCAAGTACTAATATGTGTATTGTGCTCAAGGCTTTTGCTTCAAGTTCTTGTTTCACTATAGGTTTCATCTCCTTTGGTATCAATTCTTCAATGACTTACCAAAGTCCTTGCATTGTCATAAGTGCCTTAAATCTGATCCTTCATAGACTAAAACTTACTCTCCTATCAAACTTCTTGATTTCAAACTTTCCATCTGTGGAAGACATCTTTGTTTACTCAAAACTTACACTTTAGTATAGAACTTGACTCAACGAACCACAAAAATGGATTTAGCACGTTGAAAAACCATAGGAATAACCCCATTCAACTTTGGTCAACACTGATCAAAGTCAAACCTATTGGTCATTGAAGAAGTGATCATTTTTGGGGAGTTTTTTCATTAATTCCTTAACACCCACTTCACTAAACCCGAATCCAATTACACACCCATCTCACAAACTCATTCCTACACCATTAAACACCTAGAAACAAGCTTGGATTGTGGATTACACTTGGATTTCGAGGGCAATTTCAAGGGTTTGCAATCAAATAAGGAAGGATATGACGCAGCTTTTCATACTTCTCTTTATTCTTATTTATACTATGTTAGATTAGTTTTGAATTAGGGCTGATTGCTACTTTTGTAATGGGTAAATGATTTTAACATTTGTTTTGAGATTTTGATGATTGAATAACATGCTTTTTGTTCTTATATTTCCATGGCTTTGAATTGAACAGGTCTATGTGTTTGATGGATTGCCTTAATGACTTGATGTGCTAATTTGTGCTTAGATGCTAAAGTAGTGGCTTCACCTTAGTCTTAATCCATGCTAATGGCATGAACCCTACTTGCAACTACATTTGGGTTGATTAATTAAGTTATTAAAATATAGTAGGTAATCACCTCTACCATGAAACATGGCTAAAAAGATCACTTAATTGACCTAGGTGACCTAACCTCTAGTTTGAAACAAAGTGAAAAGGTTAAACTCCTAATTAGGCAATTAATCAAACCCTAATGATTTAGAAACTAGACCCAAAAGCTCTAGCTATTTAAGATAAACCTATGCTTCTAATTGGGCCCAGTTAGGGATAGGGTTGCAGCGATAGTTAAAGGTAATAAGGCTAGTGAATTAAGCCTGCAATTAGAGTACTCAGACCATCAAATAATAAAAAAAAGCATAGGAATCTAAATCGGTTCAAAATGAGCAATCACCCATAAGCTCCTCCAAATCTAGTTGTTTTTCCCTTTTCACAGTTTGTTTATGATTCTATTCCTCGTTAGTTAGGTTTACTTTTCCTTTAGTTTAGTTCTTTAGAGATCCAATCAATCAAAACACATAGGAAAGAGAAGATATAACCATATGTAGCTAATTGTAGGAAATACTTCACATGGCAACCAAGCTTAGGAACCTCTCTAAGGAGACAATCTCCATATTCAAGCCCTAGACTACAAGGTCCCGTGCACTTACAATTTTAAATACATCAAGTTTTTTGGCACTATTGTTGGGGAGGCATGGTTGTTAGTTTCCTTATTTTTGTGTGTTTTTCATTAATTACTTGTTGCGTATACTTTCCTTGATTGTTTATCATGTTCATATCTAGTTTCGTTATTTATTGCTTTTGCTTGTTTTGTTATAACTAGATTAGTTTACTTCTTGACATTTGTGTATTTCTTTTGTATTTTTCTTAGGAATTAGGTGTTTGTCGTAGGTAGTTGTTTGTTGACTTGAAGTTTTAGGGGTCGAAGTATGGAAGAAGAATTAGGTTATTTTGCATTCTTGTATAGATGACTAATCTTAATCCATATCCTTCTAGAGTCAAGACCTTAAGGCAATATCTTAGGCCGGGTACTTATCAACCCGTTACGCCTATTCAAGTACCAACCTTAGGAGATTCGACCTTTAAGATTAGGCACAAGAACTTATAAATGCTTTCATCATTTTGTGGGCGTAAATGAGAGTCCCCTTGCACACATATATATACATTTCTTGTGATGTACTCTACTATTCATTTTCGAGATGTCTTTCCCGAGAACGTTAGGCTTTGTTCCCATTCTCTTTGAAAGGTAAAGCTAAGCAATGGCTTAAGTTCTTACATCACGAGTCTATCACTAGCTGGGATGAGCTTTAGGTTAGGTTCCTTTAGAGATTCTTCCCTAGAGCTAGGACGACCACTCTTAGGGCCGAGATCATGACATTTGCCCAATGATATTAAAACCCTTCCACGAGACCTAGGAGAGATTCAATGAGCTTTGTCACCAGTGCCCACATCATGGGTATGATTTGCATGAATTAGTCTAGTTTTTCTATTTAGGCTTGACTTCACCCTATAGGTTAATGGTTAATGCTTTGAGTAGTGGGGGGTTCTACGATTTAACACCCGAGTAGGCATGGTCAAAATTAGAGGATATAGTTAAGGACTTGTTCCAGAGTGGCACTTTCAAGACTATTAGGAAGGGAACCAAGAATACCACTCTTAGTAGTGTGTTTGGGGTCAACTTATGATTTAGCTGCTGACGTAAGAGCTCCCACTAGGAAGTTTGACCAATTTATGTCTTTAGGTGCTACATCCACTCACAGGTCTAATCCTAGTGCGTCTTTCCCTTATTTTCTAAGTCTTGTAAATGTGTGTGCCTTGAGTTCTAAGTCTAGTCATACTACTATAGCATGCCATGTTGCTCCTCAGTTTCCTGAGTTTATGCAAGAGCACATTCTTGCTATCCAAGGTCATTCATCCACTCTTTCTCCCCCACTTGAGCTCAGGTGGTGTGATCTTTCCAAGTCTGTATAGTGTCACAACAAAATAGATTCTTCTTATTCATTCTAGAATCATCCTAGTCCATCACTTCCTAGTCCTCTAAGGTTTTATTAAGTAGTTTTCGAGCCCAGTTATCCTAGTTTTTCACAGCCTTTATTCCAGTCTACTTCTGTTAATTCCACTCCACTAGTTCAGCCCATAGTTGATCGTAGGTTTGATTTACTTGTTGAAATGATACATGCCCAATAGTACATGTTTTAAAGTGTGATAAGAGACTTAAAGGCTCAATTAGGTCATCTTATTGCACAAGTTTATCATAAAGACCTAGGGAAGTTACCTGTTTATCCTAAGCCTAGCCCTAGAGATTCTTGTAATACTTTTAGCTCTTCTATGATTGCCTATGCATAGGCTGAGGCTGTCACGACTTTAAGAATTGGTAGGGTCATTGTTAATTAGGTGGGGGAGTTAATGAGTAAAGCTAGGCTCAAATGACATACGTTAATGGAAAGACTAGTGTGCCTAAGGAGAAGACTAGAGAGTTCAAGGAAAAAGAGAGAAATTGCATTGAGATAACTGTTGATCTGCCACAAAGAGAAGGGAAACAAGTTGTTGAATCTGATAATGTTATTCCTAGAGTCCCTTTTCCCTTAGCATTAGAAAGGCTAAAGAAAGTGGCGGATGACAAAGAATTGAGGATTTTAGAGCCTCTTAAGGATAGTAATGTCACTTTACCTTTAGTTGAGGCCATTAAGAAGGTACCAGCTTATGCCAAATTTGATGTTATTTTAAAAACCTGCAAGCACTCGAATCAAAAGTAGTGTAGTGTGTGCAAGAGTATGGGTGTCATCTCCTCAATGAGGCTCTAATTATGATTCTAAGTCCTATGCATCCTAGATTAACTACGTGTAGAAACGAAATTATTTTTGAGATTTGGTTTTTTGAATATTGAATTGAAGGGAACTCTAAACTATCTTATTGAAACTAAAGTGCACAAATTAAAATAAAATTAAATGGAAAAAAATGAGAAGAAAGCAACTAGGAACAACTAGGGGAATTTAGTGATGGGAAATGACCTAGGGTTGGATTACTTCCTATGTTTGGCTAGTGATTGGATTGACGAACTATGGACTGTGGGCAATCAATTATGCTCTAATGCCTTAGTTTATTACCTGGCCTTATTACCCTTAATTAAAGGTGCACTTCTATCCCTAAACGGGCCCTTTTTAGAGCATAGGTTTGTCCTACTAATTAAGGGTTTACAACAACACCAACAATCTAAGTGATTTGACTAATCCAAGTTGGTTAAGGCACACCCATTAATTTTCTTTCAAACTAAGTATGAAACCAATTGATCTTAAGCCTATTCAAGAGCAATTAACAAATCTAGTAAGTAATAGATCATGGCTCACACCTTAACAATGTTTCATGCCATGCACAAGACCAACAATCATACACAATTACAAAACAAGCATACAAAAACTCTCTTGGGGACTTTCAACAACCACATAGACATGTTATAATAAAGTCATCAACAATTCTTCCCAAGTTATGCAATCAACATGCCTTACAAAATCCACAAAAAGTCAAAATCTAACAGTAAGCCATAACATAATCTATAATCTAACCCTAGCCTAAAACAAATAGTTTAACATGCTAAAATAGAGATTTAACACTAGCCTAAAACAAATAGTTTAACATGCTAAAATAGAGTGCAAAACTAAGATTAAATATCAAAAACATCAATTCCATGTCCAAGAAAGTAAATCCCAAGGTTAAAACTTCGTCTCCTTTCAATTTCACTCAAATTCAACTCCAAAACGCAATTTTCAGTTCCAAAACGAGACTTGACAGCAACTATTTTGTGAAAATCTGAACCAAAGTTTCTACCTTTTTGGCCCAAAAATAGCCTCGAACCCTGCACTAAGCACACAAATAGTGTATTTACACAGCCTTAACTAGTGGAAGGTAAACTCTAAGAAAACAACAAGAAAAATCTCTTGTTTCTATAGCTTTCAAGGCTAGTTTCTACACTTTTTCCTGCAGGGAAGCTTGCTGAAATTTGTCTTTCTTAACCCTTAAATCAGCCCAAAAAATTCCCCTTTTGTGTGTGTGAGTGTGTGTGAAAGTGTCTAAAAAAGAGGGAGAAAAAGAGGAAAGGTTGGTTCGGTGCTGCTCCTCTCTTTTCATTCCTGCCCTCCCCTCCACTGCTTCTGCTCATTGATGAGCTTTTTTTATAAGTGTTTGTGTGTGTTGTGCGTTTAATAGGCGGCTGAGACAAAAGAAAAAAAGGAATAGTATGGTGAAAAGGTCAAAGGTTCATGAGGGTTTTTTTTTTTTAATTGTATAGTGTATGTATATGTCCATGTGTGCTATGAGTCACATGCATATATATATATGTAATGTAGGTATGTGTGTGTTACGGGTAAGAGGAGTTGGGGCTTTTGGTTAAGTTAATAAATATAATATAATATATTTAATATATATTTAGTAACATATTATATTGTATAACATATATAACTTCTCATACCTAACTTCTAACTAAAAACTATCCTAATTCATTACTACTTAAGGACTAACCTAGGGATGTTCTAAAAACCTTGTTCTAATTAAATTTATGTCCTAATGACCTAATTTCTTAATCAATGTGTCCTAACTAATTATGTGATCCTAATTAAGCCTAATTAATAATTTAATTTAACTGCTTAAACTAAATTACTAATTAATCCAATTTCCTAATTTGTAATAAACAAATAATCAATTAAAAGTAATTAAACTAATACTACTAAAATAAAAATATTAAAAAGGCATAAAAGACATAAAATATAAGAAAAAAGTACACAACACACAAATATTAAAAAAGACTCAATAAATAGTCAAAAGCTCAAAATAGACAAAATTAGCATCAAAACACGCAACCAAATATACTCCAAATCATGTAATTTACACTCCAAATACATACACATCAACACCTCTAAACTTTTTCCTTGCTTGTCCCTAAGCAAGACCACTTCTTAGCTTTTCTCATGATGCTTAAAGGGTTGCCAAAAGTATTGACTTGCTATCTTGATGAATCTAAGGAGTATGAGGGGTCATTCCTATTGTAAAAAGGATCTCCAAGCCTTTTTCAAATCCTCCTCTCAATCATAAGGGTTCTCACACCTCTCAGGAATTTATCAATTAGCTAGAACTACCACAAACCTAGTATTCCAACTCACACACTTGGGATGTTGATACTTCATGTCCCCATCAACTAACATGGCCTTCCAACATGCACTTAGCCCAAAGATACAAGGAAAAGGGAAAATTACATCACAATGGCTCGTAATTGGCCTAAGAGGCTTATTCACAAAACAAGGAAACAATGTTCTTGATGATTGGGGCCCCTGTGTAGTGAGTTTTCAACCAGCACATCCCAACCACTTAAGGCTTAGGTACTAGGGGAACAACCCACTTCAAATGGAAAATCAAAGAAAGAGAATTAAACATGTGTCAAATTAACATTGTGTCCTTTGACACTCATACTTCATTTTTTTTCTTGCCATTTGGGTTTTTCACATTTTAAACTTTTTTTTTAAATTTTTTTCAAACTTTTTTTTTTCATTTTTTACCACTTTTTCACTTTCTTTTTCTTTTTTTTGCACTTTTTTCCCTTTTTTCCTCAATGCCTAACATAAACACAGAGAAAAAAAAAAAAGAAGGGCTGAGGCACACTAAAAGAACCAATCAAGTAAGGGGACACTCATATCTACAACCCAAAAAAGAAATACTTTTTTTTTCTAGCCAAGTTGTGGGGCAACTACAAGGTGCATTCTTAGAAGTGCTCACTCGCCACATTTTTCAAAAGAGATTCTCTTCAAAGTCCCAGATTTTCCTCCATTCCATTCATTCCCTACAATACAACCTCATCTTTGCCTATCAATTAAGTCAATCAACAAGAGCCAACACTCCAATCAACAATGATAAACAACTCTATATGCACAAAAAATTAAAAAAAAATCACCATTTTGAGCAAAACCATGCAAATCTACCCTTTATGTCAAATATGAAAAACAAAAAGAACTCTCACACCCCCAAATGTAAACTTCGCTTGTCCTCAACCAAATAGCAATTAACCACGCAAACAAACAAACAATAGAGCACACGTATGGGAAGTGTGGAAAGGGTAGAAAAATAAGGCCAAGACGATGGAAAGATACAACCTTGTGTTCGCATGACTTCACAAATGTCAACAGAATTCCAATCACCTACTAACCTGTTTCTTATTAATACATAAACACTCAAAAAGCACACAAGATTAGTAGACATATGCCATGCAAGTCCGGATTGACATTAATATATAAGGACTAGGATGTATGCAAAAATGGAGAAGGAGAATGCAAGGAATGAGAACAGAGCTCTAGCTATTAAAAGGAAAAGAAAAAGAAAAATACATAAAAACAAAAAGAAAAGAACAAAATTACCAAAATCTAGGTTGCTTCCTAGTAGCACTACCTATCATACTATCAGCAGGCAAGCTCCATTCATCAAGTGTCATACGAAGGCTCCTAAAGCTCGATTGCCTCCACTTAAGCCATGCTCGGGTCAAATGAATTCTTCAGGCACTGCCCATTAACAGTCAACACTCGTCCGTCTTTCAAATTCTTAATCTTTACTGCTCTAGAAGGGTCCGCTTCAATCATCTCATATTGACCATCCCATCGACTTCTCAGTTTACCTGGAATGACCTTCAATCTAGAATTAAACAACCAAACTTTGTCAGTATGAGAGAATGCTTTCCTAAGAGTATGCCTATCATGCATTTTCTTCATTCTTTTTATAAAGCTTGGCATTCTCGTACGCCTCATATCTCGACTCCTCTAGCCTAGCTAAGTCGAGCTTCCTTTTCTTCCCTACAACAGACAAGTCAAAATTTAAAGCCTTGATAGCCCAATATGCTTTATGCTTTAACTCAATAGGTAGATGGTAAGCCTTCCCATACATCAATCTATATGGAGACATACCTATGGGGGTCCTTGTATGCAGTATGATAGGCCCACAATGCATCACTCAATCTGTAAGACCAATCTTTCTTATCAGGCCCAACTGTTTTCTCTAGGATAGACTTGACCTTCCTATTTGAGACTTCAACCTGTCTACTCGTCTGAGGGTGATATAGGGTAGCAATCTTACGAGTAACTGAATATTTTGTAAGTAAATCCTCAAGTGTCCTATGGCAAAAGTGCTTTCCTCTATCACTAATCAAGACTTGTGGTACCCCAAACCTAGAAAAGATGTGCCCTTGAATGAACTTGACCACAACCTTGTGGTCATTGGTTTGGGTAAGGATCACCTCCACTTACTTGGACACATAGTCAACAGCCACTAAGATGTATTGATACCTAAAGGAATGTGGAAACAGACCCATGAAATCGATTCCCCAAACATCAAAAAGTTCATACACAAGAATAGGGGAAAGAGGAATCATATTTCTCCTAGAAATGGACCCAGATTTTGACTTTTAACACACTTTTTACAAAATTCCTGGGCATCTATAAAGAGTGTGGGCCAAAAGAATCCATTTTGCAAGACTTTAACTACAGTGTTCTTACCTCTAAAGTGACCTCCACATGTCTCACCGTGACACATATTCAAAATACTTTCAAACTCACTCTCTAGAACATAGCTATGAATCACCTGATCTACATACACCTTAAAGAGATAAGGATCTTCCCAGAACAAATGCTTAACCTATGAGTAAAACCTATCATTTTCTATCTTCTCCTAATGGGTGGCAACTGACCTGTGGCAAGATAATTCACTATATATGCATACCATGATGTATGATATGAGACAACAAACAATTGTTCATCCAAAAAAGACTCATGGAAGGGAATAGAATCACTAAGGGACTCATGAATAAGACAGGGCAAATGATTAGCAACAGAATTCTCACTACCCTTCTTATCCCTAATCTCCATGTCAAATTACTGCAAAAGAAGTATTCACCTAATCAAGTAGGGTTTAAATTCATACATAGACAAAAGATACCTCAAAGCCACGTGATTTGTGTAAACTATGACCTTAGACCCATGAATGTATAATTGAAACTTATCAAGGGAGAACACTACTGCTAGAAGCTTTTCTTCGATGGTCGTGTAATTCTTTTGAGCCTCATCTAAAGTCTTACTAGCACAGTATATCACATAGAGAAACCTATCCTTATACTATCCTAATACAACTCCTATGGAAAAATCTAATGCATTACACATAATTTCAAAAGGATGACTGTAATTAGGTGGTTAGATGATAGGGGAAGAGGAAAGTAAGGATTTAAGCCTATCAAAAGCTTTAGTGCACTCTTCATCAAACACAAATGGAACATCTTGTGCAAGAGACTAGACAATGGACAGGAATCTGGCTAAAATCCTTAGTGAACCTACGATAAAAACCTGCATGGCCAAGGAAGGATCTCACGTCCTTGACAAATTCAGGAATAGGCAATTTCTCTATGAGCTCTACTTTGGTCGGGTCGACCTGAATACCATCAAAAGACACTACATGACATAAAACTATTCCTCTCTACACCATAAAATGTATTTCTCCAAACTCAACACAAGATTCATCTTAATGCAATGATTCAGCACTAAATACAGGTGACTAAGGCATTAATCAAAGTTCACACCAGAGATTGAGAAATTGTCAATGAAAATCGCTAAGCGCCTCTCAATCATATCACTAAAGATAGCCATCATACATCTTTGAAAAGTGGCGTATGCATTGCAAAGACCGAACGGTATTCTCCTATAAGCAAATGTACCATAACGGCAAGTGAAGGTGGTCTTCTCTTGATCCATGGGAAACATGGGGATTTGATTGTATCCCGAATACCCATCTAAAATGCAATAATAATTGTGAATGGCTATTCTATCCAAAATCTAGTCAAGGAAGGGCAATGGGAAGTGATCTTTTCTAGTCTTAGAGTTGAGCTTCCTGTTGTCTATGCACATTCTCCAACCCGTAGGAATACGCGTATAAACTAGCTCACCCTTATTATTCTCTACCATCGTGATCCCAGACTTTTTTAGTACTACCTGAATAGGACTAACCTATTCGCTATCAAAGATAGGATAAATGATTCTTGCAGCTAAGAGCTTAATAACCTTATTTCTCATAAATTCACTCATATATGGATTCAGTCATCTTTCCATCTCACGAGAACGTAGTGCACATTCTTCTAGATGAATCCTATGCATACAAATAGAAGGGTCGACACCTTTTAAATCACGAATTGTCCACCCTATTGGCTCCTTATGACTTCTAAGGACTCCTAGAAGATGCTCCTCATTCTTACGCTATAATCACAGTAAGGGTTTCATCAGGTCTTAAGAATGCATACTTCAAGTGCTCAGGGAGGAGTTTGAGCTCCAAAGATGGGGAAGACTCAACCGTAAGGGGATCACTAGAAACTTCTAAAGAAAGAGATTGGGGCTAGTTAACCTAAATCAATTGCTTTGGCCTAGAGTTAGTAGATGTGGACGTGAAAGCTACATAGTTGTTAACAAATGACTCAGAATCAAACTACTCCAAAATGGCCTCAAGCTCAGCTAACTCATCTCAACAAACCACATCTCGCAGTCATGCTCCTCTATACATGGATCTATAACATCAATAGCAAAACACTCATTCTCATCATCCATACCTACACTCACTCTATTACTACCTCTGTGACTCTTATAGTGGCTTTTAGATTTCCAAACTTAATCTCTAGTAACCCCGATTTACAATGGATGACTGCATGAATTGTAACTAAGAAGGGGCATCCTAAGGGAACAGGTGTAGAGTGCCTAATAATCATGGCCAAAATCCATATCTAAGATAATGAAATCAACTGGATACGCAAACTCTCTAACTTGGACCATGACATTCTCTATTATTCCTCACGGTCTCCTCTCAGATCTATTAGCCAACTATAGAATGAGATACATGGGAGATAACTCCCCTAGACTTAGATGTTGGTAGACTAAGTAGGGAATTAGATTTACACTAGACCCTAAATCTAAAAGAGCATGATCAATCGAGGTCTGCCTAATGCAACATGAAATAGTGAAATCTACTTGTTCTTTCAAGGCTGGATACCTGAAGTGCAAATGCTACTTGCCTCTTAAGTGAGTTTCACTATTTTTGGCATGTGGGAATTATTTCTCTTTCATATGCACAAATCTTTGAAGAATTTTGCATAAGCAGGAATGGACACTGTGGCATCAACTAGAAGAAGGTTCACTTTAAAGGCTCTCAAGTGATCTAAGATCTTACTCATCCTAGTGTCCTCAGTAGGTCTGGCCTTCTCTAGTGTAGCTGGAAAAGATGCTCTAGGGATGACATCACTGGATTCTATGAATTGCTTCCTCTTCTTATATGGAAGGGTACTACTCTTATCTTTCTCTCTAGTGGTCTTTTATCTCTCATGGTCTCTAATGTCACTAGACTCTCTGGGAACACTAAGTTCAGACTTAACTGAATTTTCCTTCTCTCTTTCCCTATTGTCAATGACACTACCACATCTAAGTGTAATAGCTGCTTTCACCTGTGCATGAGTGGTGTAAGAGAGATTAGAGGAAGAAATGGATTAATCTCCAGGGTTTACCTAAGGTTGGACAGGCAACTTGCCTAGCTCCTTAGCACTCAACCGACTAGCTATCTGTCCTAACTGGGCATCCATCTTAGCTATGTGCTGCTGTTATGACTGAAACATTTGTAATAGAAGATCAAACTTATCGTCGCTACTAGGCTGGCTAGAGGATGGTGCAGGAAGTGAGGGTATAAATTGAGTGGGAAGAGTGGGAACAAATGGGCATTGATCCTATGGTGGACTAGGAAGTTTAGGTGGATTTGCGTGATAAAAACTTGGTGGATTTGACTGAGCAGGACGAGGTCATTATTGGAATGGGACCAGGGGCTGGGGGGACTCAAAGTAATTATTAAGTCAAGAAAACTTAGGGTTATCCTTCTACCCCGAATTATATGTGTTCGAGTAAGGGTTATGCTCTTGTAAGTACCTCTATGTATCATGAACTTGCTCTTGAATGAATTTTGGAAATTGTGGTACTAATAGGTAAGCTATAGTCTCGTGGGACGACTCAGAACACAAAGCACACAACTCAATGACAGAAGAAGAAGATGATGATACTAGCAGATTGGCCCTACGGCCAAGAGTAGGTGTTAGACCTAAAGAAATCAATTGGTCAAGCTTATGGGTCAATACTTCTATCTTAACAGGAAGATCATGAGATGTGCCTACTTCTTTCATTCCTCTCCTAGGATTATTCCTACTCGACCTATCCAATGTCATATTCTTAAAAGAATCTTTAGTAACACACTCTAAGATCTCCCAAGCGCCACTAGGTCTTAGATTATAGAATCCCCTACCCGACATGGCATTAATTATCATGAGCTGGGACTCAGTAAGACCCCTAAGAAGTACTATAAAAGATTGTAGGTATCGTACCCATGATGTGGACACTAACACAACAAATCATTAAAACTCTCCTGCGTCTCATGAATAGATTTAAACTCGTGCTGAGATAAGGTCATAATCGAAGTTCGAAGGTTAGTAGTCTTAGCCATACGGTAAAATCTCTGATAGAATCGGGACTGGAGCTTGTCCCAAGATGTAATGGCTCTAGTGGGCAAGGACTCAAGCCATTGTTTGGCCTTATCCTTAAGAGAGTAAGGGAAAAGTTTGAGCCCAATGTTATCTTGAGACACATTTGGAAAATTGAAGGTAGAACAAATCTCCACAAAATTAGTGACATCTACTAAGGGACTCTTATTACTTCTACCATAGAAAGATGGGAGCATAGCTAATATCCCACGCTTAATCTCAAAACTCGCCTTTCTCAAACATGGTGAATGGATGGCCATATTCAGCTAAAAGGCATGAGGAAGGAAATACTGCCTAAAGGTCATGTCATCGACTATTTAGCATGGTTTTGGAAGCCTAAGAAGCTCAACATTCTCATTATAGGGAATAGTAGGAGGGGGAAAAGAAGAGGAGAAAGAAGGGGATCATTATTCTTATTATGGGGAACAAGAGAAGGGAGATCATTCCTATTTTCTGCCATTTTACCTAGACTGTGTTCTAGTTCCTAAGATAATGGTGATTTCTTTGTGGTTCAGGATTAAAAGGAACTAAATCAGGTTTAAGTGAACGTCTACCTAGCATACATAAAAAGAAACAAAATCTCCTTCCAACTCTTCAACCCTTGAAATTGCAATTTGAACCTAAATCCATAGCACAGAAACCAGAGGTCTAAAACTACAAGAAAAAATAACACAAAATAGAAATGCTAAATCAAACAAAACACAATGCAAAAACAAAACACAAACTATCATGAAAATAAAAGAGAAAAATGCAATCTAAGACTACTGTTAGAACAATAACATAAATAACAAAGCACGTAACCAACTTAAAACACACAAATCAAAGAAACCAACTGTGCCTCCTCGGCAACGATGCCAAAATCTTGATATTATTTTAAAAACCCGCAAGCACTCGAATTGGAAGTAGTGTAGTGTGTGCAAGAGTACAGGTGTTGTCTCCTTAGGGAGGCCTCTAATTATGGTTCTAAGTCCTATGTATCCTAGATTAACTACAGGTAGAAACGAAATTATTTTTGAGATTTTTTTTTGAATTTTGAATTGAAAGGAACTCTAAACTATCCTATTGAAACTAAAGTGCACAAATTAAAATAAAAGTCAATGGAGAACTAATAAGAAGAAAGCAACTGGGAACGACTAGGGGAATTCAGTGATGGGAACTGACCTACGGTCAGATTACTTCCTATGTTCGGCTAGTGATTGGATTGACTAACTATGGACCATGGGCAGTCAATTATGCTCAAATGTCTTAGTTTATTACCTAGCCTAATTACCCTTAATTAAAGGTGCATTCCTATCCCTAAACAGGCCCTTTTTAGAGCATAGGTCTGTCTTACTAATTAAGGCTTTACAACTACACCAACAACCTTGGTAATTTGACTAATCCATGTTGATTCAGGCACACCCATTAATTTTATTTCAAACTAAATATGGAACCAATTGATTTTAAGCCTATATGAGCACAATTAGCAAATCTAGCAAGCAATAGATCATGGATCACACATTAACAATGTTTCATGCTAAGCACAAGACCAATAATCTTAAACAATTACAAAACAAGCATGCATAAACTTTCTTGGGACTTTCAAAAAACACATAGACATGTTATATTAAAGTCATCAACAATTCTCCACAAGTTATGCAATCAACATACCTCACAAAATCCATAGAAAGTCAAAATCTAACAGTAAGCCATAACATAATCCATAATCCAACCTAGCCTAAAACAATTAGTCCAACATGCTAAAAGAGAGTGCAAAACTGAAATTTAATATCCAAAACATCAATTCCATGTCCAAGAAATTAAATCCCAAGTTTAAAACCTCTTCTCCTTTCAATTTCGCTCAAATTCAACTCCAAAACGCAATTTCAGCTCTAAAACGAGACTTGACAGCAACTTTTTTGCAAAAATTTGGTCCAAAATTTCTACCTTTCTGGCTTAAAAATAGCCCCAAAACTTGTAAAAATAATCACACAAATAGTGTATTAATATAGCTTTAACAAATAGAAAGTAAACTTAAAGAAAAGAAGAAGAAAAATCTCTTGTTTATGCTGCTTTCAAGGATAACTTATGCATTTTTTCTTGCAGAGAAGCTTGCTGGAATTTGTCTTTTTAAACCCGTAAATTAGCCAAAAAAATTCCCCTTTTGTGTATGTGACTGTGTGTGAATGTATGTGAAAAGGAGGGAGAAAAAGAGGGAAAAAATAAAGGCTGGTTCAGAGCTGCTCCTCTCTCTTCGTTCCTCCCCCCTTCTCAACTGCTTTTGCTCACTAATGAGCTTTTTTATAAGTGTTTGTGTGTGTTGTGCATTTAATAGGTGGGTAAGACAAAACAAAAGAAAATGCTAGGGTCAAAAAATCAAAGGTTGGTGAGGTTTTTTTTCTATTATATAGTATATGTATATGTCCATATGTGCTGTGGGTCACGTGCATATATATGTAATGGAAGTGTGTGTGTGTTACGGATAAGAGGGGTCGGGGGTTTTGCTTAAGTTAATAACATAATATAATATAATATATATAATATATATAATATATATAATCTATATAATATATAGGTAGTAACATATTATATTATATAGTATATATAACTTCTCATACGTAACTTCTAACTAACAACTATCCTAATTGATTACTACATAATTACTAACTTAAGGACGTCCTAAAAACCTAGTTCTAATTAAATTTGTGTCTTAGTGACCTAGTTTCCTAATCAATGTGTCTTAACTAATTAAGTGATCCTAATTAAGCCTAATTACTAATTTAATTTAACTATATAAACTAAACTACTAATTAATCCTATTTCCTAATTCCTAATTAAAAAATAATCAATTAAAGCTAATTTAACTAATACTACTAAAGTAAAAATATTAAAAAGGCATAAAAGAATAAGAAAAAAGTACACAACACACAAACACTCAAGAAGACTCAATAAACACTCAAAAGCTCAAAACAAAGAAAATTAGCACTCAAACACACTCTCAAACACATCCCAAATCATGCAATTTATGCTCCAAATACACACACATCAAAATTCTTTAAAGATCTATTTGTTAGAAAGAGGCTGACCTTTTAAGCTTAGTGATCCTAGACCTTTTACCATTTCTTGTGCTATTAATGATTACCCAGTAGCCCATGCTTTGCTTGATTTAGGATCTAGTGTCAATCTTATTCCTTTTTTGGTGTATAAACATCTAGGTTTAGGGGCGTTGAAGCCTACCAGTGTGGTTTTGCAATTAGCTGATTGGAGTGAGAGGAGATCTTGAGGGATAGTTGAGGATGTCACTGTTAAAGTTGGAGAGTTCTATTATCCCATAGATTTTGTTGTTTTAGACATATATCTAGGTCATGACACTAGGAACACAACACCTTGATTTGTTGTGGGATAGAGATCATTGAGTTTACATTTCAGAATTTAATGGCGAAGGTTAGGGATACTGAATCTGCCACTAAGGATAAAGTGGGTAATAAGGATAACTATTTCTTTATAGATTTTGTCGCTTTTGGTATTGAGGATTCCCAAGATTCTTTCTTATCCTTAGTAGATAGAGCTGAACTTGACACTGTCATCAAGCAATTGAATTTTAAAGCTTTTAGTGCGATCACTTAGAGAGTGATGTGCTTCACTTAATAGATACTCTTGAATCTCATGTTGAGGAGTCCTTTGATTCACTCTTAGCCCCAAGCAATATTGGTAAGCTTGATGAGATTATTAATTAACTTTGATGACATTCTTTCTGAACCAATTACCTCTGCAATTCTCTCATCTATTCTTAGATCTAGTGAAACCATTGGTATAGATCTTTCCCTAGTTTAGAGTAGTCCCGAGCTTTCATTAAGTGTGCTTCCTACTCTTTTGGTGTCTACATTTGTGCCCCTCACTTCTAATCATATAAAGAATAATGTTTCATTTTCTCCATGGATTCCATTAGAGTTTAGGTTAGCTATTAACAAATTGAAGTCCAGGGAAGAAATTCAAGTATTCAACCTAGGCATAAAAGAGCGTGTTGTTGTTGATGTTCCATTTCTTACAGTCTATCCCATGAGATGCCCATTTTTTGACCTGTTCCTTTTTTTTCTGAGGATGCCCAGTATGATCCACTATATACATTCCTAGGTATGAGTTCAAATCTTCACGGCATTAGATTCATGGTGTTTATTACATTTCACATTTATTACATTCGTCTGCTGCAATTTTTTTTGTGCTAATTTGCTTATTTGGCAATACGTGCCTAAACACGTTAAACACCAATGGCCCTAACATTATTGCTCGGCTAGGGAAGTAAAATTAGCGCTACTAGAGCCACCCTAGAATTTTGGCAGTTGGAGTTTGGTTCATGAGTTCTTTGTTTTTGCTTCTTTTAGTACATTTTTTTTCTTTTCTTTACATTTTGTTTCCCTCATGTCCATTGCTTTCCATACATAAAGCCTTGTCATTTATACTTGCCATTATGAGCTTCTTATGTCATGTTTGTTGATTTCCTTTGTATATCTTTTTGAGTTTAGTGGAAATTGGGTGTAAAGAAAGTTAATGGTGTTGGATTTAATGGCTATTACTACGTGCATGATTAAATTCTAAATTTTCATTTTTAAACCTATAATCAAGATATGATAGCGGAAAATAGCACAAAACATGTTATACACATAGAAATCAATATAACCACGCAAAGATAAACAAATATAGATGTAGATATTGTTACCCTTGTAGGATGAATCTATTGCAAATGGCCTCTTTGCATTAAATCTTCCTCGAAATAGCCTTTTTAGTGGCTTTCTCCACTATATCCCTCACTCTATTGCTTGGATACACTTATCTATATAGTTGGCAAGCTAGATTATAGGCTAAATTGAGGATATTTAATTTAGTGTCTATTTTTGTGTTAGTGTGTGAAAATTCCTGCACATACACCAAGAGAGAATAATCAAAGAGGCTCAAGAATTTGATCTTACTTATCTTGTACTATATATAGTACTAAGCAATCCTAAAAAGGATAAGGTTCATAGAATATCATAGATTACCTACAATACTCTTCCTTAAACTTTCTAGATAAAGAATATTCCTTTGGGTTAAGGACATCCAAATATTCCATGTCATACACATACTAAATATCTCTTATGCGGTCCCTACTTATCCAATTAAGATATTTATGAGTTATACTCAGAAGACCCAGATAATAAATCCCTTCTTAATATTCCAAACTTATATCTTAATTAAACAACCCACATATTAAAATCATCAATTATATATCTAATAGAGTAATGGCTAGTGCAGGAACCAAAAGACATAACTGCTCTTAGCTCCTAAAATGTCCAAAATGCCCTCACCACTACTTTGGCGACATCGTGGCCATTTTGACTCCAGTCTACTCCATACAAAGACCAAAGGCACACACCAATGATAATTACTAGCCAAGTAGGAGCTTGTTACATAAAGTAACCCCAGTCTTTGACCAACCGATGAAATGACCAAAATGCCCTTTTATGTATACTCGTAGTCAAGGCCAATCCAAACACGTAGCACTGCCCCCAAGATTGCATCTGGAACTTTAGAATCTCTAGTCCAAAATAATGATCACCAACTGGTTATTGATCTTTTGATCTAGGGTGCGACCTATATGCCATATGACTAATACACCCCTAAAGGGTAATATCACTAGATCTAGATTTATGATGACCAAAAAGACAAATCCAAGAGGGCATATAGACTTTGCTATTGCATTTGCATGTCCTGATTGGTTAGAACACAACACCTAATGTATGAGGCAAACAAACTTATCACTTAAGACCTCTCCTCATGGTACGTCAAAGTGTTGCACCTCAACTTCATCAGTTCATCCACACATGCTTAAGATTAAGAGCATTGATCACTCAGAAGCAGTGAGTATCTGTGTGTGAATTGATTTCAAGTTATCCCTAAAATGTTGAAAATCGGGCTTCTATAAACAACTTTTGTGCACTGCCAATCAACATTACGGTTGACCGACCAGACCTCCCACTCGACCAGTAATATGGGCTTTTCTCTGGAGTCACTAGTTGAGCAAATCGAGCGACCAGTTCTTGGGAGGGGGCCGGCTGGCAAAACTCGTCCTTTTCTTGACCAATTGGTCGACACCGGCTCTTGCTCTAGGTTAACCAGTTGCCCTTATAAGCCTCCAATCTTCTTCTTTCTTGCTCTTGATCCTCTTCTCACGACCCGTACAATTTAGTTCTTCATCTCCCATCATCGCTCAAGCTCATGCATCATCCCAAAGCTCACCAAATTCATTAAAATAAACAATTAGTGTAGCATTTATCTATAAAGCTCAAGTATGTACAATTATCTTCCGTTAAGCATAACTTTACCACAAGTACTACACTAATGCCATCTCATAAGCACCAAACACCTAAAAAACATATGAAAAATGCAATGCAAACATACACAATTGCTTTGGGCTTTGAGCTAGAGCGATATTACAAGGAGCCATCGATTGAGGACCATTTATTTATGCTATGGATGTTTATTTTTTGATATTTATATACATGTTTGATTATATGTATGGATTATTGCAATGTTATCACAAGCAACATGTCCACCCAAGTAGGGTTTAAAATTCGCTAACCCTTGGATCTTTTCTGGCTTGAGTTTGACAGGTCCCTAGAGATTGCTTAGGCTAATTATTCGGTAATTAGATATCCTAAAGAGCAACGCATGAAATTAGTGAGGAGTATTAGTTGTTTGTGACACTAATTAGCCAATGAACTTTTCTAGACAACTCGAGTGTGCCAACATAAGGATTCAATAACTCGGATTTAGGTTTGACTCTCTATTTTGTTACAGATATGACTTAGTAACACAAAGTGAATTTTAATTCAACGGGGTGCTTAGAACTAAAGTCAATGAATCATAGCTAATAGAAGAAGCAAGTTGTCAACCTATGGGTTTGCTACAATCCTAAGATTAGGTCGATTCTATTTGAGTATCAAGAAATGTTTTTTGAAACACAAAGTTGAATCTTAAAGGATAAAAGGTGTTAGTAAGTTCGGCCATCCCATTTGATGGAGTTCTTCACCAAGGATCACCTAATGGGATGTTGACGAGGAGTATAGCCCGTCAGATGACTCGAGTTAAAGACATTCCAGGGTCTTTTGATTCAAAGGTGGTGTTTAGATCCAAAAACATGTAGGACCAAGATAAATAGATAAAACCCATAAAGTCAAAATATTGAGTGGGAGAGGGAATTGGAAACTCCACGGCCCTCTATATCGGGTTCACGGTAAGGGTAAGTGGCATTGACCTCCCCATTGAAGGGGGTCATAGTTACCTAAATTTAGCAAGGTAGACTTAACGTGTACATTAAGAAGGGCATTAGTGAAGGTTAGCCACCCCATCAGTGGAGTTCTTCATCATGGCTCGTTCATGGTATGTAGATCAGAGTCACTACCCCATCCGAGAGCTTAAATCTAGGCATAAATGGGGAATAAACATTAAGGAATGGTTAATTAATACTCAACTTGAATCATTGGTTTGGCCATCCCGTCGGTGGAGGCCTCAAGGTGATTTGAGAGGTCAAACAAAATAGTGATTGGATACAGTTAGATAACGTCAATC